>JASAUF010000030.1:1200000-1548387 GCA_030180095.1 Magnolia changhungtana | reverse complement strand
GTTAATGAGAAATTTTATTAAGATCCGAAAAGGCGAAAAGGAATAACACGGCGTGACAGCTACAAAATAGATATGACATGACCTTCAGGTACACATCAGATATGGAGTGCAGGAGCTGCTAAACTCTGCTAAACTATCTTCTCTAGCAAGCAAGTGCACGACTGATTTGGCCACCGAAAGGGTATGATGAAAGTAAATATTGAACTCCTTGGCCGGGTATTGATTTCCCCTGTCACATATGGCAATTTCCAGGGGGAGATCCCCGACTTCGCCACCAAATGACACTTGAGGAATCACCTGCAACAACTAAAGGGCCTGAACAAATTCATACTCTTAATCCACACAGGAACACGCACACTTCTGCTGTATTTGAATCACACATGCCTAACAGTCCCATTTAGCTTGAAGAGGAGCCCCCAAACAAGCTCGAATGATATATCCTATCCTGGCTGGCCTTGATTCCCAAAGGAGATGGTGTCAAATTCAGCTTCATAAAACCTGGCAGGGAAGGCTTCCTACTTGCAACAGCCTGGGATGAACAGGGATAACATCAAAGTTCAATAAATGATTGTTATGCATATTTGAAGAGTATTCTTTAATTCAAGTGTTTTCTATTCAGCATTTTCTTCATTCTCATATATCCAATTTGGTAGTATTCTTCTCCTTTTTTTTTTTGTTTTTTTGTTTTTTTTGTTTTTTGTCCTCTTTTTGGCTTTGCAGCTGTTTGTTTTCCTTTCTAATGAATTCTCTTTTCGTTGCCTCTAAAAATAAATAAATTTGGTAGATGTGCCTGTTCAGTGAAAGTTATTTGTGGATGTGGCAGTTCATGAGGCTTGCATATTTGATTGGATATGGGGTGGACATAGAAAGAAGTCCTGTCAACAGGTACAAATGTGATCCTAACGGATAAAATGTACTGGAGTTAGTTCTGTGCATTCCACTTCCCCAACCTGTATTTCATTGTTCTGCTTTTTTTATCATTATTTTGTTATATGGCTTCGTAAATGAGCAAGAACCTCTCAATCAGAGGAAAAAAAGAACTTCTGATGATAGTGCATTTGTGCCACAACCTTCGATGTTTTGCCATTTTACTGTATTTCAATACAATTTCCCTCTGTACTTAATGCATCTCCCTTTTTTGAGCAGCGCATCTTTAAGCATGCTACCCTGGCCCAAGCCAGCAGTTTGGCCTTCAGTTCCACCTGATGCTTCATCCGAGGTGCTTGCTAGAGAGAAGGCAAGTCTATCTATACGATAAATGTTGAAAGAAATGTATTTCCTTGTACACCATATCTTTGGAGAAGATTAGGACTGTGAACATGTACTTGGTTTCGTGGGTACCTGATGGACCCATCCCACTTTAAACAGGTATGGATCCAAATTTCAGACCTGTTTAAAGAAATTGAGACAGGTTCAGATACACCATTTTAGACCTGTTTAAATATTGGGTTGGTTCAAGTACCGAACTGGGTACACGTCATGTACCCTGATTTTATGGTTAATTTATCGCATATATTATCTTTAATTGATTAATCTTATATAAAAGGATGATTAAAAAACTTGATTATCTCAATTTTGAAGTAACTAAATTTCAATATTTACCAAAACAAGAAGCTTCAAACGCAATTCCCATGGATTTGGAAAAATCAGATCTAACTGGATAAGAAAGGTAACTTTTTGCTCCTATTCTCCCATGTGAGAGAGAAGATGAGTTCTCTCGGGGAAGAGGTGTGATAACAGAAGATCAGTTCCAATGGTCAAAAGATGTGCTTGAGAGGGTTGGGGGTCTTGTAGGGATGACATTGGAGTGCGGGACGAAGATGTGGCCGATTTCTTCCATTTTGTTGGAAGTAGAGCTGCCCAAAGACAATAAGAGGCTCATATGGTGAAGAGTAAAAAATCCCCAAGGAGATGGAGGGAACTTCTTAGCTTGGAATGCTCAGTCAATTACGACTTGGCAAGGAAAGCTAGTGGAGGCAAGTGGGGAAGAGGATTGGAACATCATATGAGAATTGTTCTTAATGATTGTTTTATCTTGGAATGTTGGAGGATTGGGCTGCAAGTTCAAAAGAGCACAGGTTAGGAAGGTTTGCAAAAACGTGAAGGCGGAAATCATCGCTTTATAGGAGACAAAGCTCCAGTCTATTGATAGAGGTATTCTCAACTCTATTTGGGGTATTGAAAAAAGGGGGTGGGATGCTGTTGGGGCTGCAGGGGGAATTCTTATGGCGTGGAATACAAATCTGTGGTGGAAGCTAGATGCTTATTTGGGGTCTTTCTCTTTATCTCTTTTGCTGCGGGAGGTTTCCTCTAGAAACAAGTGGGTCTTTATTCCGGTTTGTGGTCCATGTGCTAGCAGTCTTAGAGATCAGTTTTGGGACGAATTGGATTATGTTAGGAAAAAGTGGGACTCACTGTGGTGTGTTGGAGGTGACTACAACATGCTTCGTTTTCTGCACAAGAAGTCCAATGGGGGCCGTATCACTAGTAGCATGATGAAGTTCGCGGATTGGGTGGCTAGCCATGAATTGGTGGATTTGCATATGGAGGGTGTCAACTTCACTTGGACTAATGGTCAATAGAATGCCATCTTATCTCTGTTGGATAGATTTCTTATTTCCCTGGACTGGCTTGATAAATATCATTTGGTTTGCCAATGTGGGATGTCGAGACCCACTTCAGACCATCATCCTATTGTATTGGAAGTGTTTGATGATAATTGGGGCCCTAAACCTTTTAGGTTTGAGTTGGTGTGGGTAGAAATTGCTGGCTTTAAGGATTCGATAGCTTATAAGTGGAATGTTATGGAAGTGGAAGGTTATACAGACATGCGTGTGTGTGGGGTGTGAGTGCGTGTGTAAAAGAAAAGGCTATACGCATTCGAATATGTAGAAAACTCAAGCTTCTGAAGGAAAAAAGAAATCAAAATCTGGAAAAAGGAGGCTTTGGGTGCTAGAGAGGCTGAGTTCGATAACATGACCAAGGAAATTTATGATTAGGACCTTTAGGAGGAGGCAGGTACCCTATCGGCTGAAGATCGACAAAAGGGATGCCCTTATCTTGAGTTATGCTAATCCTTCCAAAGAGAAGGAAATTAAATGGTGTCTCCGATCTAGAGTGGTTTAGCTCAAAGAAGGTGACAGAAATGCTTGTTATTTTCATAGTATAGCAAGTGCTTGGGCTAGATGCAATTGTATTAGTAGCCTAGTCCTAGAGGGTGAGAGGACTTCAGATAAAGGGAAGATATGGGATTCAGTTGTTGGCTTCTATAGTAACTTGCTTTCTGGGGATGGATGGAATAGGCTGTAGCTCGATGATTTGTCATTTGATAAGCTTATAGAAGTGGAGGGTTCATCTCTTGAAATGCCGTTTTCTATAGAGGAAGTCAAAGTAGCAAATGATTCTATGTGGTAACAAAGCCCTAGGTCCCGATGGCTATCCTATAGCCTTTTTTTCCCATATTTTTTTGGCCCACTCTCAAAAGGGATGTTATGGATTTTGTTTGCGAATTCTTTGAGTGTAATAGATTATCTATCGACATTGGGGCTTCTTTGATTGCCCTCATTCCTAAGCTTGAAGGGGCAGGGCAGTTGAAAGATTTTCGTCCTATAAGCCTTATAGGTGGCCCGTATAAGATTTTAATGAGAATCATGGTGTTATGGTTTTGAGGAGTTACACTTCCATCTAATATTATTGTTGACAATCAAGGGGCCTTTGTCATGGGTAGACAAATTATCATGAGTGCCCTTTTAGCCCATGAATGCATCGATTCAAGATATAGAGAAGGAGAAGTGGTGTAGCATGCAAGTTGGATTTGGAAAAGGCCTATGATCATGTTGATTGGGAGTTCTTAGACTATATGTTGGAGTGGGTGGGTCGCGGTTATAGTGGAGGGGTTGGATGTGGTCCTGTGTGCAGTTTGGCACTCTCTCTCTCTCTCTCTCTCTCTCTCTCTCTCTCTCTCTTTGCAAATTCTTTGAGTGTAATAGATTATCTATCGACATTGGGGCTTCTTTGATTGCCCTCATTCCTAAGCTTGAAGGGGCAGGGCAGCTGAAAGATTTTCGTCCTATAAGCCTTGTAGGGGGCCTGTATAAGATTTTAGTGAGAATCATGGTGTTATGGTTTTGGGGAGTTACACTTCCATCTAATATTATTGTTGACAATCAAGGGGCCTTTGTCATGGGTAGACAAATTATCATGAGTGCCCTTCTAGCCCATGAATGCATCGATTCAAGATATAGAGAAGGAGAAGTGGTGTAGCATGCAAGTTGGATCTGGAAAAAGCCTATGATCATGTTGATTGGGAGTTCTTAGACTATATGTTGGAGTGGGTGGGTTGCGGTTATAGTGAAGGGGTTGGATGTGGTCCTGTGTGCAGTTTGCGTTTTTTTTTTTTGTTGTTTTGGTTAATTGCTCACCCAAAGGCTTCTTCAGGGATACCATGGATCTTAGGCAAGGGGATCCCCATTCTTCCTATCACTTTGTGGGTGTCGGCAAGGCCCTAAGCAAGATGCTTTATAAAGGGGAGGACAGTGGCTTAGTTAGTGGCTTCAAAGTTTCCGAAGGTGGAGCCCAAATTAGCCACACTTTTGTTTTGTAATGCGGATGCGGCTTCTATAGACAATCTCAGTAAAATTCTCATTTGCTTTGAAGCAGTGTTAGGGCTTAATATTAATGTTGCCAAGAGAGAGATGCTGGGGGTGCATGTATTTGATGAGAAGCTAGCTTCTTCGGCTAATGTTTTCGGGTGTAAGATAGGAGTGTTCCCCTTTACGAACTTAGGTCTGCCTTTGTGTATTGGCAAGCCTTTTGAGCATTTGTGGGACAAGGTGATTGAAAGAATATAAAGGAAATTAGCTAGTTGGAAATGCTGTTATCTTTCGTTGGGAGGGAGGTTGACTCTCATTAATGCAGCTTTTTTGAACAAGCCTGTGTACTTCATGTCTCTTTTCAAGTGGCTTAGTTCGGTCTTCGATAGATTAGAAAAGTTGAGAATGGATTTTTTTTTTCTTTTTTTTTTTTTGGAAAGGGAATATGGATGGTTGAAAGTTTCACCTTCTTCATTGGGGGAGGTCTGCAAGCCTATTATCCAAGGGAGCGCTGAAATAAAAAATTTGGGGCTCATGAATCTAGCTCTCCTAGGGAAGTGGCATTGGAAGTTTGGTTCCAAAGTGGGTAGGCTTTGGAGGGAGATCATTGTCAGCAAGTATGAAGTTCAAGAGGGAAGATGGTTTGTGAAGAGATCTTCTTTATAACATGCTTTTTGCATTTGGAAAGTTATAGTGTGGATTGAGCATTTAGTTCACAGAAGGATTGCTTTCGTCCTTGGGATGGGGAATTAGATCCGTTTTTGGACATATGTCTGGTGTGGTGACAAGGCATTCCAAGATGACTTCCTAAGGTCAGTCGCTCTTGCTCTTGATTGCTCCGTTGCAATTTCCCAATGCTTCTCTATCTGTGGTGGCCTGGTTGTGGTGGCTTGGTTGTGTGGAGTCCTCCATGCTGTAGGAACCTATCGGATGATGAGGTCTTAGAGTTGATTGATCTACTGGATCATATCAAGCTTGTTACTCAATCCCAAGAAGAGGACTCAATGACATAATAGAGACGTTGGACGTCACCTCGTTGGAGGTCACAGTCGGATTGACTGTGAATCATGACTGCCGAGAGGTCCAATTCATTGACATGCCGAGAACAAGTGAAAGGGTTGTTGTTCGATAACCTCTGTCGAAAGAGGATCTCGACTGGACCAAGGACGTCTCGATAGAGTGGGAAGAAAGATTGGTCTTTCCTTTCATGCTCGTGATGAGGATGCAATGGCCCCTTTTTAGTTCATCGAATAGTGTGGAAGTTCGGGGATCAAGCGATCAACGAAGCATAATTTGAAGGGGCATATTGAGCTTCTAAGACTTGACAGTTGGGTCAACTACGAGGCATGAAGCAACATCAACAGGTCTCAGAGGGGTAGAAGGGCGAGGTCTGTTTCCTAATAAATGTTTTAAGTTGGAATGTTTAGGGGATAGGGTGCAAGCCAAAAGGCTTCAGATTAAGGAGAGTAGGAAATCATAGATCCAATCATTGCTTTTTAGGAAACCAAGTGCGATGCTTTCGACAACAATATTCTGAATGAGGGGGGGTTGAAGACCAAGGATTTTGCTGCTCTAGATGCTGAAGGTTCGTTAGGAGGTATTATGGTGGCTTGGAACTCGAGTAAGTGGAGGAAAGAGGACAACTGGTGCGGTGAATTTTCTGTGTCTGTGGTCCTTTCTGAGATTTCTTTTGGCCTTAGGTGGCTCTTTGCTTCTGTCTATGGGCCTTGGAAGGTCGTCTTCTGATCCGGATTTTGGGTGGAGCTTCGGGCTATTCCTTTTAGATGGGCTATCCCTTTGTGCATTTGGGGGGATTTCAACATAACCCACTTTAGTTACTAGAAATTGAATGGCTCACGGTAGACCAGAAGCATGAAGGAATTTCATCCCCGAATCTAGCAGTTTGAATTGTTAGATATTCCTATGTCAGGAGCTAAATTCACATGGACCAACAGGAGGAGTGTCCCAATTCTGTCACTATTGACAGATTCCTGGTGTCCTCGGATTGGATGGATAGGTACCAACTAGCACAATGTAAGGCTCTTCCAAGGCCTATATATGATCACAGGTCCATTACTTTTTAGGTCGACTCTATGAGCTGGGGTCCCAAACCATTCAAGTTCGAGTAGTGGTGGCTAGAGATTGAGGGGTTCTTCGGGCTAGTTGAAGGCTGGTGGCTGTCCTTTCAGGTTTTGGCTTTGGTAGGAACCAATTACACAAGAAGCTAAAGCTGCTAAAAGAAAATCTGAAGATCTGGAAGAGGGATATACTTGGGGTTTAGGTGGAAAGAGCAAGTATTTTAGAGGATCTCCATGCTATTGACATCGACGAGGAGAGCTACCTGAAGAGGATAAAGTTAAACGTTTGAAATTGTTATTGGACTACTTGAAGATGTTAAAGGAGGGAGAGATCAAGCGGACACAACGGTCGAGGACTCACTGGCTGAAGGAAGGGGATATGAACAAGTGCTACTTCCATAGCATTGCTTCGGGAAGACCTAGAGCCAACATAATTTCTTCTCTTGTTGTGGACGGATCACAGCTCGAAACAAAGAAGCAGATTTGTGGGGCAATTGTGGGGTACAGGGTACTATGAACAACTTTTGTTGAAAGGACATTGAATTCGGCCGAGGTTAGATAATCTTTACTATGATAGCCTATTGGAAGATCAAGCTTCTATCTTGGAAAATCCGGTTTCGGAATCCAAGCTTAAGGAGGCGGTGGACAGCTTGGGTAGGGACAAAGCTCCTGGGACGGCCGGATTCCCTATTGCCTTCTTCTAAGTGTTTTGGAGCATAGTTCGGGCAGATTTGGTAGCATTTGTTAAAGAATTCTTTGAAGAAGATCACTTGCCTCGTGAATTGGGGGTGTCCTTCATTGCGATTATCCTTAAAAGTCAAAGGGGCTGAAAGTTTAGAAGACTTCAGGCCTATTAGCCTTATTGGGAGTGTGTACAATATTGGCCAAGATTCTTGCAATGCGATTTCGAGGTGTGCTGGGCTGTGTTCTTTTAGAAAGACAAGGGGTTTTTGTGGCAGGAAGACAAATTCTGGATTGTGCACTCGTAGCTCACGAATGCATTGATTGTAGATTTAGAGAGAAAAATCAAGGGGTTATTTGCAAGTTGGATGTTGAGAAGGCCCATGACCATGTAGAGTGGGAGTTTCTGGATTACATGTTGGATAGGTTGGGGCGAGGATAAAAATGGAGGTGGATCCAGGTGTGCGTTAGGTCTCCAACCATTTTGGTGCTTGTGAATGGTTCCCTAAAGGCTTCTTCAAGCCGTCTAGGGGCCTTCGTCAAGGGGACCCGCCCTCCCTACCTTTCTTAGTCATAGTGAAAGCCTTTCGCTGGTCGGGAGACTAATCTCATTAGCGGCTTTAGGGTGGCCAACTTGGCAGATTAGATCTTGCACCTTCAGTTTGCGGATGAAAATTATTTTATATGATGCTAATCACTTAATGATAGCCGATCTTCAAAAAATAGTTGCGTGTTTTGAGGCGATGTTGGGTTTGAAGATAAATATTGGGAAGAGCGAAATGTTGGGCATTCATCTTTCTTCAGAGGAGATTAGAAGGTTGGCTATGGTGTTCGGATGCAAGGTTGGGTTCTTTCCCTTCCTCCTACTTGGGGCTTCCATTGTGCATTGGGAAGCCCGCTAAGCATTTATGGGACAAGGTGATAGAGAGAATCGAAAGGAAGTTGTCTAAATGGAAGAGTCACTTTCTCTCCTTGGGCGGTCACTTGATCTTAATCAAAACAACTTTCTCCAATATGCTGCTTTACTTTATGTCCTTGTACAAGTGCCCACAAGCAGTTCGGGAATCATTAGACAAGTTGGGAAGGGACTTCTTATGGAGGGGATCGGAAGGCGGGAACAAGTTTCACCTAGAGGAGGTGTGTAAGCATGTTTCCCTAGGTGGTTTGGGATTATGGAACTTGTCCACTATAAACCTAGCCCTTCTCGGCAAATGGCTATGGTAGTTTTGGATGAGGGAAGGACACTTCTGGTGTCAGATAATAGCTTGCAAGTACGAACTTAAAGAGGGAGGGTTAGGAGGCGAAGGAATCCTCCTCTTTATCGGGCTTCTCACATATAGAAATCAATATCGGCTTTAAGAGGGAACGTTAGGGAAGGTATTTCATTCTCCCTGGGCGACGGTACTAGAATTATATTCTGAAAGGATTCTTAGTGTGGCGATCACCTTTTGCACCTAGACTTTCCTAGCTTTGCTAGTCTAACGATCTTTGAAGAAATAAAAGTGGTGGATTGTTTCTCTTATAGTGGCTCCTCGACATGTTGGATGCCCCCATGCAGGAGGAATCTTTTATATAGTGAGATGGAAGAGCTTTTCTCCCTCCTCGCCTGTCTTTGATACGTGTCTCGTGGAGCCAATTCTATGGTGTGGGATATTCATAGCTTGGGTTGGTTCTCAGTTAGCTCTTTCTATAAAATGCTTTGCTCGGAGACGACGATCTTAGATGGAGCTCACACATCATTTCAAGTCTTAGAGAGTACCTTGTAAGGTTGTCGCTTTCATTTGATTGGTGGGCAGAAAGAAGGTGTTGACCATTCACAACCTTCAGAAGCGTGGCATGGCTATCTTGAACATGTGTTGCTTGCGTAGACAAGATGCCGAATCCATCGACCATCTCTTCATCTTTTGTCATTCACCTTCAAAGTGTGACATACTTCATAGCATTATTCATATGTCGTGGATTATGCCGTGTTCAGTTAGAGACTTCCTTTGGGCATGACATGGTGGTGGTGTGACAAAGAAGGTTACGGTTATCTGCAGCTGAGTTTGCTTGCCGTGTGGTAGGCTATTCAGGGTGAGCAGAATGGATGATGCTTTCGGGACTCCTTATGAGTGAGGCCTTGGTGGACTCCATTAAATTGTCTTTTTTTTTTCCTTAAAAATAAAATAAAATAAATTTAAAGCAATGGGATAATATAAATAAAAAAAAGGAGAGAATACAGAAAGCAGAAAGGAAAAGCAAATCTGCTGAGGTAGCAGACAACCACTAACAACCTAGAAAACAAAGATCACAATCTTTCAATCCCTTGACATTGACCGCCCATTCGAACAACAGCCTTTTGGCCCTGGAACCAACTGCGTAAACAGAAGAAGAGTTGTCATTGAAGCATCTTTCATTTCTCTCTTCCCAAATGGACCACCAAATTGCTAAAATGGCCATTCTCCAAATAGTCAGTCTGATTTTTCCTAGTTTGAACACTTGCCAAGTCGATAGAAGGTTGAGGGCCAAGTCTGGAATGCACCAACTAATCTTGAACCGCTGACAGAAGTCGACCCAGATTTGAGAAATAAAGGGGCAGTGCACCATAAGATGGTTCATCGTCTCTGCTTCTTGCATGCAACATAAGCAGGCATTGACGATCTGCATTCCCCTCCTTTTGAGGTTATCTATAGTTAAAATTCTGTTTCGATCCACCAGCCAGCCAAAATAGGTGAATTTGGGGGCGCTAAGTACCTCCAGATGAAGGGGGAAGCAGGGTCGGACGGATGCGATTTAGGGGCGATGTCGAAATAAAAGGATCTAACCGTGAAGGAGCTGGTTTTGTCATTCTTCCAGATAAGTCTGTCAGGCGAGGATTACTGCAGCATGGTCTTGGAGATGCAGTCTAGGAGATCAATGTATTCAGAGAGTTCCCAGTCGTGTAGGTTTCTGGAGCATCTCACTTCCCAGACTGTTTGGGCTGCAGTAATTGAGACGCAGTCAGAAATGAAAGTGTTTTTGACTGGGGCGAGGCGGAAGATGGTTGGAAAGCGGGTTTTCAGCAGTTCTTCACCCACCCATAAGTCTTCCCAAAATTGGATGGCAGATCCGTTGCCTAGTTCGAAACTCATGTTCTGGAGGACTACCTGCTTAGACCGAAGAATCCCTTTCCATAAGTAGGAGGCCCTGTAGGAAGAGGAGTTTTTGGTCCACCAACCGCTTGGGGAAGAGCCATACTTTCCTTTGTTTATCGAGGTCCAAAAGGCATCACCTTCAACACCTAGCCTCCAGGTCCATTTACCGAGCAGGGCTTGATTCATAATTTTCAGATTTTTTACATTAGCACCGCCTTCTCGGAATGTCTTACAGACTTCCTTCCACTCGAGGAGCTGGATCTTCCTCTGATTTTCCTTCCCATACCATAGGAAATCTCTTCTAAGGTTGTTGATGGACTGCAACATAGAAGAGGGGCATCTGAACAAGGACATGAAGTACAAAGGAAGGTTGGAGAGGGCTACATTGATAAGGGTTAGCCGGCCTCCCAAGGATAAATAGCGACATTTCCATCGAACTTGCAGATTATCTTATCCCATAGCGATTTAGGGGGAGGGCCAACGGAAAGGGGGAGGCTCACAAAAGAGGTGGGAAACGAATCTGTTGGGCAACTAAGGGTAGCAGCAAAACTGTGGAGATCCTCTGATTGCACGTTAATCCCGAACAACTTCGACTTCGCCATGTTGATTCTCATCCCAGAAACAGCCTCGAAGCAGTGAAGGGCTGTGTGAAGATTATCGATATATATCGCAGCTGCTTCGGAAAAGATGAGTGTATCATCGGCGAATTGAATGTGGGTAATGGGATAAGATAATCTGCATGTCATTAAATTGTCTGTTTTTGAATGGGCTGCCCTCTTTAATGTTGAGCCTAATTGTATTAAGTCAATCTTAGGGTTGTAATCCTTTTGGGATCCTTTCCTTGTATTCTTTTCCTATTGTGCTTGCAAGCGGGCCTTTAATAACATTTTCATTATCCCTAAAAAAAATAAAATAAAAATCTTGGTGCATTTTAGAAAGTTTGCAACCCAAAGTAGCACAAACGAGGTGAATGATGCTAAATGATGTACCCCACCACTTGTGCTATGAAGAGATGTTTCTACCAGAGTATGACTCTTCTGACACTACCGACCATTTTTTTTTTCTGATGAATCATGGTGGGTAGTAATGATGCCTCCCATGCCCATTTTGTTTTTATTGTTGTTTTTATACTTTGGCAGTGTGATGGGTGACACGCAGGCACTCATTGATGGCGGTGCGATTGTAAGCATAACTGAAACTTAATTGTCCAAATTTTGGGACTTGCTGTAATCAGATGATAAAAAAATTCATGTTTTTTAAGTGATCCTAACATATAGCCGTCCATTTCTGGCCCAACAATCAGCCACTTTAGAAATCAAATGTGTAATATTCTAATTTGTGGCCATCAAAATTGGGGCCCACAATCTTTGATGGTTTCATTTAAGCTACTTCTATACCATGTTTGCAGTTTCTTAATCATGAATATCCCATGAGACCTTGGGAGAGTGTAATTTTTGGGTTTGCTCCATCCAGAATTGGATCAGTGATTTGGCATGTCTAGATTGCCACCAACTCCTCCATGTGTATGGTTGAAGAGTCGCCACCATTTTTAAAATGCTCATGAACTATCATGTAAGTCTAGCTTGAGTTGAAATATCATCACAAAGTGTGATGGTTGAAACTCTCGTAGGGTTTGATGGTGGGCACGTGCGACTGAGAAATCGTATATGCGTGAATTGATGGGTACCCAAACTTGGCCGAATCCGGGTTAAGGAAATCAAAATATGGTACCTAGACTCGACATGTCTTGGACATTTGTATGGTTGAAGGGTCACCACTATTTTAAAAATGGTCATGAACTATCATGTGAACCTAGCTCAAGTTGAAATAATGCTATAAAATGTGATGGTTCATACTCTTGCAAGGTTTGATGGTTGATACGTGCCATTGAGAAATCTACGTGTGAATTGACGGTTACCCAAAGCTGGCCGAATCCGGGTCAAGGACATCAAATTTGGTACCCATACCTGACATGACCTGAACTAACAAGATCGAGGCCTCGATTAGTTCGAGTATGGGTCTAGTAGGATTCAATCCGTTGCCAACCCTAGAGAAGATATCCTAAATAAAGATTTATTTCATAATTTTTTGATTATCATATATGCATATCTTTTGTATCAAATTAGGACTCAAGGAGTATGATTGCTTCTTGTAATGATCTTATCTTATCCATTTTTTAAAAATATTATTATTTAAATAAGACATTTATTTAACAAAGGGCAAAAGTAAGGATATAAAATTCATTAAAGTGAGGATTGGGAGCACACCTTTAGATCGTTAAGGATAGAGGCTAAATTCTTCTTTGATGGATATCTCCTTGAATCGCAGATGATAGTGGAGGACTAATTCCTTTGCCAATGAGGGAAACTCACCTAATTAGCAAAGTTCTCCAACCTAGTTTTAATCACCAAAAGTTCTGCTTTCTTAGAGTTTCCTATCCTACTTGCCCAAAAAAGAAGAATTTGATGATGCCGTTTTCAACCAATTGCTTCCTCAATACCTAGACTCCCCTGGATTACCCAAGGAGCCTCTGTCCACATTGAGCTTCCAGAAACCTGGATGAGAAGGACTGCAGGGTGGCTTTAGAAGGCTTCCAAGGTAATTATCAATGACCCCCTTCCATGCATGGATGAGGTCCAAGTTGTGAATTCATCGAACATATTCGAGACAACCCTAATTAGCCAATTCTGACTTCATCTTGGTTACAAGAATGACCCGACTTAAGAGAGGAATCGTAAAAAAATGTTCTATTTCTTTCCTTGCAAACTTCCCACATAATTTTGTGAGGCATGATCCCATCAGGACATGAATTCACCACCATTCTAACCGTCCACTAACTGTCACGCCTTGAAAATCGAAACTCGACTACAGTGACCCTGATCCCGAGTTATAGGGTGTGAACTATAGTTTCATATATTTATTCACCCCATTAACATTCAAATCATCATTCTTCCAAACCAAACCATGATTAAATCATCAAAACCACAATGAAACTAATTTAAGCTTAAAATTTAAACTTCAAAATTTCAATTCTACTATCATCGGTGAATCCTCTCATCACTTACTTTCTTAATTTTGTACAATTTCTCAAAAAAAAAATAAGACTAAGAACCAAATCTTGCTATTTAAGTATTCTTCATCTTCAGTTCCTCTCTCATCCTGCAAACCTACAATTGTTGTTGATTTGATGAGCTAGAAGCCCAATGAGATCATTTCCACAACGAATTTGATACAAACTTGAGAATGGAAAGAAAAGCACGGCTTAATAAGATAACTGTCTAGACAAATATGCATAAAGGAAGTACAACTCAAGACAAGGATTAAGGATGTATGAATTTAAAATAGACCTGATAGAGATAGGTAAAACATATAGCAAGATGCATTCATGGTTCAAAATTCTCAGAATAGGTACAATGTCATGATGTATTAGTTATGCATGTAATGCGGGTATGATCTCCTAGGGAACCCCTGCTCGATCTCGCCCACCGTAGCAATCATCCTTTCCATAAAGGCCAAGGGAATTCTCGCTCGATCTTGGCCACCATATCAATCAATATAAATTTCAGTTCAATGTGTTCCATAAAGAGACATGCAATGCAATCATCAAGTACTCTATGTTTTCAATGCAATTCAAGCAAATCCAAGCATACAGGTTCAAGCACTCACAATCATGATGTATGTAGACATAAGAATTAACATGCAATGTAAGGTACACATGTTAGAATACATTAGCAGTTCAAGAATTTTATGAATCAAGAATACAAGATAAATTCAAGAAGAATAGTACATCGCAAAACAAATTCAAAAGAAGTAATGATAGGCCCATCATCAACATAATACAATCAAGAAAACACATCAACTTTCAATAAATTAAAGGATGTAAAGTCGAGGGGAACGCCTTCGAGTCAAAGGGAAAAAAGAGGCTATTCCCAATTCACAAAGGATCGAATTCAAAGCGAAAATGGCTAGCCTCGGTGCAAAAGGGCTAGACTCAGATCAATAAAGGAACTATCACAAATACACATGATGTCAAATTTTATAGTAAGGAGGATCCCATACCAAGGATCATGAAACGCGCAAAAAAGATGAAAATTCAATAGGAGGAAGGATGTATGTAAGAAACTAGAACTAAAGAAAGGAAATGAAAAGTAGAGGATCACTCACATACAATTTTCCACTCGATTCTGACTCAAATCGGGCTCGACGCGGCTTGACTCGATACGACTTAGTTTGACTCAATCGCGACTCGGTGCGACTCGGTTTTAACTTGTTCTCGAATTCGATGCACAACTTTTTTAGTTGAATGCTCCTCTTTCTTAGGGGTTCCCAACACTTTGCTGGAATAAAATTCGACTCAACTGGTCTTGACTCGGTCCAGACTCAGTGGGTTGACTCTTGTTTTCTTCTTATTCTTATTTTTATTATTATTATTATTTTTTTCCTTCTCTCTTCTTCTTTCTTCTTCGTTCTTCTTCTTAGTCCAAGACCAGAGGCTGGATTCAACTCAACCCAACTTGACTCTATAGGTCCCGGTGAGTTACACTCAGCGGACCAATTCTCTCTCGTTTCTCTCTCTCTTCCTCCAATTGTAGGAGGGTTTTTATAGGCTTTCTCTTATTTGGAGAATTCCAAAAATTAGAGTCACATGAGGATTGGGCATTGAGTTTACACAATTTCTTAAAACGACATGTTTTGTGTATGCGTTTGAGCTTTCTTTCGAAATTTGTCGATCGGTTTGATACATCCATAGTGTGGCATTTGATCTTGGTCAAGAACCAGTGATCATATGATCATTAGGTGGTCCTCTATATGAACGGTTTGGGTCCTTAAATAGTGGTAAAACAAGATTCCACAACTGTTGTTGTTTGACGAGGACGATGGGGTCATTAATGTTGGAATCACAACTGGGGGTTATTTCTTTGCGGGGTTTCTTCTAGGCAGTCCAGATCATTCATATGAAGCTTATAGAAGTGAGGATTTTAAGCTTCTTCCAACTTTCGTCGGTGGATTCAAATTTAGAGAGGTTCTGGGTCGTGTGTGCTTATGGTCGAGAATCGCGGGGAACGCGATTGTTTCGATTGGTTTTGAATTCTTGTGCATGAAGTCATAGGAATGGAGGCGTAAGATGATTTATGGATTGCCATATAGTGATCTTAAAGATCTGGAGTGGCTGGACGAGAATCCGTGTTGGCTTTGGTTACTCTCTCGAGCTTTCGTAGTGACAGTTACGACGACCGACTTCTGGCACCGGAGTTGGTAATGGACAGATTTGATTGCCCTAATGCATGGTGAAGATCGACAGTGTTGTAATTTTCGATGTTGTGGCAACGCTTCGGAGGAGGAAAATCGCTTTCGAATGGGAAAATCAGTTTTCAGAGGAGACGTTTTTGGGTATATCTTGATCACATGAACGGTGATGGTTTATACGTATGAGGTCCATAATTTGGATGGTTTAGATCTGCTGATGATGGGATCTTTCGGTTGATGCTTGCTGTATTGAGACGAAGAAAATGGAAGGTGTTTCCTTCCAAATTAGGAGGGAAACTTGTTGTACACTGAGCTGCCAATTGGCCTTCATGCTCACGCGCTTGGTCTATATGTATGATCAGCCAGGGGTTGAGTTTGTAGTCATCCAGTGGTCGTGGTGTCCGTTGGTCCACCCGATGTATGACTTAGATCATTGAAAGATGATTTCGATCAACTATCTTGATTGAATGGCTATAAATGCTTAGATTTGAAATTCAATGGTCGGATCAGCTTTAAAATCACGAGTTAAGGGTCCACGAGGTCCCTTTGGTGCGTTTAGGTGAAGATGTTCAGTCAAACATCCAGATCAACAGTCTAATCATGCTCTTATTGGATGAGGGTGTACAATTTGAGTTATTCGCGAACTCTACTAAAACCTTTTTAATTTGGGATACTACAAGACACGTGGGATTCTTCCTAATGGGTTCGTGGTCTCCAGGAATACGCCTAAGCGTGTCTTAGTGTGAAATGTAAATCGGTAGATTCGACGAGGATCATCCGTGGATCGCAAAGAAGGTCGTTTTGTGATTTTCAGGCAGGTCATCCATCAGATATAATGCGAAATCCGATGGATGGTGGATCTTGTGAGTTAGGTCCTGAAATTGAAGATGTACGGTTCAATTGTGATGTCTGAGTATTGTCTGAAATTTCATCACGATTGGGTTCCAAGAAATAGTTTTTTTTTTTTTTTTTTTTATATCCCCTTGAGGTTTAGTGTCAGCTATGCATATATACACCGTGGAAAAACTTAAGATGATCAATGGCGTGTTTATAGCCGTTGGAATCAAACTTTAACGGTCTAAACTACTCCTTAGTGCACTCGAATTAGGATGATGGGTTCAATCAAAGATGCTGGGATGTAAACGACTAAGATGGCCTATTTGTCTATTTAGTGATGATGTAAGGGTGCAGACTGGAATCAAGCAGTTGGATAGCTTAATCAGCCTATAAGGAGTCTTCCCAACGAGTTGGATTGTTATAGAATCAAGTGGGTTAGGATATATGTTGGCTCTGGATTTGTAATAGGATGTACATGAGGGCAAGGTCGTTAGATCATGATTCTGATGTTAGGTTAAAGATTTACTTGGGTGGCGAGTAAGATAAACGGGTCCAATTCTCGAATGGATGTGTATATAAGCGGATATGAAGATCTCGTAGTTAGTTTACTATGGTCGGGTGGCCAAAAATTGAAGTGGTTGATCATATATCTTCAGCTAGTGATGATGAATAGTTTCAGTGGTTGGCTTCGTGAACTATCAAGTACATTAGGATATATGCAGATCTAAGGTTAATTATAGTGTGGATGTGAGAGTATAAGAGGGTGTGCATGCATGTTTATCTAAGTATTTCTAAGAAAATTTTCTACTTGTTAGATTACACATGTTTACCCATGTGAGAGAGCACTCGTGTGCCTACTCGTGTGGAAAATTTTCGGGATATTACACTGGCTCTGCAATTTTGTTAGAGGGACGTAGGAGTCATAAGATAAAGATATCTTAAGATGTGGCACCGTGTGTTGAATTAAACTTTCGTGGTGTTTAAACTCATCTAGGAATGCATCGTATGGAAGACTTTGTATCTTTCTTCTTCTTCCTCTTCTTTATTTTATTTTTTATTTTATTTTTTTATTTTTGAAGATTCAGAATTTTATTAAAAAGAACCCAAAAACAAAGAGAAAGAAACGAACCAAAAGAGCAAAACAACAACTACATTAGTGGCAATGCATCCCCAACAACAATTGCAGGTAAAGAGCTTCCCTTCCTAGTAAGATTATCAGCCACTGAATTCACTTGCCTCATGACATGAGAAAAGGAAATCGAGGCAATTTCACTTAACTCTCTAATTTCCTCCTTCCAACTGGCTCAATGTTCGGTATTGGTATCACTACAAGTTTCATTGCTTGGGGATGTGGAAACATTATCAATATCACCGGTAACCGAAAATGCGGGGAAACATAGGGAAAACAATGGAACTTTTCAATAAAACTTCAGGAGATGCTAAAATAAACATATTTGCATAGTTAGGAATAAAAAAAATTAGAAAAAGAATGCATACATAATAAGTTTTCATTTAATGGGGGCCTAAAAGCATGTGTTATCATAAGAAACCAATCCAACCATCCCATACATCTCATCTATCCATCCAACCATCGAAACATCCATCGATATTTCAGAATATCGACAACACATGATATTTTGTTGAGAAATCGTTGGCAATTGGAAAGGAAACCAAAGATTGTGGTCTCGATATCGCCCATTTTGCAATAATGATAGTATCGCGATACGATCCGGCCATGTTGCAATAACGATAGTATCGCGATACGATCCATATTATCATCGACAATTTGAACACTGCACACAACCATGTGACCATATAAAAAATTTGAAATGGATTTTTTTAAAATTTAATAAATAGATTTTTGGCAATATCGAGACATTGACAATATTATTGAGATATCATTGATCCACTAGCGATACAAGCAACACCTGGAATTTACAGTCTAAAATATTGGTGACACATTGGTGATATCGATACATTGGAGATACTTAGCGATACATCGCTGATGCGTATAATTTCTGAGACTGCCAGTGCTATTGGCATCGCTACCAGTGTTATCGGTATCGCTGAGCTGGAGATATGGATAATATTGAGGATATTTCGATAATAGGGATAGCGGAAAGATGATCGAGCCCAATTGATGGCGAGACAACGTCACTCGAACTGTTATGAAATCACTCCTATCCCTGCTGGGCCCAGTTTGCCAAGGGAGCTACCATCCACATTCGATTTCCAATGCCCTTGTGGAGGGGGAACCCATGCAAGCCCGACTGCGACCGGGTGAACTTGGTCCTCCAATACTGCATTCCATCCTCTGTGAAGCTCCACAATGTGCTAGCTGTTGAATTCCTTGCGTCAGATTCCCAAGAGACTTTGATTGGTTACAAAAGGCCTGATTGTTTCACTCCATCCAGATAGCCCACCAGACTGCTGGAAGGAATAGCTGCCACAATAGTTTTCCTTTCCCTGAAAACAGTACATTTTCCATGCTTCCTGCATAAGATGAATAGATTCTGGCATAACCCGCATAACACCGAGGAGCCTCAGAAGAGGAGACCATGTGCACCAAGAGAATGGACATTGGAGAAGAATATGATTCACGGACTCTTCAGCTTTATGACAGGTAGCATACATTCACAATAAGAAGAGGAAAACTTAGAAGAGGATAACTTAGTATCTTAGTTATTTTTTCTCAATGATTTTTAGGGTAATTGGCTACAGCTGTAGGTAAAATCTTCTGAACTCCTAAGGCTTTGTGAAACAGAATTATTGAATTTAGGCATATATTATGACACTCGCGAACATGAGTAAAGTCCACTTTGCCTGTGCAATATTATCTATTTTTCTTGAAGGGAAATCTTGTCATTTCATCGGGTGTTATCATGTGCACAATTCTAGTTGGCACTTGGCATGGAGTAGTATTACTTGTTGTCTGAGGCAGTCATAAAAAAAAAGTAAGATGTGAGGTTCCACAATCCACACTTATCACCTAGTGGCATCTAATTTCTCTTGGTGTTTCATCGTTTCTAGTTTTCAATTCATGATAGAAAAAATCACTGCTCCAATTGCAATCCTAATCTAGAAAGAACTCTTCGCTCTGTTCAAGTTTCCAATCCTAAATTTAGAAGTTGCTGCTGGTATTATGTAAGGATTACTATTTGCTATCTACTATCCTGCTTCGCTTGGATTTTGACCTTGACTTCTCTTTACAGATGATTTTTCAAACAAATCCCAGAACCAAGCATTTCAATATTCAGAGGAAACCATTACCTCTGGAACCTTCTTTACTTCTGCGGGAGGCTAATCGTCGGAGGGCTTCCCTTTCGGCTGGAAATGTGTTTGAATTATTCGATAGTCGCCAGGGTCCTATTGATGGGTAAATGAAAATGTAGTGTTGTTGGATTTTCAGGGTTCTCTTTTAATCTTTTCTCTACATTTTCTTGATGATTTCTAGAGTCTTTATATAATTGATATGCTGGCAGCCCAGGTTCTGATGGATTTTCGAGGCCATCTCCATCAAATAAAGCACATGTGAGCACTATGTCACGAATTAACTCTGGACCTGGAAACCTTGAGAGCTCTTCTTTATCACTTGATAGGCCTATGAGACTTTCAGAAATCCATGTTGCTGCAGAACATGCGCTGCGTCGTACAATTTCGGATCCTGATTTATGGAAATCACTATCATCCAGTCAGGAGTTTGAGGTAAATATTCTTCCTATTTTGCCTGGGGAGTCAGTTTTTCTTTTCTTTTCCCCCCAACAATAGGGATTAGAAGTTGCTGGAACAATTTATATTATTGGGCTGCCGGCTGCCCATCCTGTCTTTTGAATAGGAATTTTGTGCAGCTTTACTAGGAGACCAGCCAAACCCAGCTGGTTTAAGTTTCAGGCCTTAAATTTTGTTCCCGGGCCCCCGGTCCTGGCATGTTGGCCTACCAGTGTTGTCAAAATCCTACAATTTACGATTCTGGTCAAATCTTAAGCAAAATGATTTGATTCACAACTTGAATCCTTTTTAGATGAATCCTATGATTTACGAATCAGATTATACCTGTTCTTTTATATTTTAAGCTTTACTTGGCTTTCATTTTATGTTTATAAATTGGTGGGGGCTTTAAGATTACTTTATTTTATCTGTACAAGAGATTACATGATAGATATTCTCTTTGATGTTGAATTGTTTTGCATTTTCTTATGATTTCTTACTTCTTAATTGGTTGAAACACCAAATTGATATAGTATTAAATAATGTTAATGGTGGCCGCAACAGCCGGCCTTATGGTTGTTATGATGTATACTATAATGGCCATTACACCCTCATAATGGCTGTTACGGCCCCATAACAATTGTTACACCCTTCATAATGGCCATTATGGCCTTGTAACAGTTGAACTTTTTTTGAAGGAAAAAAAATGTATTGGCCCTCTATCGGCCATGTATTGGCTTGTTACGAGTCAATTTTTTCAAATTGAGCATTACGGTCCCATATCATGTAATGGTCACCACCATTACCGTCACGTAACAATTGTCATGGCTGTAATGTAGCCATCAAAAAAAAGCATAATGGACTCTAGTCCTTTAGACTCCCCTCTAAAACATCTCCCATTCCTCTAATCATACGCATGACTTACCTGGAATGTTTTTTCATAGATGGTTGCGATCATGTTGACCTATATGTATTGTGGTCATGATGGTTAGAAATCAAAATATCTTTTTTCGCTGGTCTACAGAATCAAATGCCGCTTTTCCAATGTGATTCTATGCTCAAGAAAGGTAAAAAAAGGACATCAATTATTAAAGGATTCTTGGATGTTTTTAAGGTAAACTTCTTGAATGACAAAACATAAAGGCAAGTGAGAATCTTTTGACACTATCATGATATATTGGTATTACTTGGTGCATATTGATGGGAAATGGATTTTTATTTTTTCTTCTTCTGAAGGGTGACAATTTATTAAAAAAGCAGCAAAAGCCGAAAGAATACAAGGGAAGGAATGAGAGAGAAAAAAGAAAACCCCACTACAAGACCCAAAGGTCCTCCCCCACCCGCGAGCCACCGGCTAAGAAAAGCACGCCCTCCACTGAAACACAAGATCTAGTAGAACAGAAAACCGTAAGGGATTGCTAAGGGTTCCTTCCAAAGGGCCCATAACCCTGCTAAGAAGAACAATCTCCACCTCTTGAAGGGCTTTTCTACATAAAGGAGTCCCATGGAAGAGAAACAACTACTAACAGAGAGATTCGGATCCAACGCGACTTGGGCAAGGCTCGGGTAGACCTCTTGCAAAGTTCTATCACCAAGCTAAACATCCTTCCAGAATCTCACCCTCACCCCATCCCCCACTCTGTAAACCATCCCTTCAAGGATGCTTTCTTTAAGCTTCATAATTTCTTTAAGCTTCATATACAAGGCTGCACTATTGGGCCACCAACCTGCCCTATCCACACCATACTTTCTTATGATAACCTCCTTCCACGAGGCGCCCTCAGCCCCAAACTTCCCAATCCATTTCCCCAATAAAGCTTCATTCATGGATCCCAAGGGACGGATACCCACCCCCCTACCTCTTTCGGCCTACACACATCTGAACAATTCACGAGATGAAACTTTTTCTTAACTTTCCCACCTTGCCATAGGAAGACCTTTGTGAGGATTATTGAGTTGTTGTTTTTTTTTTTTGATTTTTTTATATTTTGCAGATTTTTTTTTTTCAAAATTTTAAGAAAATCATTGAAGTCCCTTGCGATAAGATTTGCGATTTGATATGATTCAACCCTTATTACGATTTGCGAAATGATAACGATTTTGACAACATTGGGGCCAGTAGGTAATGGCCAAGACTAGCCCATGGAAGATATAGATTTGGACTTTGGCTGGGCACGGGATCATAAGTGTTGGGAAATATAAGCTTCGGCCTCGCCCACATACTTTTTGGGACAAAAGGTTGGGCCCTAGCTGGGCCAACCGGCGTAATAAATAAACCTGAGTCCACTCAGTGAAAGGCTTGTCCTGGGAGCTTTACAGGCCAAGCCCAACCCATTGATAGCCCTACGCTTTGCCATACATTTTGTTTCATGGACATGTCAAAGTGTGTTATTCATGTGCTTTTTCTGTCGATGTTTGAAGATATTTTTGCTGTCTCAATTGTAATTGCATAATGAAAAATCATAACTTTTCCCATTGCAGCAAAAATATCTCGAGCTAACAAAAGGTGCTGCTGGCAATTACCACCATTCTTGGTGGAAAAGACATGGAGTTGTCCTTGATGGTGAAATTGCAGCCGTCTGCTACAGACATGGTAATTATGATCTGGCTGCAAAGTCATATGAGAAGGTCTGTGCTCTTTATGCTGGTGAAGGGTGGCAGGAACTCTTGGCAGAGGTCCTCCCAAATCTTGCAGAGTGCCAGAAGATACTCAATGATGAAGCTTGCTATCTCTCATCTTGTGTCAGATTATTGGCCCTTGATAAAGGTTTATTCCTGACTAAAGAGCGCCAAGCTTTCCAGTCAGAGGTTTTGCGCCTTGCACATAGTGAAATGAAGCACCAAGTACCGCTGGATGCATCATCATTAATCACATTCTCTGGAAATCCTGGCCCTCCACTTGAGTTATATGACAGGGACCCTGGCACTCTATCAGTGACAGTCTGGAGTGGCTTTCCTGATGATATAACTCTCGAATCACTTAGTCTCACACTTATAGCAACATTTAGTGCAGATGAAGGTGCAAAGGTATGCTCTGTGTTGCTGTCATATCTCGTTGATTTTCATTACAGTAACAAATAATTATTTGAGTTGCTTTTTCTTCTTCTTCTTCCTGGACTATCAGTTCCAGTAAAATGAATCATGTGTTTTACTTTTCAGCTGATAAGAAGCTCCACTGCTACCATACTAAGGCCTGGTAGGAACACTATTACCCTTTCCCTACCACCACAAAAGCCAGGTTCATATATCTTGGGGGTTCTTACAGGACGGATTGGGCACTTAAGTTTCAGATCTCATAGTTTCTCCAAAGGAGGTCCCCCGGACGGCGATGATTTCATGAATTATGAGAAGCCAACCAAACCTGTCTTGAAGGTACATCTCTCTCTCTCTCTCTCTCTCTCTCTCTCTCTCTCTCTCTCCAATTCCATGGTCCTGGCTCCTTGGAGGAAATTCAACTGATAGCACTATGGGAACTCCCTTCCACCATTAGGGGCTCAAAAAAGGGTTTGTGAAAATTCTAAAACCCTCATGAGCAACGAGAGCCTCTGCTTTAGTAGAATGAATGTTATTCTTCAAAAAAAAATAAGAACCAAGGCTATTTCATGGCAACATCTCCTTGTGTAGTTTCTATGAATGCCTCGAATTCTACACAGACCCAAACTACCAACAAAACACCCATCAAGTTGACTTTCCAAATGCTGGCTTGGGGAGATGAATGAAGAAGCTTTGCCTTGGGGATCCTCTCCATCGAGCTAATAGCCACTTACTGATTGAAAATGGTCATTCCCCATGGTCCCATTGAATTCAGGGCAAATGATAGCCCTACCAAGGATAGGAAGTGATTCTTCTTTTAACAACTTGTCCAAAGATGATTTGTTATATATAAAAAAATCCTACTATTTCTTTCTTTTGGCAACTCCCACATGATGGCACAAGAAAGCCTTCTCCAAATAATGGTGCCTCTAAAATAGTAAACTGCTTTAATGCGGGGGCATTTTCACACCGGGCTCGAGTGGGGTTGCTTGTGGGATGTAGGGGCGCACTCGGGGTGGGTGGCCTGCATAACCCATGGATTTGGGGTCCGTGGAGGTGGGTGGCTCGTGTGAGGCAGAGCCCATGGATTTGGGGCACATGAGGAGGGTTCGGCCGAGGACCTAACCCATGGATTTGGGGCCTGAGCTATGAGATAAACGGATTAATTCGCCATACTCTAACAGTTTTAGCTTTTAGAGCAAGTGGTTAATTGTCCTGCATCAAATTGGTATCAGAGCGGGATGTCTTGTGTTTGAGACTCCTCACCGGGGGTGATTAATGCGGGGCCATTTTCACACCGGGCTCAAGTGGGGTTGTCTGTGGGATGCAGGGGCACACTTGGGGTGGGTGGCCCGTATAACCCATGGATTTGGGGCCCGTGGAGGCGGGTAACTCGTGTGAGGCAGAGCCCATGGATTTAGGGCCCACGAGGAGGGTTCAGTCAAGGACCTAACCCATGGATTTGGGGCCTGGGCTATGAAATAAAGGGATTACTTCGCCATACTCTAACAGTTCGAGCTTTTAGAGCAAGTGGTTAATTGTCCTGCATCAGCTCATCTTACCCAGTTTCAAGTAATTCCCAAAAGAACCATATTGTACATGTCCTTAAAACTCTGGCTCATCATGCCAAAGAAGGATTTTGTAGCCAAAATGTTGTCTTGGAACCCTGTTAAATCTTGCGATCCTTGTAATTGGACTGTATGAAGACATCTATCAATATTTTATTGAGCATTTCAAGTCATTCATCTCATCATCCTTAAGGTTTTAGCAAAATAACACATAATTCTGCCTCCTATATATTCATCACATTCCTTTATCATGGCACCTTTATGGGAAGTAGTGTTTTAAATAGCGTAGCATTCAATCATCTGTAGCGTGTAGCATAAGCTATACACGATACTTTTATTTTTTTAATTAAAATAATTTAAAATAGGATATATAATATAAATAAATATAAAAATAGCAAAGAAAATTAAAGAAAAAGGCATATGATGTCAAATAGATCACTAACAAAAGAACAAAAATAACAAAGATTATACAATCTCCAAAGTCTTAAGTCACAAATTTGTGAAGTACAAATTCCATAATGTTCATGTAAACAAAGCCCATTTAAAATGTTAAACGTACTACAAAATCTCGACTCTAGAGGTCATCTTCCTCATCAAGTAGCAAGTCATCATCATCAGCATCCATTCCTCCACCAACCCTTTCATCATCAGCATCTCCATTTGCATCATTCACCTCTTGTATATCTTTTTCTTTCTTCTATGAAGGAGTAAGAAATCGTCCCATAGGATCACCTATACATTAAAAAGAGATCCACTAGAATTTCTAATGTAGGACCGATGCATGGACTCAAATATTGTGTGAGATCAACCAACAAAATTAAATTAATTAATAAAAATCACAAAACTTGCTACCATCATCACAAACAATAAAATTCTAAAAGGAGATCATGCATATTTCAAGCCTAGGTTAACAAGTATTATCCTACAAGACCATTAAATAAGGGAAATTAGGATCTAATGGATGTAGGGCATTCAAATAGCATAGGATTAAGCCTATTCCAAAGGGGAAGGTCTGATACTACCTAGGGTGAGATTAGGGTTTAGAAAATTTGAGGAAAACTTGGAATTAGGGTTAATGGGGTAAAATGAATAAATGGGTTAAAGGGTTTAGGTACTAGGATAATGAATTAGGGTTTTGGATGGAAGGAATCTATGGATTTGGGTTTAATTGAAGATTGTGAAGAACTAGGGTTTGGTAATTTGGGAAAATATGAAGATTTGAGATTTCTAGGTTTAGGGTTAGGATTTGGACAAGAGAAGGTAGGGTTTTGTTGTATGGGTAGTGGAAAGCCAAAGGAGCAAGGGTGGGGCCGTACGGCCAACCCTATGGGTTCACACGTGTGGTCGTATGGTCATGTGTGGGCTAGGTAGGTGGGGTTTTGGATTTCCAGGGTTTGGCTCGTCGAGAAATGTATAAAGGATGAAGATCGGAAGGTTGTTGATGGATTGGAGAAAGGGGGAAGAAGAAATGAAGAACTTGAAGGAATACCTCAATTGTTGATTAAGAGATGAGAGTGTGAGGGGATAGAAGGAAGCCTCGCTCTTTCGTTGTTGAAGATAAGCTTTGCTTCGATCTTCCTTCCAATTCACATGGAAGACACTCTCACATCACATGAAGATTGGAGAAGAAAACAAAGGAGTTCTCTCTCTCTCTCTCTCTCTCTCTCTCTCTCTCTCTCTTTCACAAAACAAAGCAATGAAGAGATCACACGCCACGCTCTCTATAGCTTCAAACCTTTTCCAAAATTACAAATTAAACCCTGTTTAGTGAATTTTGACCAAAATAACCCTACTCTAATGCAAAATCAAATAAAATCGCTCAAAAGTTGTCCAAAGAATAAATTAACTATAAACTAAATCCTAAAACATAAGAATGTCCAATGATGATGAAAATAGTCCACGATCAACGACCAGATCATGTAATCCATGTGATTCAACGACCCGATCGTCACGTCCCTCAAATCCGACCGTCCAAATCACTCCCTAAAGTAACCCATGTGCATCTTCCCAATGTCGGGTCTTCCAGATGCTCGCACATGCACATGGGGTTTTCAACATGATCATGGGTACTCGCCTAGCCATAGAGAAATCGGTGTGGTCCGCCTCTGATACGTACGCAAAGGTGTCCGTGAAGTGATGTCCTCATCAACTCTCATCAGCTGAGAAGAGTTCACCTCTGGCAGAATAAAACTCATGCAACGCTCCAAGATGTCAAGATCCAAAGTCTGCAGCTCAGCCTTTGTAATCCAGGTGCTATCTGAAATCGGTCTGTGCTTCCTCTTGATGAGGAATTTCTGAAATCCCCCATGGTGAGTGGAAACCGCTTGCTCATACAGTATGTATACAATTTCAACTTGTTCACTTCGATCAGACAAGGAGGGTGAGGGTGGCAAAGGCTGGGATGATTGGTCAGTTAGGAGCCATAGGTTAGGGATTGGGTCATGGTCTGTGGGAGGGAAATGCAATTTGATGCAGGACAATTAACCACTTGCTCTAAAAGCTAGCTTTTAGAGCAAGTGATTAATTGTCCTGCATCAAATTGATATTAGAGTGGGAGGTCTCGTGTTCGAGACTCCTCACCGGGGGTGATTAACGCAAGGACATTTTCACACTAAGCTCGAGTGGGATTGCTTGTGGGATGCAAGGGCACACTCGGGGTGGGCGGGGCCTACGGGGGAGGTCTCGTGTTCGAGACTCTTAATTGGGGATGATTAATGTGCATTTCACACTGTGCTCGAGTGGGATAGCCTGTGGGATGCGGGGACACACTCCGGGTGGGCGGCCCGTGCGAGGTGGTACCCATGTGATTTGGGGCCCACGAGGGGGGTTCGGCCGAGGTCCTAACCCATGAGATGTGGGGCCTGGGCTATGAGATAAAGGGATTAATTCGTCATGCTCTAACAGTTCGAGCTTTTAGAGCAAGTGGTTAATTGTCCTGCATCAGAGGGCTTGAAAATGGATCGAAAGGTGAAATAGCAAAACACTTGTATTGTACTAGATCTTCCACGTTAAAAGTAGAGTTGATTCCCATAGTAGGTGGAAGGTCTACTACACACGCATTAGGACCCTGTTTCTGTAGTAATTTGTATGGTTCTGCACTACGCGCTTGCAACTTTTTAACAGCCCCATGTGAGAACCGCTTAGGCCTCATACGAACCATGACGTAATCTCTTACTTGGCATTCCTAAAATCTGCGATGAGAATTAGCAAATGCTTTGTATTTTTCATTACTTAAGTTAATCTGCTTCCTGATCTCACTATGTAACTCACGTATGTGACGTGCAAACTCATGTACCGACTCAGATGACCTATGAGACAGACATAGGTACGAGATTTATAGGTTTCCTAAGTTTGTAGCCATGCACAAGCTCAAATGGACTCATGCCTATGGACCTATTAATGGAACTATTATATCCTAACTTGGCTATAGGCAAAACAGTATTCCAAGTTCTGACGTGATCACACACAAGGCATCTAAGAAAATTTCCAAGGCTCCCATTGACGACCTAAGTTTGACTGTCTGTTTGAGGATGATATGCAAATGAAAATTGAAGCCTTATCCCCATCATGTGCCATAGTGTCTTCCAAAAATAGCTCATAAAGCGTACATCACGATCATACACTGTAGTATTAGGTTGACCATGTAAACGCACTACCTCCCTAAAGAAAAGTTTAGTCACATTGGAGGCATCCGACGTTTTCGAGCACAGAATGAAATGGGCCATTTTGGAAAAAACGGTCCACAACCACAAATACGAAATCGTGTTTCTTGATAGTTTTTTGTAAGCCCAACACGAAATCCATACCAATGTCTTGCCATGGAGCATGGGGCATTGGCAAAGGTATATAATCCTATATGTTGCTTTCTCTACTTCACCAATTGACAAGTCTTGCACTGCCCAACTATCTTGACTACATTCACTTGAGACTTGGCCAATAAAACCTATCCTCCACAAGGTCAATGGTCTTATCCCTCCCCAAATGACCGATGACTCTTTCTGCATGAAGTTCCCAAACTAGGAAATCACGGAGGGAAGTACGGGGAATGCAAAGTCTGTCACCACCAAAGTCCGGACATGTGGGATATTTTTCTGTCAGCCGCTCAAACCTAGTCACTTCCACACTTGTACTTTGGAGTAACGCCATACAACGACTAAGGGCATTGACATCTTTTTTCTCGACCCCAACCTTATGTTTAAGAACAAAAGAATATTCCTGAAGAAATTGGACCCATTTAGCATGCCCGGGGTTTATTTTCTTAGAACTGAGGTAACGTAAGGCTTCGTGGTCAGAAGATAACAAGACGAATTCTTGCGGTAATAAATAATGCCACCAATGGTGCATGGATTAGACAACCGCATCGAACTCTTTGTCATAGGTGGAATATCGTTGCTTTGCCTCATTCAACTTCTCACTAAAATAAGCAACGAGGTGCCCTTCTTGACTAAGCACTCCATCTATACTTACCCCGGATGCATCACACGCAACTTTAAAGACTTTATAAAAGTTTGGAAGGCGCATGATGAGAGTTTCACTCATTTTGCTCTTAATCTCCTTAAATTCTTTAGAGGTAGCTTTAGTCCACACAAACTCCTATTTCTTTATGCAAATCGTGATGGGAACCATGATGGAATTAAATCCTTTAATGAACCACCTATAAAAAGTTACTAAGCCATGAAAGCTTTGCACCTTGTGAATATTGTGTGGTTCAAGCTACTCAACTATGGCCTTAACTTTCTCGGGGTCCACTCTCATGTCCTCAGATGATACGATGAACCCTAAGAAGATGACGTTCTTTGAAATGAATGTGCACTTCTTAAGGTTGGCATAAATATTTTCAGTTTTGAGGATCTCACAAACTTGTCTCGGATGGTGGAGATGTTGTTCCTTTGATGTGCTATAGATAAGAGTGTCATCAAAATACACTATAAGGAACTTACCCATTAAGGGTCTCAACACCTAGGTCATCACTCTCATAAATGTGGTCAGGGTGTTAGTCAAGCCACAGGGCATGACTAGCCACTTGTATAGCCCATCATTCGTCTTAAAGCCTATCTTCCACTTATCTCCTGGGCGTATACATATTTGGTGATACTCGCTCTTGAGGTTAATCTTCGAAAATATGGTGGCACCCGCTATCATATCTAACATATCATCAAGACACGGTATGGAAAACTGGTACTTGACCGTGATTTTGTTGATGACTCTATTGTCCACACGCATGCGTCACGTGCTGTTTTTCTTAGGAGTGAGAAGCGCTGGCACACTACATAGACTCAAACTCTCCCGAATGAAACCCTTCTTGAGGAGCTCATCTACTTGCTTCTTCAACTCTGCATGCTCCGTAGGGTTCATTCGATAATGAGGAAAGTTTGGTAGAGTCGACATAGAGACTAGGTCAATGGCATGCTGGATGTCCCTCATGGGTGGAAGCTCATCTGGATGTCCTACTAAATATGGTGTGAATTGGGACAGTTCGATGAACCGAGCCTCATACAGAGACACAGTTATATCTCCTTGGACCAGAGTCTTGAACTCTAACGCACGCTGCTGACAGACGTGCTCGGGGAAGAACTTCTGGTTGAACCGGTTCACGAAGTCCTCCTAGGTCCACTCGAAATCGGCCCTTGTTGCTCGGGTAACCGACACCCACCAATGCTCGGCCTCACCCTGTATAAGGAATACTACTAGAGGGACTCGCTGCTGCGTCATGTACTTCATGGTATTAAAGATCTTTTCTACCCTGACTTCCATCGCTCTGCTATTGTCGGGTTTGGCTTGCCCTGGAAGTGTGGGGGATTGAGCCGTTTAAAGTCGCGTAAAAGAGAGCTCGCGAGCTCCTGCTTGATCTGGATGAGTGTATCAGTGGATCACCTATCCTGCCTCTGTAGCATAGAGGTCATCGCATGCAGCATTTGTTGAAACTGGTCCATACTCATTGATATCGCTAGGGCCACACCTGACCGAGATATGCCAGCCCCACTCCTCGACCTCTTGGGTGCCATGTTCTATAGGAAGGAACAAGAGACCTTTTAGCCTTGGGTGCTCTCGAATGCACCCACGTTAGGGAGCTATATCAGAAAGTTTCTAGGCTTGCAACAATGAATCCTATTTTAAATTAAGTTTGAAAAATGATTCGAAGGTGAGTTTCTAAGTATTCGAGCTCGGGGTCCTAATCATTCTAAGTTCACTACAGTCATGCAGTGAATGATAGTTAATCCAAGACCATTAGCAGATATGTGATGTTATTCGCAGGTATTCCCAGGTTATGCTCTGATACCAACTCATGTCATGCCCCAAACTCGGGAACCGGGCTTACTAAATTGCCAGCCATCGAATTTAGTGCCGACAACCTCCATAGTACCCCATTCTCGATTCGTAGCTTTCATATGCCAAGTTCCGATCCTGGGGTTTCTACAAGGAGGATTTACAGGGTGAAATTTTGTGTGTAAAGGAGCATTACCATAAGTGTACCAAGGTCACAAAAGCATCATCATCACATATCCACTAATTAATCTGAGTACAATGCTGAAAGGGAAATACAAAATATAACCAAAATTCAAAAGATCAGGCTCATTCTCCGGGCTCAATGCTACTGATACGCCCTAGCATCACCTGCAACGTAAACAAACACGCACAAGCCTCCTACGAAGCTCAGTAGAGCGCGTGTGTGCGTGCGCAATGCGTATGACAAGAATGTAGATATCAGAGTATGCGGAAGATGATGGAGGGCTAAACTGCCAAGTCTATGATGTTGTTAGCAATACCAAGGCTATGCAATGTAAGGACTACATGGCCAAGTGTCATATGCTAGAGATGCAACACAAACATGCCAATCCTCAATCAGTCCACGTATTAGAACAATTCATTACTGGAAACATCACCGAGGTCTAGTACATTTTGATAAATGCTGCTACCCATCACTTACATGACCAAGTGAGTTGAAAAGACCTCATTATCTGCCTCGTCAGTGGTATGCCAATGCCCATCGGCTCATTGATAGCAGACCCATTTCATGAGCTAATCAGACTCAACCTAGCTTATATAGCCCCTTACACCCGGGTGGATAATGTCACACCACTTTCTAACCGACCTTGACACGATGGGAGACGCGGCCTACTAGTATTTGGCACTCGGGCGCTCATGTTATCCACTCGTTCTTGACGTTGGAGCATCCTATTGGTACCACAGGGATTAAGAACTTTCACTCGAGGACATCGCTAGAACACATTTTCGGTATCCAATCCTGCCATCCATGGTATGTTCGCTGAGGTCACAACCTCGATGTCGCTGGGGTGTGAAAGAAATAGTGGCATATAGAATGCGAAATACATAAGTCATACTATTTAAGTCATCCACCAAACCTACACATACTGCGCGATCATGTGGGGCGACCCTATCTCATATAGAGTCCCCTAAGTATCTCAAGCCAAAAGGTGTATGCTATGATCAATCGTCATCCACAACAGGCATACAAATGATGCGTATGGGCATATGAATGATCATGATATCCATTACACTAAGCATGTTACCAGTGTGTCCTATCAGACTAAGTGCACTAGTATGTTATCCAACATATCATGTGATAATCGACCTTAATTGGTCTTGTATATATAGAGAGTGGGACCCGAATGGCAAGCCCCACTAACAATGTAAAAGTCTATATGGCATGGCTCACGTTAGACTAACATCTGCTCCTTATGCAACCTGTCCATAAAGAGGTCTAGTAACTAGACGTTAGGCACGGATAAAACACATACACCAAGGCGTGGCCAACTGGGGTCTGGGAATGACCCGGATGGACACCCATATGTGCAACATGTGTGCCACTAGGCTACCAATCTATTGGGCACATAACCCACTGATGATATCCCAAAACAATCAAATTATCAACAACATCACTATAATTACTTTAATATGATGATCTGCACTGTTTGAACATTACTGACGTAAATTGACGGTTAGTCGGTTACACATCGTTGGTTTGTCACTAGAATGTGATCCTATGCTTGTGGCCCATCCGAGTCTTGGGATTTCATCATTTCCAAGCAAAGTCTATATTTCAATGGATTTATTACAACCATAGTGTATTACATACGTACACCAATTAGAGGTATTAAATCTGATTTAATAATTAAATTCAAACCCCTGAAAATATATTCTGCATAGTTACCTTTGGATTATAGGGATTCTGAATCTAGAGTGCTAGACATTGCCGAGGGAACTCCAAATCCAAGGGATGTCCAAAACCAGGGACTCCAAATCCAAGGGGGGTCCATTCTCCATAAGATCCCTGTGGTGCTGTCCACCTGGGGGTCTGGATCGACCTAATCTTTGGGCCCAACGCCTAAAATGATCAGGAGAAATGGATGGAGGGCGTGGATTAAACACATAATTATGGTGGGACCCACAACTGGGGACCCCACTCCCACGTTGTTGGTAGCGCCTGGGAGGCGGGGGTGGTTCCCAACCCCCCACTGTTCCCTGCAGTATGGCCCATCTGGGATCTGAATCGGCATCATTTTTCGGCCCATGGCCTAAAATGATCTTAAGAAAAGGATGAACGACGTGGATGAAACACATACACCATGGTGGGTCCCACGAGTGGGCCTCCACTCCACGCTCAAGAAGGGCGTCTGCCCTCTCTGGGCATTGGGTACAGCACCCAGACAGCCCACGCACACACTTTTTTTTTGTTGTTTTGTTTTGTTTTTCCCTCCAAGGCGGGCCCCATTTGAAGGATCCAATCCGTCCATTGGATTGGCCAGCTCGAGAGGGTTCAATGGGCCCTGACTCGGGTTGGTTTGGAGGCACGGAGACATCGCGGTGGGCCTTGGATGGTTTCAACAGCAGGCATTAATTCATGTGGTGTGGCCCACTTGAGACTTGGATCTTCCTCATTTTTTCTTCCCATTGCCTAAAATAATATGGAGAAACAGATTGACGTTTTAGCAGGTCAGGCGGACAGAGAATTTCAACCAAAGAATGGTCTAGTGCACCATTGAATGCACGGCAAAAACACAAATAAGTGATAGATTCTTGTGTTTCCCATTTTACCTTCTTTTTATAATATATATATTTTTTTCTGAAATCTTTTGGCCAAAAGAAAGAAAGTGCCGGTACAATTTGATATGCTTGCATTATTTTGGATTTAGGCTGGGCCCATACACCTCCAGAAACTGATTATCCAAACCTGGCCATCCCTTCTGCTGCATGATGGACATTGAGGGTTCAACTATGTACCCTTTGATCATCCATTGTGTCCATGGTGTTCTGAGCTTCATCCTGGTATTCACCTTCCACCACTTGCACTTGGTGGTATCCCGACTGCACTTGAGGTGCATCACACATCAAAAGGGCTGGAAGTGCTTTCTTTAGCCTAATGGCTCCTGGTCTTTCGTTCGCTATTCGAATGTCTGGACCAGTAGAAATGTACGAAAGGTGGTCTTGTCCTTTCCTTTCCAACTAGTAGCTAGTAGCTCCGTCGTTGATCTCTCCTCTTCCCGGCCGGCTGTGACTCGTATGTCCAGACAACGATCATTTAATCCTTGCGAAGGCAAAACCTCCTTTTGCACCTGATTCCCAATTTTGTGGGAATGACTACTGGGAGATCTTATCATAATTCTCGAGCAAACCAATCAGGTCTTACTTATCCCATTTGAGTTCTATGTTAAACAGGGCATGTAGCATGTTCTTTTGATTCCCTTATGATTCTGCCATTCTCTTGAACTAATAGTTCTCAAAGATCTTCCATTTTCACCATCATTGAGCAAATGATAAACTTCATGGAACTAAGTAAATCTCTTTAGCTACTACAATTGGGGAGGCATGCCATCTCCAACACTTGAGGACCACAGAGGGAGACTCTCTGGAAAGCAGCTATGATCACATGCAAAATCACCACCCCTTAGTTGTTGCAACTGCTACGATGGAACAATCTGCCTTGAGTCTGTATGAGTGGATCAGAGGGCACGATGTCTAGAGAGTGTTAGTGTATAGTGTGTGTGGTTAGTGGCTCTTTTAATGTAAGTGCATGTGCACTCTTTCCTCTTCTACTGCAGTGTACTATATGCTCCATTCTAATAAAACGTTGTGTGTTAGGGCATGTTGGCTAACACACAACATTTCCCCAAACTCTCCTCTTTCTTCTTCTTCTCTCTCACTCTTCTCCTCTTTTCTCCACACTACAATCATCAAATCATCTTCCATTCGATGATCCACTGGTCCGTGAATGCGCTTGGTGCCTTATGAGTATTTTTTGGTGGTTTTTATTTTTTATTTTTTATTATTCATATCTGTAGTGAGCATCAAAGAGTGATGGAACCATTGACATATACTCAAAGTTGCTTCATGCTAAACATATTCAACATATACTTCTGAAGTTTTAATAAGTATAAAAGCTGGGACTGGGGGATGAGTAGATGCAAGACATGTAGTTTACTTCACTAAATTTTCAGTTATTGTTACCTTCACTTAGATATGCAAATCTACCAGGACACAGTAGTCTCATAGGCAGGTGTAGGTAGAGTACATGTAGGAGAGAGGTCTGACCAAAGAGCAAAATCACTTTCTTCATCTGTGTCTAATGAACTTGTTTTTCGTAGGTTTTCAAGCCGAGAGCTTTGGTTGATGTTGCTGCAGCCGTTTCATCTGCTTTGCTAATGAATGAGCCTCAATGGGTTGGGTTTATTGTGAAGCCTATTAACTACTCTCTCAAAGGTGCTATCCTACACATCGATACCGGCCCGGGGCTGATGATTGAGGAGTCTCATATAATTGAGATGGACAGCTATACAAAGGTAGTGCAGAGCACAACTGTGAAGGGGGATGCAGATGATGGAAGAAATGATGAGCCTTCTGTTGCTGAAGAATTTAAGCAGTTCGAACTTAAAAATGGAACAATAGAATTACCAGATTGGGCAAGCAATATAACTTCAGTTTTGTGGTTTCCAGTCCGTGCTATTGACAACAGGCTAGCAAGAGGAACATCTGCAGGTTTATAGGTTTACCATCACTTATTGCCTTGTTATATAAATATGCATGCTGCCACCATCTGCTTTATCATTTATGCCGCTGACAGATAATTCCCTTTTGTGGTTAGTCACTCCCTCGCAACAGAGTGTTGTGGATGGAATGAGGACAATTGCTCTGAAACTTGGATTTGGGGTTTCTCACAACCAAACATTTGAAAGGCATCTTTCTTCCTTATCCTCTTTACTTCTGAGATAGGCCTCAATTTTGCTGGCATTCCCTTTGTCCATAAAAGATTTTGAAACAGGACAACACCCCATTGTGCAGGACTGTTGCCGTGCATTTCACTGACCCCTTCCATGTGAGCACACGGGTTACAGATAAATGCAATGATGATACTCTACTTTTGCAGGTATTGGATTGTTAAAATTCTCTCTTTTTCGTTATTGATCCTCTAAATTTTGTATCTGTATATAGAGGAACGTGGATGGTATGCATGCAAGTGAGATGGTGAAGGTGGCTTCTCAAACAAATGGAGGTGTCACATGTGCAAGACCCAGGTCATATATTAGGTGGGGACCACTGGATTTGTCCTGATCCAAAACTAATGTTGGTCCAGTCATCAGGTTGGCTACAAATCTAAATATGGCCCACTGGTCATTCTTGTCTGAAGGTTCATTTTTTTTCATAAAATTGTGGCCCACCGGATGGGTGTACCGGCCTGATTTTTGGGCTAGGATATGTTCATAGCGATCCTCAATGAATAAGTGATCTCTCCCATGGTTATGCATTGACATGTGTGACGGTCCTTTTACCATCTCATCTGCACAAGCGCTGTTTAGGTGGACCGCAGTGTGTATTGTGACTGTTGTCACTGCCCCTACCTTGGGCTCCTGCTTGAATGGCACGACAGGTTATGGACTCCTACTCTCTCTGAGGGTTCTCTGCCCTGATTTTTTTTATTTTTTATTATTATTAATTTTTTTGTTTTTTGGATGTTTGGTGGAGTATTAGCGTTTGTTCTTTTTCTGCCTCAATTCCATCGCTTCCACTGCTCTTTTCACAAATGAGTTGTCTTGGTCAAGTCCTGCCAAGTATTGAGGATATAGTTTTTCATGCAAGTCAATTTGGATTTAAGAACTTAAAGTTAAGAGCTAAGCATTGAAGGTTGTAGGGCTTACTTTTGGTAAGCATTGAAGGTTGTAGGGCTTACTTTCGGGGCTCTCTCAGCTTCTTTTGAGTCAATATTTACGAATGTCTTGGATTTGTGATGCCACATGAATAGGCGTTTAGAGAAGTGGAGTGTGCTTGTTACATAGAATTCAAATTATAGTTTTGGCATTATTTTGAATATTAGTAATCTTTCATTTTATGGCGTGTCAAGGTGATACTACACTCTCAAGTGAAGGCTACATTGACCATATATGATGCTTGGTTGGATCTTCAAGCTGGATTTGTCCACATAGGAAAGGGTGACGGAAGACCAACTTCAAGCTTCTTCCCACTTGTGATCTCTCCATCCTCTAGAGCAGGAATCCTTTTTGGCATTCGCTTAGGTATCCTGACCGGTGTAGGTAAGGCACAAGTTGTTTAAATTTTCTTATCATGAATTTATATTATTTAGAATTCTCATATAGGCTTCTAGAAAAGGTGACAATCATGAAAGTGTCTGTATTGATGTGGTAATGCACCAAGTGTGAGATAAGTAAAGGCTGTGAAATTATTATGCTTCTCTGGAAATGCACCAATACTCGATCTTTATACAAAACTACAGATTTCTGTGTGGCCCTTCTCTTCTGTGGACATGGATCTTAGTGTTTAGTTCGAAGTGGTAGAAACCAGAAACTTCTCTACACAAAACAACAGAACCATTCTTTCTGTAAATTTTTTTATTCTTTCTAATTCCTCAGTTCTAATTGTGTGGCATGCCTCCTATTTTAACTCAAGTGCCTAAAATATCATCATCATCATGTAAGCCTTATCCCAATTACTTGGGGTTACTACATGAATCTTGTTCCACCACTCCACTCTATCAAAGGCCTAAAATATCTAGGATTAAGTAAATTCTGATTCCATGACATGTCCAAATACAACAATGTACTTTTTATTGAAAGGCAACTATGTTCTTAGTTAAGGCAACTATTAGATATCTAACTCAAAAAGAAAGAAAAAAAGATATCGTAGAATCTAGAGCACAGCTAGCACAGGACTTGCTAGAGGCTTCCCAATACATAGCATCCAATTTCACCTGTCTAAAATCCACCTCTGGTTACGCAAACATTGACCATTCCATTCCTCCCAAATAGCCAAAAGCCTGGCTAGGAGAGCTTCCAAAGTTTTCTCCCTTTGAGATCGGGGCCTCCTCCCTGCCATATTAGAAACATGTCCCCAATTGAACTGGACATCACCTAATAATACTGGAGAAGGCCAACAAACCTATCCCATACCTCATCAAATTGCAATGCGGAAATAAATGGTCTATGGATTCCACATCCCGCAAACACAGAATGCAAACATTGGAGTTGATCATGCGCCATTTCTGAAGCTTGTCCATCATGAGGACCCTGTTCCTACATGAATTTATATTATTTAGAATTCTCATATAGGCTTCTAGAAAAGGTGAAAATCATGAAAGTGTCTGTATTGATGTGGTAATGCACCAAGTGTGAGATAAGTAAAGGTTGTGAAATTATTATGCTTCTCTGGAAATGCACCAATACTCGATCTTTATACAAAACTGCAGATATCTGTGAAGTCCACAATCTTAATGTTTAGTTCGGGGTAGAAACCAGAAACTCCAAGACCAGATGAACTCGGTTGGGGCACCCAGTGATCCCCCAAAAGAGCGAATAACACAGTTGAGGGATCTTACAGAATACCTCCTAGATCTATCCCAGTTCCACAACTTAAGTGTTTCTCTTATAGTTGGAAATTGAGCAGCTCTGAAGAAAAGACAACAGATTGTTCATGTCTTCCAATTCCTCTAAAAGATTCCCATGGCTAGGAGGATTCCAAGTGGAGCCCCAAACAAGGATTCCTGGCTCCGGAGCTAATCTTGCCATCTAGGAAAAGCTTCTCACAACAGCCTATCCCCACACCAAGAATCCTCCAAAACCGAATGTGCCTCCCATCACCCAGTGAATAACTAATAAACCTGCTAGTGAGCCTCATTATCACATTCCAGATTATTGACTCTCTATATAGAGAGGAATCCTTAGCAAACCACCTGTCTCGAGTCCATATTTGCAAACAATCAACTCTTTCCACAAGCCATTACCGTATGTCCCAAACCTTCACAACCATTCAACTTAAAGAGCTGAGTTCATTGGACCTAACTTTCAAATATGACGATGTACATTTTTCTTTTTTTGTTTTATTCTATGGATAATGCAAACTTTGGGACCCCCCCCCCGCAGTTGGGGATCAAAAACCTCCTAGAATCCCAGAGAGAGAAGAGAGAGAGAGAGAGAGAGAAAAGAGAACAGAGAGAGAGAGAGAGAGAGAGAGAGAGAGAGAGAGAGAGAGAGAGAGAGAGAGAGAGAGAGAGAGAGAAAAGGGAAGTATATTGAAAGAAGTGAAGAAACAAAATATTCTCGACACAAGGAGATGATTAACCAACATCGCCATCGGGTAAATATAATGTCATGTGGTAACTATACTATCACTAGGTAAGCATTCCTCTCAATACTCCAGATCTAGAGTAGGCCTTTCATATTGGTGATCATTCAATGCATTTCCAATTATGATGTTTTTATTAGGTTCAGCCACCTTGTACCTGTTTCAAAGCTCCTCAAAATGCACTTTAGCTTCCTCACTTGCACATCTGATGCATAATGCATCGCAAAGTAGCAATAGTAATATGAAGTAGCTTCCTTTTTATGTGTTGATGTTTGACACAAACTGTGGATCATGATAAGCATGTTATAACTACGGAGACGTGTGCAGAAAATCCTTGTAATTGAACGACTTCTTAAGCTTATAGGATATGGCCTCATGTCCTTGAAAGCACGCCTCCATGTTTCCTGAGGAATACATGAAATATAATTTACTGCTTACCATTTCATGTCTTGCAGTCTGTTTACATGGCTCTTCATCTTCTCTACACCGCATGCATTTTCTTTGACATGCAAATACTAATCTACTTTGGTGTTACAGATGAGGCTGAGGTCTTACAAACAGACAGTATCTTGAACATTAGATATGGAATATCTGGTGATAGAACCGTTGGAGCACATACACCTGTGGCAGCTGCATCTGAGGCTGTCAGTGGTACAGAATTGCTCTTTAAGAGCGCCCTTGTTTTACAGAGGCCTGTCCTTGACCCATGCCTGGCAGTTGGTTTCCTTCCCCTGCCTACTGCTGGCCTGAGAGTTGGACAACTGGTTACCATGAGATGGAGAGTTGAAAGATTGAGGGATTTCAAAGAGGATCCAACTTTGTCTGGCAATGTAAGTAATGAGAAATTTCCTTTCAACTTGGACTGAGCCTTCATCTTTTCAACTTTTAAGTATTCAGATGAGTTTATAAGTTTTCTTTTCAGACCCTCATTATGTCTGGCTGCAATCTTTTGTAACTGAAATTTACAGTTCAGAATTTATAGCTATCACAAAGAAAGACACTTGTAGAGAAAGAGAGGGGAAAACGTTAATAATAATAATAAATGGTGGATCTTATGGGTTGGGTGGGGTTGTGGATGCTCCCTTGCAGTTTTTGTAGGTGTTGGGCCTATGGGATTCTCCTTTTAGTGTGCGTTTTGGACTGTTTTCCACATTTGTGCTGGATTGGTGTAGTGACAGAGTGTCAGTTGATTCTCAACTGTTGTGGCCTTTTTTTTTTTTTCTTTTTTCTTTCCTCTTTAAAAAATTCTGTCACTTTTCAAAGAAGAAGAAGAAGAAGAAGAAGAAGAAGAAACAAAAGGAGACATTGTTGACTACTCCCCTTTGCTATCTTTTGGAACCAAAATGCTATAGGGTTGCTTTTCAAACTTTATAGGGTTTTGTTTTCAAAAGCTAAAAAAGAAATTTTCAGGCATATGTTTACCGACCCTACAAAATCAAGTTTATTTACTGTATTCATTGTGCAACAGGATGAGGTGTTGTATGAAGTCAAAGCAAATCGACATAATTGGATGATTGCTGGGAGGAAGCGTGGGCATGTATCACTATCCACAAAGCCAGGTTCACATACTGCTTAAACTCAACCCATCTATTTGTTTTCCCATTCCTTGTTCACACATTGTTGAAACTCCAAAAATTGCAGGTTCACGGATAGTTATCTCGATTACTTTTGTGCCACTGGTGGCTGGATATGTTCGCCCACCTAATCTTGGGCTGCCCGACGTGGGCGATGCCAACATAAGCTGCAACCCTGCCGGGCCACATCTTGTTTGCATCCTGCCACCAACTCTCAGCTCATCGTTTTGTATTGCAGCATGAATCCAGTGAGCCCTTTGTGGTTGCTGCTGCTGTTACTTTATATAGTAAATCTACTGCTCTTTTTTTTTTCCCCGCTCTTTACCCACATAACTGAGGTTTGGTCATGCAATTTTTTAAATTAGGAGTTGGAAATTCAGGCTTCTGCTTTTGACAATCGGCCTCTGATACAAGAAGCATTTTCTTTTACTACACAAGGTTTGGGGATTTTCAGCAATGATTGAAATGGAAAAGGATTTTCTAAATGCGTGTATGCAAAGTTCTCCTGTAGCATGCCATGTTTGAGTGGCCTGCATGTAGCATTCATTGCACAGATTGTGAAAAATGGGATGAACGTTCGAAACCTTCAGATCAAGCTATGTAAAGGGTTTCAAAGTCTTTAAGATTTATTATTATTATTATTATTTTTTTTTGAAAGGCAACGTTGTATCATTACATAGAGGAACACAGATGGAACTTGTGCAACTGAGATGGCGAAGGATTCCAAAGTCTTTTTAAGGCATTGTTTTTCCTTGATAATGTTATTGGAACTTTGAAGTGTTATTTTCCCCCCATCTCCTTGATTTCTCTTCGAATATTTGCAAGTCAAAATCATCAAATCATCTCCTAAATGATGTGCCAGTGCACAGCCAGGGAAGGATGGAGGGACAAATTATTTGGTACATTTTTTATTATTTTTTTAGTCGAATATGAACAGAAGCTGTATTTTCTTTCTCAATCTGTTATCCACCTATTCAAGGGTAAGAATTTTCTACCTGGGAGAGCTCAGTTGGTGGGATGCACGCATTTCACACACCCAGAGCAGTGTAAGTGGGTGAGGTTGTGTGTGTGTGTGGAGAATAATTGCATGAAAATGAAGTGATTTTTTGTATAACTCATCATACTAATTCTTTTGTAGAGCAAAGAATTGCATGAAAATGAAGTGTTTTTTGGTACAACTTAACTTACTCATTCTTCATATATCTCAGCTTCCGACAAGAATTCTAGTTATGAGTGGACAATTCAACTCGGCTGAGTCTAACTGACCTTGGTCAGAGAAACTCGGTCATGGGTCCGAGTCAATCATGACACTGGAAGATTTCTCGAGCCGACTTGACCAGTCATAGGAGGGAATCAAATACCTGACCTTCACCTAGGGAGATGCACCTAGCCAGAGCATCAGCTGATTGGTTGATGATAGTTTTTCTATATTTGTTTTTACTTATATTAATCTAATTGTTTTATGTTTCTGTTAATATTTGTAATATTTTAAATTTATATTATTAAATGAGTCGAGTCTTCCAAATTGACAGGACCCAGATGATTGCCTAGGGATTTTTGGTTTTTGAACTGGTCATCGGTCTAAATTTTGTAGTTAATGGTGGGGCCTACTTGATGACCGGCCCAACCTCGCACTCATGCCTGTTGTGGATTCCCTCTTCGATCTCTTGCAAGAATCGCTGTGAAACAAATTATTAGTACACACCCTTTTTACTTTCGTTTTGGTGGGTTATTTGATACTCTGGCAGTATGATGCCTGATACACAGGCACACAGGAATTGTGTAATTGGCATGCAAGCTCCCACTAAACTGACTAATTTGTGGAACCCACTGTCACTAATTCTGAATCCCATAAACAGTTTGCTTGAGCAGTCCTAACCTGTGACTTGTGAAAGTTGGCAGTTGGCAGTTGGCAGTTGGATGTTTATATATATATATATATATATATATATATATATATATATATATATATATATATATATATATATATATATATTTTTTGCATACTGTCAAATCAACGTTCACGTACTTTGTGGAAAGTAGGCCGTGGGATTTTTTTATTTTTTGCATAGATCAACGTCCACCAATCTGATGGGCAGACCAAGGAATGTTAATTTTGGGTTTTGGATTATCCCAAATTGGGACCTGAAAGCATCACTAGCTTACACTCTGACCTGGCTAGGTTTTGAAGCCTTATCTTGCTAGCTGAAAGCCGTTGTGCTAGCACATGCAATAGTTTTTCAGTGGAAGGACCACCCGATTCTGCACAAGGCTACTCTGGGCTAGGAGATGGAATCATTTCATCAGTGCTCTAAAGCTCTGTGCCTGCGAGTGGGAACATGATCTGCTACTGCTGATAGCTGATGGGTATGCAATCGAAGAATCTAGATCTGCCATATATAGATATGAACTGAATATGCTTCAACAGAACCACATCTCAGTTTCCTACAACACTAAAGCCATCTGGGTTATGTCCTACAACACTAAAACTGAATATGCTTCAACAGAACCACATCTCAGTTTCCATTCCCACTATTTCGCGTGGGGTGGCTGAGCGGGATCTTGGATCTGCCTCAGTTTTGGGTTCCCATCCTAACATGAACTCTCGAAACTGATGGACGAAGTGGATTTCACATGGATATCTTGGTGGGCCCCACATGGCTTTGTGTTGCAGGAACATCGTTCCTGGTCGCACTTTTCGGCAGGATTCCGCTCACCTTTCCTGGTCGCACTTTTCTAACTCAGTTGACAAATGGTTGGATGTGACTCGACTCTCGGTACTCACCTGAGTGGGGGTAAATCGGCCTGACTCACCCAAGTCACTGCACCATACAGATACAGATCCTGATTGAAATTGAGTCGACTTGTTCGAGTCATCGAATGGGCTTTTGACTGTGAGAAGGCTGGATAGATGTGGAAGGAGGCAAGCCGTATTACCTGGGTCATGGAATTTTGGACCACCTGACTGTTTTGAGTGGATAACTCTTTGACTTTTTGTTAACTTATAGTTTTTTATTTTTCGAATATGTATAACAACACTCTTATATGGGTCTGATAGACTGGTGAATCCTGGTTTCAGGCACCTTTGGGCAAATGCAAAACCTTTTAACTTAGAAATATTCGTCATCACTAACTAAATCAAGCTCATGTGTCAACTCAACTAATGGATTTTGTACTGTAATAACTAAATTCATGGGTGCCTGGTGGCCCAATCAGTGAAGTTGTTAAGGAGCGTGAGCCTTCGGGGAACCGCTTAGGGCCCACACTAGTAAGTGAAGGATGGGATCAAGGCAAAGATATGAGTTTTTGTAGTCCGGGTTTGACATCCATATAGAAGGTGAATCTTTCTTTCTTTTTCTAGTATGCCGCTTTGCATGCAAGAAGTGCCTCATACCTCATAAGTTGCTGGGCTTACAATGAAAAAGGCAGATGGGCTGCCGTTATAATAGGAATGAGGAAAAATAATTATTTGATAGTTTGGAAGATGAAATGTGAATGTTGGAAAGATCCCGCCTAGAGAGCTGGTTTCTTCGAAACATGGAGACTTAGTCAGAATAATTCTATTGTGCTACTGATATATCGGCACTCTACTCCTTCCATTATTAAAAACAAAAAAAAAAAAAAAAATGTTCTGCATTGATTTTTTGTCATAAGAAACAACCAATGCACGTACTCAAAACAACAAATGCATGTAGCTCTTTGACTGAGGATCGCGTTTTTCAATCTCACATTCTACATTGACATTTACGTTTTTTACCTATATACCCAAGGTTTTATGGGAGTGCCAAAATATCATCACTTTTAAAAACATTATTTTTCTATACATTTGTGCACTGTTGTCATTTTCAACCGACGAAAATACCCTAAATGCCTTTTTCATTTTTTATGCACCTGTTGTTGTAAATTATACAGAATAATATAATTTCTGTATAATATGGAAACCAAAAAATCACGATAATCGAAAACTAAGATCAGTTTGAAAACGTCCTTAAAGCGTTATTTGCCCTACTCAAGTGAATTGAGTAAGCCGATAGGTTATTTTTCTAGGATACGACGAGCCTGGTGTACATTACGAACCTATTGGAACTCAATTACACAATTTTTCTTTTCACCACTACTGTGTCGGTTCAAATCTTCACTATTGGTTGTACCTTTGAATCAAAATTATCAGGTAAATATTATAATACTCACTATTATCATTTAAACCACTGGATTTTTCTCTTCCCTTTCCCATGTGAGATTATTTCCAAAATATACAAAATAAACAAAATAATATATATATATATTATTTTTATTATTAAAATATATTTAAAATCAATATTTTTTAACTTGTACCTTTACTTATCATTACTCCTTGACAAACTCTATAACTTATGTACCTTTTTCAAAATTCAATTCACTTTATATATATATATATATATATATATATATATATATATATATATATATATTATGCATTTATTTAAAATGGGTCCTTTCTTTAAAAAAATCTGCTTACATAGGTCTTTTGTCAAGAAATAGAAAGAAAAAGAAAAAAAATAAAATGAAAACTCAACTTTTAAAAAATATGTTATACTTCTTTATGCAAATATTATGCTCAAATGGACCTACTTAGGATAAAATTGATATAAGGAGATGAGAGATATTAAAAACTTTACTTTCAGAAGACATGTTCTTATTCTTTCTTTGAAAGATTAGGCATAAATTGATATTTTACCATGAGCTGAATTTTAGTGCACTTTTGAAATGTCAAATAGTATCCGAATGAGATGATTCCAAAGCTATTTAAAAGTTTTTGGAATTATCTTTCCAAATAGCCCAAAATACCTTGATCAGACCTGTAACAAGAGAGTTATAATCATTTTCTTGGGATCACAGGAAGTTGGAAATGAGATGATTAAATAGTGTCCAAATGAGATGATTCCAAAGTTATCAGAAAGTTCATCAAATTATCTTTTTAACGAGCACAAGATGACTTTGATTGAACCTATAATAAGAGAGTTATGATCATTTAAAAAGATTGCGCGATTTTGAAAATGAGAGGGAACGTGACATAATGCATCATAGACATTAAGTCCACTTCTGAACAGTCAAATAGTTTCAAATGAGAAGATTCGAAATTCATCCAAAATTTTATCGAATTATCTTTCCAATGACCATAAGATCACCCCGATTCAACCTGTAATGAGGAGGTTAGAACTATTTTCATGGGATCATGCGATATTAAAAACAAGAGTCAACACAACCTGACGTTATCATGGAATGTAAGCAAACTTTTAGATAATCAAATAGTGTCCAAATGAGATAATTTTAAAGTAATTTGAAGTTCATCGAATTCTTTTAAACAGGTATAAGATCAACTCGATTAGACCTATAATGAGAGAGTTATGACCGTTTTCGTGGGATTGCGCTATGTTGGAAATGAGAGTGATGAAACCTCACACATCATAAATTTTGGGCCTACTTTTAAATGGTCAAATGGTGTCTAAATGAGATGTATCTAAATCCATTTGAAAGTTCATCGAATTATCTTTCTAATGAGTACAAAATCACTACGATCAGACTTGTAACAGGAGAGTTATGGCTATTTTAGTGGGATCGTGTGTAGTTGAAAACGAGAGCAAACGTGACCTCACACATCATGGACTTTAGACCCACTTTTGAGTTGTCAAATGGTATCCAAATAAGGTAATTCCAACACCATTTAAAATTTCATCGAATTATCTTTGCAACGATTATAAAACCAGCTTGATTGGACTAGTAATGAGGGAGTTATGCTGTTTAGTGGGATCCTACATAGCTTAAATGAGTGCTAATGCGACCTCACACGTTCTGGACTTTGAGCTCACTTTTGGTAGTCAAATAGTGTACAAATGAGATGATTTCAAAACCATTTGAAAGTTTATCGAATGATCATTTCAATGAGTATAAGATCACCCTGATCGAACTTGTAACAAGGGAGTTATGAACATTTTTGTGGGATCGAGTGTAGTTGGAAATGAGAGCGAAAGCTACGTAGCTTTCACTTTCGCGCAATGTAGCTTTTGTTCTTGTTTCTAACTATGCGCAATCCCTCAAAAATGGTCATAATTCCCTCTTTACAGGTTCGATAATAGTGATCTTATGTTCTTTGAAAATATAATTCGATAAAATTTTAGATAGCTCTAAAATTATCTCATTTGAACATCATTGGCTATTCACAAGTGGGCCTAAAATCCATGATGTATGAGGTCGCGTTCACTCTCATTTTCAACTAAATGTTATGCCACTAAATGGTCATAACTCCATCATTATAGGTTCGGTTGGGGTGATCTTATGCTCATTGGAAAGATAATTTGATGAACTTACAAATGGTTTTAGAATTATCTCATTTAGATACAATTTGATCATTCAAAAGAGGGACTAAAGTTCATGATGCGTTAGGTCTTGTTCCCTTTCGTTTCCAGCATCCCACGATTGTACTAAAATGATCATAATTTTTTCATTACTAGTCTAATTGAGGTGATCTTTGCTCATTGGAAAGATAATTCTATGAAAATTTAAATAGATTTAGAATGATCTAATTTAGACATCATTTGATCATTTATAAATGAGCCCAAATATATGATGGTGTTAGGTCATGTTCACTCTAATTTCCAGCATCATGTGATCCTAGAAAAATGGTAATAACTCTCTCATTACAGGTCTTATCAAAGTAATTTCGGAATGTATAAAAAATATAATTCAATAAACTTTCAAATGAGTTTGGAATCATCTTATTTAGATACTGTTAGACCTTTCAAAAGTGGGTTAAGATCCAGCTCTTGCTAAAATATCAATCTATGCCTAGTCGTTGAAAGAAAGAAGAAGAACCATTCTTATAAAAGTGAAGTTTTTAATACAACTCATCTCCTTGTATCAGTTTCTTTACAAGTACATCAATCTAAGTATAATATTCGTAAAAAGAAGAACCAATTTTCTAAAAGTTGATTTTTTGCTATATCTTTTCATTACTTCTTTCTATTTCTTGACAAGATGTAGAAGAAATTTAAAAAAGTGAATAGAAATTTGACAAATGTGCATAGGTAGAAAGTTTGTTAGAGAGTAATGATAAGAGAATGTAAAGGTGCATAGAATTTTTTTTTTTTTTTATTTTTATAAAAAAAAATGTTTAGGGCATTTTCATTCAAGAAAAATGAAAATGGTGCACGGACGTGTAGAAAAATTATGTTTTAAAAAGTGATGCTATTTCGGCGTTCCCACAAAACCTTTGGTGTATATAGGTAAAAACTCTTTATATTTTATTAAATTGAAAATTTTGATAGATAGAGAAGGTATGAAGAAGCTAATTGCTTGATTAATTTAATGTTATTGTAATATAATAAATTTATAAGAAAATGCAATCTAAATCTCTAATTGAATTCTAATTATATTTAAAAGAATAAATCAAATATGACAAATAAGAAAAAAATACCATGTACATGGTATAATTTCTAATATTCCCCCTCAAGTTGGCGCATGGAGATCAATAACTCCCAACTTGTTAATGATTGCGACCAAGAGCTTTAGTGAAGTTGTCCATAAGTTGATGATTAGTGGACACATAAGAAGTGCAGAAACTCTCAAAAGTAATCTTTTTTATGAACAAGATGACAATGAATATGTTTAGTCCGCTCATGAAAAAGGGGATTGGTGGCAATGTGAAGAGCAATTTGATTGTCACAATGAAGGTATATAGGCTGAGGATGTTAATCATTAAGATCTTTAAGGAGTGTTTTGAGCCAAGTAAGCTCACAAGTAGTATTTGTCATTGTGTGATATTTGGCTTTGGCAAATGACCAAGAAACAATATCTTATTTTTTTTTTTTTTTTTCATTTTTGAAGATATAAGACTGTGTCTAAGCATTGTAAGATAACCTATAGTAGATTAAGGCTAATCAAAATTTTATTAAGCTTAAAGCTAGAGGAAGATATTGGAGGGCAAAAGGATACCCTTTCGAGAAGAAGACTTGAGATATTATAACACTTGAACAACTACATAATAATGTAGTTGGCGGGGATTGCGTATGAACTAACTGAGAATGTTGACTACATAAATAATGTCGGATCGAGTGATGATTAAGTATATGAGAAGTCCAATAAGTCATCGATGCATGGAAAGATTTGGAAGAATAATGCCATGATCATTGGTTAAATGTAAATTTTGTCCTTGTAGACACACCACCGAAATAAGAATCAGACCACTTTTTGACCTTAATTAAGCTTCGATAAAAATACATCTAAAAGGTTGGATATACGTCAAGGGATAATGTGAGCTAGGCAAGATGCATTTTGGGTAGGTCTTGAAAATATTGGATAGATCAGATCAGCTCATCAAGTAGTCAATTAAACTGATTTATGCCAAATCATCAAGGTCCTTCGAAAACTTGAAAAACATATCATGAATAATGCCATCTCGAGTTGGCCCTAAAGGCCTCAAGAGCCTGAATGATTCAACTAGAAAAGGTCTTTAGTATGACCCAAAGATGTTAAAGGATTGGATTAGTAGGCCTATAACTTGATCAACTCAGATGACAAGCAATCTTTTGAGACGTTCAAACATTTTAAAGATATATAACAACGATCAAGCCATATTTTCTAAACTTCAACGATATTAAAAGTCCACAAAAGTAAAGCCGAAAGGGTCCTTGGTACCTCCCGAAGATAATCATGGACCTGATTAACTGAAACCCAAAGTGATTATATGGTTCTAGCCAACCTTAGATTTCAAAGATTCACTTGGTTAGTGGTGACGCTAGTCTAAATATACTTTCTTATCTGAGTCAATCTCACTTAATCCAAATCACCAAACATGAGAAAAGAAACCCCCAGAGTGCACTCCTCCCTGTAGCATTCACACTTTCATAGAGAAAGTAGCAACCCAAGCACTAAGGTGCCCCACTGTTTGTGAGAATATCGAGAGTATATTTGTGCTTATTTCAAAAAATTCGTATATGAGAACGACTTACCTCAATTCCTAAGAAGTATTTCAGTGGGCCAAGATCTTTAATATGAAACTTCGTTTGAAGAAATACCTTTAAAACAATAATGATAGTTGAATATGTTAAAAACGAAATAATCTGCTAAGGATTGATGATTGCCAACTTTCTCAAACTAGTTTCGCAATGCTTTTCAGAGACACCCCCCACTTCTCAAACTAGTTTCGCAATGCTTTTCAGAGACACTCCCCACTTCTCAAACTAGTTTCACAATGCTTTTCAGAGACCCCCTCCCTGTTTCGTAAAGTTGGAGGAAACCATTATGTATACATTTTTTATGAAAATCTCCATGGAGTAAAACATTGTTGACGTCTAGTTGATGGAGCGGCTAATGATGAATAACAGGTACAATCAAGAGTCATCGTATAGTAACTACTTTGGTAGTAGGAGAAAGTCAATTGGATTATATCCTTTGGCTATTAAGTGTGCTTTTAGACAATCAACAATTTCGTCAGCACAATATTTGATTTTGTACACACATTTGCATACGCTTGGATTTTTTTGTTAATGTATGTATTGTAAGGTCCATGTCTAATTTTGCTTTAATGTCATGTTTTTGTTGTCATTGCTTAACATCAATGAGGAAGTTTAACAACTTGATAAAATGACTTCAAGTCATCATGAAAAGAAATAAAGAAATGTAGTATAACATAATTAGTAAGGAAGAGATTATATACAAGAAAATTAGAGAAAAGATAAGGAGTATCTGCATATAATTGTGAAGAAGGTGAAACATGAGAGTATAAGGGTGAAAGGTGGGACATACATAGTCGTTGAGGCAGGTAGGACGAGTGATGGTACGATGAGAGCGACAAGGGTTAGATAGTAATGAAGCAGTAAAAGGTATAGGGACAAGATTAGAGGAGTCAATGATTGGAGGTGGTGGGTGATGGTTGGGATGAGGCTCGAGCGGCATGGGAATGACGTGAGTGGGTGCGTCAAAGATTTGTTATGGTCTTAAAAAGAAATGTATTCTCAATAAAAGCAACATCATGAGATGTAATTATATACATATTTTCCAATATCATAAACTTGATAACCTCACTGCCCAAAAGGATATCCAACAAGATGCATTTATAATCACATGAAGTAAACTTATGTCAATGAGAGGTAACAATATGAGTATATATAGCACAAACATTCAAAGACTGGAAGATTATCATAAGATGATTTTTATATGAAAAGCATTTCGTATGAAGTTTCATCGCATAAATTGGGCATGGGTATGCGATTGATTAGATATGTAGGAGTTAAAATACATTCCCCCCAAAACATTAAAGATAAATTTACCTAAAAGCACAATACACGAGCAACTTCTACAAGGTGTTCATGTTTGCACTCAACTATTTCATTTTGTTAGAGAGTTTCAACATAAGTGTGTTGATGGATAATGTCATTTTTTGAAGAAAACTTGCATTGAGTTGGAGAGAAACTCAGTTTATTGTCAGTGCGAAGTTGGCATACCTGATATTAGAACTGAGTTTGAACCATAACACAAAAATTTTGAGTAGAAAATACGTTTTAAAATTTGAAACATACGAGGTAAAACTAAGTGCGACAAGAATAATCATTGACAATAGTGATAAAGTAGTGTGCACCGGTGTGGGATACCAACCCAAACTGTCATAGTAAATCAAATCAAAATGATGTGTGTTTCGATTATAACTTAATGGAAGCAGACATCGAGTTTGCTTAGTCTTTTGACATACATCTTAGGAGGAGGAAAAATATTACTTAAAATAAATGATATATGAAATAAGTGAGATGTAAAGACCAAGTCGCATGTGTCAAAGGTTGGAGCTTGTAGATTGAATAATAGGCATGACTAATCGGGTGATGATTGGAGATTGAAGGTAGTGGTAAAGTTCGTATACTAATTCACCTATTCCAAATAACTTCCTCGATGATATGTCCTAAAAAAAATAAAACGTCGAAAAAAATGTCATCAAATTTTGAACTTTTAATGAGTTGAGTAATACACAATAGATTAAAATAAAAATGGAAAATACAAATAACATCATGTAAAACTATATTTAATAACAAAGAGACCGAACCAATATGAGTGATGAGGTGACGTTTCTAATTGGTAATGGAACGGGTTTAATATTAAAAATGTGCGTGGAGTGTGTCAAAATGGAAAGATTATGTGTCATGTGAGTAGAAATTTCACTATCTATAATCCAAGTAGTAGAAGGGGAAGAAATGATCAATTAATAAAGAAAATTGGTGAATTACTAGTAAGATTGGATGTGGTTTATGATGTTACCATGGTGATTTGGCCATACAAACTTATAGCCTTCGGTGGAAGTAGATGACAACAAAAGATGAGTGCTAGAGTCTTAGACAACTTGATGGGGACATCCCGCACATGCCGTCCACACGTGCACACACACCACCCCCCTATGCTCGTACGTTAGAAGAAGGAGGGCCCCACCGTTAATTTGGATCGATGACGACGTCCAGAGAGGGCCTCCTAGATAGAAGACGAAGTTTTGATTCAAAAGAGTGGGCCCATTAATCAGGAAAAGCCCATCATGGGATCTCATGATCGTGGCCCACTAGTCGGATTGATCTCATACTTTAGGTCTTGCTTATTGATATGATTTAGAATATCATGATCATTTTAGATTTCTTTGTTTGGTTTTTATTTTAGTTTACTTCATCGCCAAGTAATAGGTTGCGCACATGGTGCGAGTTTTTAGGTATAGGATTTTCCTATAAATAGGCACCCCTTGTAGCTCTTTTGATTCATTGAAAATTAATAAAAATTTTGCGTTTTCCTACTCTCTGAGCTGTGAAGCCTAATTGGGTGTGAAGCCCTCCCTTCATCGAAGGGTTAATTACCGTGGTGCGAAGCCACATCTATCCTGATTCGCCCCCATCCATCACCATCTCTACTACCCATCTTTCACCATCCCTTCTTCTCATCTCACCCCATCATCTATACTTCAAATCAATCATCTATTACAACAATTCTCCACCTCACAGCAGAATTTCAGAATCTAGCCCCACAAGAGGGCTGAAACTTCGACGAAGCACCACGCACAAATCGGACATCGGATCGAGCTGAGATTTGGAGTTCATCCCTAGCCGACTAGGGCTAAGGTGGCCTTTTTCTGAATAGTGGAACCCACACACGTGCGGCTGGGATCACACGCATGTGCGTTCGGGCCATTATTGTTGTCTATGCGTACGGTACTTCTCTGGTTCGTCTCTCTCCTCTCTTTCACTCTGCTTCCACCCAAAATCTCTAAACCTAACCTAAATTACTCAAATCTCCAATTTTATATCCCTTTTCTTAACCTAGGGTTCCATGAATTGAAATTTTTGAATTACTTGGATCGGGGACTGATTACTATGCATGTGTGGATGATTATTTCTTATCTTTGAGTATCGTTTAGTTCACAATTTTTATTGATCCAGCCCTATCATGTGTAGGCCTGGACCCGTATAGATTCCCCTTAATTGATGTTTGGACTTTCATGTGGAATATGAAATTTGTGTAATTGTTTCTGAAGTAACGTGATCTTAAGCCTGAAATCTCACATATCATATTTAATTTTCATGTCCTACATCAAATTTGGTATCAAAGCCAGGTTCTTGTAGGGGATCGAATTCATTACATGTTTAGGGTTTGGTTGTTTATGTCCATTATGCATCAATTCTCATCATATATGGCTGTTTAGAGGTCCATAAACTCTGACATAAGCTGCTGAAATTTTCTGTTATCCCTTTATTTGAATTATTTTACAAATTAACTTAGTTTTCTATTTCTAGGTTTAGAAACTTTCCTTTTCTATTTTTTTAGAAACTTTCGTAATATGTTTTTAGAAACTAATTTCCTTTCCTTTTTCTTTTTTAGAAACTAGTTTACTTTCCTTTTTCTTTTTTAGAAACTAACTTACTTTCTAATTTTAGAAACTTTCCTTCTTTTTTTTTTTCTTTAGAAACTAGGTTGTTTTTTTTAGAAACTTTTCTAATTTGTTTTTTATTTTTATTTTTTAGAAGCTTTCCTAATTTGTTTCTTTAAAAACTTTCCTAATTTATTTTTAGCAACTTTCCTTTTTCGTTTTTAGAAACTAGGTTGTTTTTTGTTAGAAACTTTCATAATTTGTTTTTTTAGAAACTTTCCTAATTTATTTTTTTAGAAACTTTCCTAATTTGTTTTTTTTTTTTAGAAACTTTCCTTTTTCGTTTTTAAAAACTAGGTTGCTTTTTTTGATAGAAACTTTCCTTTTTTTTTTTTCTTTGTTTTTTATAGAAACTTTCCTAACTTGTTTTAAAAACTTTCCTTTTCCGTTTTTAGAACCTAAGTTGTTTCTTTTATATATTAAAAAAATCTTATATTTTGACAACTATATTGTTGAATTTTTGTTGGCACCCTACACTAAACATGGAACAATTGTAAGAGTCACTAAACAAGCTGTCCCAAAAGTTAGAGTTTTTGATTAAGCACTTGGAAATGGACCAATGCTTTGAACAACTTGATGTATGCATTACCCGACTAAAGTTCATCGCCAGGACAAACCCCACCATTGGGGTAGATGTCAATTCTTAGACAAGTGGCCTGGAGGATAGACCAATGAATGGAGTTGGTCAAGGAATCAATTATGGGTGTGCACCCGTGCACCCACCCCATGAGGGAAATCAAGACCACTATTTTGAGGGGTACAACATGTGCTGCCTCGTGACTGGAGAGAGTGCACCAGAGGCTAGTGTAGAGTTACCCACTGAGGTCATTCTGGTAGTGGATGAGTTACGTGATATTTTTCCTGATGATCTACTGGATGAGTCTCCCCTTAGGAGGGATATAGAGCACACCAGAACATAGGACACCGTAATACTTACAGCTGAGTTCGCGTTTAATAATTCTGTCGATAACTCCATAGGTCCCAGTCCTTATGAAGTCGTTACTGGTTATAAACCTAGAAAATCTATTGATCTTTTCCCTATGTCATTGTTCTATAGGCCGTCAGAGCCTGCAGAGTCTTTTGTGCGTCAAATTCATTCATGACATCAAGAAATCAGGCAGAAGATGACTACTAGTAATAAACATTATAAATTTTCTACGAACCAACATCAATGTTTTAAAGAGTTCAATATTGAGGACTCTGTGATTGTCCACATCAGGCCCGAGCGGTATCCTCCGCGGGCTATTTGTAAGTTACATGCACGTAGCGCTGGACCTTTTAAAATTATAAAATGAAATGGTCTCAATGTGTATGAGGTAGATCTTCCACCTTCTATGAGAATTAGTTCTACATTCAATGTGGAGAATCTAGTTACTTTTTAGGGGACCACTGATACTTTGTCCGACCCTTAGCCCACCCATCCTGATTTCCTAGATTTATCCCTTGATCCATGGCCCCCTCCCAACTCATCTTCTGTAAGACCTGTATCGTAGACCGTACTGTTCCGTAGGCTTCCGCGATCCTACCGGTCAAATTTCGGCAATCCTCGACCTATTTTCAATGTTGCGCATGATCTTAAGCCGAGTCCTGCATACCAAAGTCGGCTCGAACCGAAACTTGTATCCTAGCGACCACGCCGTCGCCGCGGTTCTAACGCCGTGACTCGCGCACCGAACCGATACCTAGGTTGGAAGATGCCAGTCTGCGTTCATTCTGAAGAAACACCGCACGTTGCGAACTTTGAGGGAATATCTACGAGATGTTCTATCAAATCATGTCAAGTACACACCATGCCATGTGAACATGCAACCCATCCCTCCTTTTTTAAAAGTCAATATTCTCTTTCCCCTCACCATACCACTTTTTACAATTTTCAAGCTAAACCATACCACTTCTTACAACATTTCAAACTCTCTCATGCCACCCCATCTTCCTTACATCATCATCTCATCCATATCTCACACACTTTCTCTCTCTCTCTCTCTCTCTCTCATTTTTAAAATCTCCCAAGCAACCAAGGGATTCCAACGTCCGAGTTCTCCTAATCTCCCTTCCACAATAACAAGTGTGGCCCATTTTCCCACTCTCTCATCTCTCATCCTCACCATCAAGATCTCATCATCCACCGTTAAATCCGAAGGCAAGGAGCTAAGGAAGCTAGGGGAGCAAGAAGAAGGAAGAAAGGTGGGTGATCTACCGTTAAATTCTTTTTTTTTATGACCACTTGTTGGTGGGATCCATTTTTTTATGTATGAATTGTATAATGTGGGGCCCATAGTGGCGGGGCCCCACCATCACCGTCTCTTCTCTCTCTCTCTCTAAATATATATATATATATGATGATGATGACGTAGGGTTGTGGCCCATTTAGTGTGTGTCCCACCAAGAAGTATATATTTTAATCCATGTGGGACCGTCATTTGGATGTGTTGGATCTACACCATCCAACTCATCAGTGGGCCCGGATGGAAGGAAAAACACAAGTATCAGGTGGTCCAAATGGGTGGGCCACATGAATAAGGGACCCACCATGATGCAGCGTTTATCCATGCCATCCAGCGTCCCTGGACGCTGGACTACGGCTGGCTAACATGGAGTCGTGTACTGACATGGTGGTGTACTAACAAGCTAACAAAAAAAAATAGTGCTTTTTGGGTTTGGCCGCTCATATAGGCCCCACCTTGATGTATGGGGCTGATCCACGCCGTTCATTCTGTTCTTCAGCTCATTTTAGGCGTTGAGACGAAAAATGAAGCTGATCCCATTTTTCGGCGGGCCGTGACGTTGAGAATACTAGTATCTTACGTTAAAACTTGGGAAAATGACTGCTGGGGTCCATATGAAACTTGGACCCACCTGAAACTTGGTTTGGACCCCTAATATTATGGGACATATACAATGGACAGGGCAGATCTTGTTAATGTGGGTCCCACCTAGAAAAAAAAAAGAAGCTGCAGCAACAGCGCTGCATGGGTGACGAGCGAACGGTGGCTGGGCTTCATGGCTCCAGTTGTGGGCCCCCACTGTGATGGTTTCGATCATCAAAACTGGGAATTTGATGGGTCCCCTTTGATTATGGGCTGTCCCCAAAAATCAGCCGTATACGGATCTCAGGTGGGCCATACCATCTTAAACCATGTGAAGATATGCCTAAAATATATAAAACTACTTGGTGGGGCCTACCCGAAGTTCGAATAAGGCTGAAACTTGGTCTAGACCGTCAGTCTGGGGGGACACACATAATGTGCGGGCTGGATTTGTGAACCACATCTCAGTGGGCCCTACTCTGGTCCACGTGACCTTTTGAATGGGTTGGATGGAAATAAACATCACCGTGGGTCCCTGGTTTGCATGACCATATGAACAGGTTTGATGGCAAGTAAATATCACGGTGGGCCCTGGTCCCGTAACCGTATGAATAGGTTGGATTTCAAATAAATATTTTGGTGGGCCCCTTGCCACATGGCCTTATCAACAGGTGGATGAAAAATAAATATTTTGGTGGGCCCCCTATTCATATGGCCTTATCAACAGATTGGATAGTAAAATAAACATTATAGTGGGCTTCACATGTGGCCCACTTGGATGCATATGGGCCCATGTACTTAAGCCCATCTTGATGTATTTTTAGGCCTATTAATAAGGCCCACTTTGGTATATATATGGGCCCATGTATATAGGCCATCTTAATGTGTTTATCGGCCAGTTGTTGGGGCCTACCATGTTATATATAGGCCCACGTTATGAGGCCCGTCTTATGTACTAGTGGCCCATTGTTGAGACCCACCTTGAGATGTATAGGGCCTATGTGATTAGGCCTATTTGATACACATGAAGCTTATGTGATTGGGCTCATTTTAATGCATTCTAAGGCCCATGGGTGATGACCCATTGCAATGTACCTAAGGCCCATTGGTGAGGCTCATTGAGGTGGCCCACTTGATGAATATAAGGCCCATGAGATACGGCCCATTTGATGTATTTGAGGCCCAGTGGGATGTGCCTAAGGCACATTGCAATGTGTGATTCCTCCATGATTTATTTAATGGTATAGGCGAGCCGGGCCTTGGGGACAATGTTGGTTTGACGTCCACATTGTAGGTGACGACAGTTAAACGTCTGCATTGTCACTCTTCCTAAGGCCCACTGATAGGCCCATACTTGTACTCTGTAGTCCGTTTAGGCCCATCTTCACTTTGAGCAACGCCCATTATCATATCATAAGTATAGTGCTGCCCCATGATTCATGATCATACGCATTATATGCATGCTTGAGATGAGGGGTGACTGATCATAGCATATGCCTTCTGGCAACTGGTATTCTGCCCCCGATGGGCCGAGTTGCCTGCATGAGCGCATGGTTTACGTAGGACTGTTGCATGACTGGTAGTGTGACTCATGCACTTGCATTGTGTGCTTGTAGTTACTGTATGCCCTAGCGACACCAGGGCCATAGACTCCACAGACACATCGTGGGTGGCTGAATTGGATACCGAAAATGTTTGGTTCTAGCATACAGGCGCCATAGATGTCCCTGGGTGAAAATTTCTAAACCCGATGGTACTAGAGGATGACTCCAACGTCAAGACCGAGTGGATACACGAGCACGCGAGGGCCGTATACCAGTAGGCCGCGTCTCCCATTGTGTCATGGTCGGTTAGAAAGGGGTGTGACCTTACCCGCCTGAGTGAGGGGGCAACTTCTAGGTTGAGTTTGACCAGCTTGAGGAATCGGTCCGCTATCGATGAGCCGGGCCCAATATTGGCAGGCGGATAGTGAGGTCTCTTCCGCTCTCCTAGTTGTGCGTTCGGATAGGGACGACAAGCTGGGGTAGAGTGTACTAGACCCCGGTGATTATCCAGACTGAGAACCGTACTGATTTGATGCTCTAGTGAGGAGTTGCATTGGTATGAGGATTGGCATGCTTGACTTACATATTACATCGCATGACCTTGGTATGGCCGATAGCATTCACATCTTGTACTGCATAGCCTTGGTACGGCTGGTTGCATTTACATACTCATTAGCACGATTCCGCATTACTCTGGCCCTGCATTTTGAGCACGCTCATATTGCGCACACACCTACACCACCCTCTAAGCTTTCCATAAGCTTATGCACGATTGATGCGTGCAGGTGACGCCAGGACGCTGCCGTAGACTCGCCGCAGTTGCAGTGTGCAGCCGAGCTTTTGGAGTTTTATCAGTTTCAGTATATTGTATTTTCCCTTTTATACGCCTTGTACTTAAAGTTTTTGTTCATAGTAGATTTTGTGATGGTGTTCTTGTGGTTATTGTTCGTGGGTTATGCATGTGGTTATGCTCATTACAAATCGAATCATATTTGAAATCCTCCTTATATCATCCTAGGATCGAAACCTGGTATATGGGTGCCGGGAGCCGAGAATGGGGTACTACGGAGGCTGTCGGCGCCGGATTCGGCGATCGAAAATTTTGTGAGCCCGATTTTCGAGTTAAGGGCGTGACATCTTTCCAGCCCCTACATCCTGTACCTACCTCTCCCGACCCATCTTCTCAGCCTCTACATCCCATACCTACCCGTCTCGACCCATTTTTTCAGCCTCTACCTCCCATACCCACTCTTCCTGACCTTTCTTCCCAGCCTCTACATCCCATACCTACCCTTCTAGACCCATTTTCCCAACCTCTACCTCCCATACCTACTAGTCCGGACCCATTTTTTCAGCCTCTACCTCCCATACCTATTCTTCCTTACATTTCTTCTCGGCCTCTCCCTCCCATACCTAACCTTCACACACTCAGAGAGAAAATAGATGATATCCTAAACTATCAGATAGTTTCAATGTCGGACGGCAGGTTTCAGAAGTACCCGGTTAAGTAGAAGTCACGTCCAGCTTTAACAAATATGTGGCTCGTTGAGGAGGAGCTTTAGAGATTTGATCATTATATCTTGGAGCAGTTCAGGAGTTTTATTTCACCAGTGGTGAAATCTTCGCAGCCGAGGAGAATTGATGGGGACATCCCACACACGTCGTCCACATGTGCACGCACACTACCCCCTATGCTCGTATGCCAGAAGGAGGGCCCCATCGTCAATCTGGATCGATGACGACGTCCAGGGAGGGCCTCGTAGATAGAAGATGAAGTTTTGATTCAAAAGAGTGGGCCCGTTAGTCAAGAAAAGCCCATTATGGGATCTCATGATCGTGGCCCACTAGTCGGATTGATCTCATACTTTAGGTCTTGCTTATTGATATGATTAAGAACATCATGAACGTTTTAGATTTCTTTGTTTGATTTTTATTTTAGTTTACTTCATCGCCAAGCAATAGGTTGCGCACATGGTGCGAGTTTTAGGGTATAGGGTTTTTCTATAAATAGGCACCCCTCATACCTCTTTTAATTCATTGAAGATTAATAAAAATTCTGCGTTTTCCTACTCTCTGAGTTGTGAAGCCTAATTGGGTGCAAAGCCCTTCCTTCATCGAAGGGTTAACTACCGTGGTGCGAAGCCATATCTATCTCGATTCGCCCCCATCCGTCACCATCTCTACTACCAATCTTCTACCATCCCTTCTTCTCATCTCACCCCATCATCTATACTTCAAATCAATCATCTATTGCAGCAATTCTCCTCCTCACAACATAGCTTCAGAATCTGGCCCTACAGGAGGGCTGAAACTTCGGCGGAGCACCATGTATAAACTGGACATCGGATCCAGCTGAGATTTGGCAGTTTTGGAGTCCATCTCTGGTCGACCAGGGCCATGGTGACCTTTTTCTGAATAGTGGGCCCCACACATGTACGGCTGGGATCACACGTACGTGCATGGGGCCCATTAAAATAGCAAGAATGAGCCGACACGTATCCTCTACTAAGACAGAAGATGTCCTCACATGTATTGTTGGATGATGCATGTATGTCCGTTTGCAAAGTACGGCTTGCCTAACTCTGTTAGCGTGTATGTAGGCCTAAATAATCAAAAGGCCCAGATTTGTAATGACCAGCAAATCTCTGTTTCAAAACAGTAATCCTTGAAGTAATAGAAATCACAAGCACATATTAACGTCCACTTGCGGTCCACGGTATTGGATTGTAATATCAAGACGTCTACCATCCCGATCTAGCAAAAATAGAATAAACATATGTTGGCTTGATTAACAAAAACAACTTATAGGCCATGTGTACTAGGACCACAAAATTTTAATAAGCCCAAAGTAATAGTACCTATATAAAAATAGTGGTTCTTGATGAATGGTCCAACAACAAACCTCTACGAAAGGGAATATTTGTAAGACCTGTATCCTAGTCTGTACCATACCGTATATTCTCGCGATCCTCCCGATCGAATTTCGGCAACCTTCGACCTTTATCCGATGTTTGCGCGCGATCCTAAGCCGAGTCCTGCAAACCTGAGTCGTCGACTCAACTCGAGACTTTTATCTTAGCAACCGTGCCGTCGCCGCGATCTCGTGCGCCAATCCGACGTTTAGATCATAAGTTATGGACCGTAAATTACAATGGACCACATATTGCGGGACCCACCTATCTCATGTGGCACCAATCCCTAGGTAATTATGAGGATGATGACATCACCCTAGCCTTATCCACCCTACCCTAGCTATAGCCACCCTACCCCTAGCCCTTCTCACAAGCACTTATGGCTAGCCACCCTACCCCTAGCCCTTCTTAATTATAAACATTTATTACTAGCCACCCTCTCTTACAAGTAATCATAGCTTACCTAAGCTACTCTCTCTCTCTCTCTACAACCCTCTCCCTCTCTCATTTTTTTTTCAAACCCATTTCCAAGCAACCAAAAGCTCCAACGTATGGACTTCCAAGCCCTCATGGAGAAGCTCTAGTGTGGCCCACTTCCTAACCGTCTTATCTCTCATCCCCACCATCGAAACTCCATCAACCTCCATCAAAAGTGAAGGCAAGGAGCATTAGAGTCTAAGGGATCAAGGAGAAGGCCTAGAGGTGGGAGATCCACCATTGATTCTTATTTTAGGGCCACTTGTTGTGGGACCCAAAATGATGTATGCAATGTAGAGAGGGGCCCATAGTGGCAGGGTCCCTCTATCTCACCGTATATATATATATATATATATATATATCTTTTTCTCTCCCTAGAATGTAGTGGGCCCCACCGAATTGTGTTAAATCTACTCCATCCATCAAACGGAGTGACCCATCACATTTCAGGGAAATCCCACCCATTAGACTGAAATATATATAATATATTCGTATTATATATATATATATATATATATATATATATATATATATATATATACACACACACACACACACACATGCATGTTGGGCCACGTCTATGTGGCTCAACAGAGAAGTGCGAACTGGCTTGGGGTGTGGCTAATAGTGAAGTGTGAACTGACGTTGGGGTGTACTAAGCTTCGGGTGGGCCATTCATGTAGGCTCCACCTTGATGTATGTATATAATCCACGCCGTCTATCCTATTTCTCAATTTATTTTAGGTGTTGAACTGAAAAATGAAGTTAATCCGAGTATCTGGTAGGCCGTATCTTGGAAAATGGTGGTCTTTACCGTTAAAAATCCACCTAATGTTCTTATACACCAAAATACCTTTGATATTGGGCTTGTTTGGCTTGTCTTGAGCCATAGGAGTGAGTGGACGGAGTGGATTCACCTGATGTGGGCCCCACCCATGAAAATCCTCAGAAAAACCCCAAATAAAAAAAATACATATGTACAGCGGCGAGGCTTGCTGCCGACGCGCCGAGGATGCGCAATAGCGTCTCTGTGCCGCACACCGACGAACGGGATGGTAGGGACCCACGGTCCCAACCGTGGGCACCACCATGATGCGTTTCGATCATCAGCACCGTGCATTTGTTGGGTCCCCTCTGACAAGTGGGCCACCCCAAAAATCAGTCGTATGTGAGACTCAGGTGGCCCACATGACAGGTAACAGTGGGATTGAACGTTTGCCATTGAAACCCTTTGGGGTTGTCGCAGAAGTTTTGGATCATTTTAAAATTTATTTTTCCTCTCCATCAGGGTCTGTGTGACCTTATTAACGGCTTGGATGGCAGATAAACATTATGGTGGGCCCCACATGGGACCCACTGGTGTAAGTGTTTTAACCCACATCGTCCATGGGAGTGGGATGGCTGGTGTACCTCACTCCAGCTAGCTACTGTGGTGGTGTGACCAAGCTCTATGGGTCCCACCTGCTTCATCCACGCTGTTCAATTATGGGACCCACCATGATTCATGTGTTGCATCCAAGCCGTCTAACCTTTTTGACAACTCATTTTAACGCTTGAAACTAAAAATGAGACAGATCTAGGATCAAGTGGACCATATTACAGGAAACAGTGAGTTTGAATGTCCACCATTAAATTTCTTGGGGCTACCAGGTTTGGACCAAAATGATATTTATTTTCTCTCTTAATTCAGGTCTGTGAGACCTTATGATCAGATTGGATGGGAAATACACGATATGGCAGGCCTTGGAAATTTTAATGGTAGAAATCATTATCACCACTTATATTTGGGTCTGGCCCATTTGATATACATAGGGCCCATTGGCGTAGCCCATTTGATGTACATATGGCCCATATGATATGGCCCACTTGCCATATGAGGGCCCATTTGATGTATTCAAGGCCCATGGGTTATGACCCATTGTAATGTACATAAGGCCCATTAGTGCGGCCCATTGATGCGACCCACTTGATGAATATAAGGCCCATATGATTAGGCCCATCTTGATGTATTTGTGGCCCGTTGTTGAGGCCCACTTTGACATACATGAAGCCCATGTGATGCGGCCCATTTGATGTATTTGGAGCCCTTGGGTCGAGGCCAACAGGATGTATATAAGGCCCATTGTAATGTGTGATACCTCTATGGTTTATGTAACGATGTTCATGGTAGGCAGTGCTTTGGGAGCAATGATGGTTTGATGTCCACATTGTAAGGATGATGTTAGTTAAATGTCTGCATTGTCACTCTCCCTAGGGCCCATTGAGAGATCCATACTTGTAGTGTGTAGGCCGTCTAGGCCCATCTTTGTTTTGAACAGAGCCCATCACCACATAACATGTTTAGTATAGATCCATGATTCATGATCATACACATCATATGTATGCCTGATATGAGGAGTAACTGATCATAGCATATGCCTTTGGACAAATTGTTTAGGGGCTCCCTGATAAGTGGAGTTGCCCTACATGAGCGCGCGGTACACTCAGGATTGTTGCATGTCTGGTAGAGTGATTCATGCACTTGCATGTGTGTGATTATGATTATAGTATGCCCTAGCGACGTTAGGGCCATAGCCTCCACAGACACATCATGAATAGCTGAATTAGATACCAGAAAAACTGTTTCTAGCATCGGGGCACCATAGATGTCCCTGGGTGAAAATTTCTAAATCCGATGGTACCAGAAGATGACTTTAACGTCGAGACCGAGTGGATATATGAGCATATGAGGGCCGAATACCAGGAGACCGTGACCTCCACTGTGTCGTGGTCGGTTGAAAATGGGTGTGGCCTTACTCGTCCGAGGGTAGGGGGCAATACTAGGCTGAGTTTGACCAGCTCGTGAATGGGTCCGCTATCGATGTGCCGGATAGATATTGGTAGACTATTGGCCAGGCAAATAGTGAGGTTTCTTACACTCACTTAGACTGCGCGCCTGGGAAAGGGGCAATGCCATTTGGAGTGTACTAAACCTCGGTGATTATCCAGAATGAGAACTATATTGATATGTGGATTTGGATGAGGATTGACATGCTCGAGTTGCATCTCGCATTACATGGTTCTGTTATGGCCGATAGCATTCATATCTTGCACCGCATAGCCTTGGTATAGCTGATTGTATTCATGTACTCATCAGCATAATTTTGCATTTCTCTGACCTTGAATTCTGAGCACGTTCATGCTACGCACACACTTACACCACCCTTTAAGCTTTCTATAAGCTTATGCACGATTGATGCATGCAGGAGACGCCCGAACGCAGCCGTAGCCTCGTTGCAGTTGGAGCATACCGTAGAGTTTCAGGAGTTTTTGGTTATTATCACCATTGTATTTCCCTTTGTGCACCTTGTACTACTTAAAAGTTTTTTATCATAGTGGATTTTGTGATAGTATTCTTGTGGTTATTGTTCGTGGGTTATGTTATGGTTATGCTTATATACTGAATCAAACTAATGTTAAAAATTCTCCTTGTAGCATCCTAGGATCGAAACCAGACGGATGGGCACTGAGAGCCGAGAATGGGGTTCTACAGAGGCTGTCAGCGTCGGATTCGGCGATTGAAAATTTTGTGAGTCCAGTTTCCGAGTTTAGGGCATGACAATATTAATGACAATTACCAAATGATGGAGTGATACAAAAACAATGGGTCCAATTACACAATCAATAACAACAACATGATGATGGTGGTGGTTATGGATGAAGAGGTCCATTAAAAGATGGTGAATGCAGCGATCTGACTCCAAAGATGGCTCACGCTCACCAGGAGATCTCGATCCTAGATCTACGTGCGACAGCCTTATTATACCAGGCAATATATGACAAAGAGCTACCCTCTAGCGGTGGTGACAACTGTCATTATAACATGCTTTAGAGTCGAGTTTGTCGCATGAAACTGTTGATAATTGATGCGATTTTAGAACATCTCCAAGTTGGTGTACTACCTTGTATAGACTGAATTGATTTTGTAAATATTTTAGAGATATTCTATAAATATTTGATTAGAGATATACTTTCCTAGCTTAGAGATACTCGGTCCTAAACTTAGGATCTAAACTTTGTATAACGGCTATTTATGCCCGTCATCTTGTAGAGGAAATATATGATTGTGATACTTTTTTTAACTTGGTATCAAAGCCTCCCGTATTGTCCAAATTGTTCACACCCCAAGTATAGGGTTGTGATGTAGTAATAATCTCAGTAAGACCGAGGTCGAATCCACAGGGACTGAACCTTGTACGTAATCCGAAAGTAACCAGAACTAGAACTAGAAAAAGATGAAATATAAATCAAGTGAGTATGAGGGAATAATTGTGAAATATTAATCTAAAACTTGTAAATTTAAAGGTGAAAAACTAGGGTGCTAAGGATCCACTTGTAGCAATTGGGAAGCTACCTAGCAATGATTCAAGGACACAACTGGAATTAGAGTCCTATCCTATCCAGTTGGTAAGAAGAGATTTGTCAGATCTCTGAACTTCTCATGAGTCTAATCATCAATAAATAAGAATGACGAAGATTTGGAAGTGATTTTGTCACCTAACCATGCCCAGGAGACTATGGCATACAACAGCAATTTACCAATCTCATAGCCAATCGTGAGAGAATTGTGAGAGTTAGGAAGGGTTCCATCACTCAACCATGCCCATGAGATGATGGTGAACAATAGGGTTCCCAAGTTCACAATCTCAATACATGAAAAGAGAATATCTCAAGCTATCGCAGATCTATTGTAATTTGAGTCACAACCAACCATTAAAACTAAAAATATTCCTTATAATCAAACTAGCATCCATGAGAGTTCAATAAACGTAAATCAAAGCAAAGCTAACACCCTAATCACGTTACAAGCTTCACCTCTTAGCCCTAGCTAAGAGGTTTAGCTTGACATGGTCATGCTACAACCAGGAAAAGCATGAACAAAGAAAAACAAAGAAAGAGGGAAGAACTGAAAAATCGGTTGTACTCCACGTTTCTCTCTTCCCTTTCTTCACACGTCCAGATCTACCTCCATGGCTACCCAGGATCCAGGATGATGATCTCACATTCCCTCTTTCTTTTATAGGAGTCTGGAGGCGGTGGAGAGGGTCGGTGCGAAACAACTTACACAACAGATAGAAACGCACCCGACTTGCGTGCAGAATTTTGTCTTGGCGAATGGAGAACCTGATGCATGATCCGACCGGTCAGGCTTCTTGGCCTTGGTCGGTTGTCCCCTGGGAGAAGCTTTCATGATCCTAATCGCACCAGAAAGTAGCCCGCTAATCACAGAACAACCAAGATCCTCCAGTTTCAAAAGGAATTGATTTCCCTTGCGATTGAGCCTGTGCAAGCTGCATCTTGCATGAATTCTCCAAAACTTGCCGTTTTGTATTGACATAGGCCCCGAACAAGATAGACGGTCCGGATCAACCACGTAAGACCTTGATGGCGGCCCACCAGGTTCGTCCACAGACTCTGTTTGCGAACAGAGCTTCCGGCTTTGCGCTGTGATGGTCGGTGGGCCCCAGATTGACGGTGATGAGAAATCCACGCTGACCATTAGATTTCCAATGAAAAACTGTTCGGGAAGGGAGAGACTGGGTTGATTTCAGTGTGGCCCATAAGATATTTCATTCTACCATCCATCTTATGAATGATCGCAGTTAACATGTGTGTACGTTTTCATGGGTCAAAAGATCACCTTAGAGAGGGTTGTGGCCTCCTCCCGGGACGAATGAACGGTTCAGATCATTGAAATATGAGATGGGTGGGGCCTACAATGCAGATCAACATCCACATGGTGCGGACGTTGTTCTTACGCCGAAGCTGGAATGGGTCAACGTCCGCTGACCGACCCAAGAGGTACGGTGCACTGCAAGCTATGCACCTTCTATGCTCTCGCACCATACATGTAAGATCCACCTTGATGTTTTTGATAAATCCGCTCCGACCATCTCTTTTCTTAGCTCATTTTAACAGTTAAGACGAAAATTGAAGCATATCCAGATATCAGGCAGTCATCAAATCACATTTTTATGGGCTGATCTATCCTTTGGGCCACTTTCATAGGGATCCGATGGCTGAATTTTGACTTGTACAGTTAATTTACGGTCCTCTGGCCATGCATGAAGTTTCGAGCTGAATGGATGGTGGGAACCCTGTGATCTTGCATTTTGGACGTCTTTCAGGCCACTTGATCTTCAGTTTCTTGATTTTCTTGGATCTCTGGCATGTAAATTCATTGATCTCGGTCCCCTGGGGTCCATCCCTTGCCTTGGTGAATTTTGAGCATTAAATCCACACTTTTAGTAGCAATTTTCAGTCCAAGCTCCTAAATACACCCTGCATCACAAACACGATTAAAATAGGGCTGTTAAACAGTACTATGTTCGTAAATCCAGGCAATAACTAGGGTCTAATATGTAATATTTGACCCTCAACACAAACCACCACCATTAAAGAACCCATATGGCTCACGACAAACCTGAATCCTCTACTCCTGAATCATCTACCCCAGTTCTCTATATCCAATCCAAAAACTCTGGCTTCCATGCCGGTGTTGTCCTCACTGAAGTTAACTATGACTTATGGTCCCAAATATTAGAGATGCAGATCGTAGGACGACAGAAACTAAAATATATTATGGGCAAAACTGACCCCCCGAAGGAAACTGACGCCACCTATGCAAAGTAGTATGCTGAAAATTAAAAGGTCAAAGGCTAGTTACTGACCTCTATGTCACCGGAGATAATGAAGTGTTACCTATGACTACGCACCGTACGGAAAATCTGGAGTACTCTTGCCAAAGCATTCTACGATGGATCAGATGAGACATAACTCTTCGCACTGAATCAATGCGCCTTCTCTACCAAACAAGTTGGCCACCCCCTATCAACCTATTATAGTGAGCTCGTCGAAATTTTCCAAGAATTAGATTATCGTGATAAAATTATCATGAAGGATCCCGATGATATTATCACCTATAAGAAATCGGTTGAACGCTTGCATGTGCACATATTCCTTAGTGGACTTGATGTAGAGTTTGAACAGATTCGGGGTGAAGTTCTTCGGAAGGACCCCCTGATGGATCTCGAAGACACCTACGCCTATGTACGTCAGGATGCTGTACGCCGAGCTATCTTGAATATTGAACTTGACAGTCCTGAGTCTTTCGCTCTGATGGTTTAACGAGCCAAGCCTCAGCCTTGGCAACCTACTTCAAAATCTGAATTTGACCAAACACAATCTCCTGGAGCATGGTTTGGAAGGTTCATGAAGTCTATTAAGATTTTTTGATACAAGCAGAGTAACTCAGATCATACCCTCTTCTTAAAGCATAATAAAGGAAAGATTACTTGTCTTATTGTGTATGTTGATGATATGATAGTAACAGAAAATTATCTAGAAGAAAGGAATGCATTGCAGAATCACCTTGCCTAGGAATTTGAAGGATCTTGGTCTATTGAAATATTTCCTTAGAATTGAAGTGTTAAGGTCAAAGGAAGGTATTTTTCTATCTCAACGAAAATATGCCTTAGATCTATTAAGTGAAACTGGTATGACAGCGTGTAGTCCAGTTAGCACTCATATGGAAGAAAATTTGAAACTAGGCATATATCCGGATCAAATTCTGATGAACAAGGAGCGACATCAAAGACTAGTTGGGAGATTGATGTAACTTACACATACTCGGCCTAACCCGGCGTATGTACTAAGTACTGTTAGCCAATTCATGCACTCCCCGAGCGAAGAACATATGGATGCAGTTACACGTATTTTAAGCTACTTAAAGTCATCTCCAGGAAAAGGGATTATGTTTACAAAAGGAGATAACTTGGATGTCAAAGGATATACCGATGCAGATTGGGCTGAAGCAATCAAAGATAGGTGATCTACATCAGGATATTTCACTTTTGTATGTGGAAATCTAGTTACTTGACGAAGCAAGAAACATGCAGTAGTTGCTCTATCCAGTGCTGAATCTGAGTTCAAGGGAATGGCTAAGGCAGTATGCGAATTATTGTGGATTAGGAATTTATTGAAAGATCTGTGTATTAAGTACGCCAGTCTAATGACGCTATATTTGATAGCAAGGCAGCTTGTGATATTGCCCACAACCCAATTCAACATGATCGAACTAAACATGTTGAAGTTGATAGGCATTTCCTCAAGGAGAAACTAGAAGCAAAGATTATTGAAATGCCTCATGTTCCATCTCAAGACCAACTCGCTGACCTACTCACCAAGGCTGTGTTAAGTCGAGCATTTAATGACGGTCTCGACAAGTTGGGAATGAGCGACATTTATGCACCAACTTGAGGGGGACAACTTGGACATTACAAGTGAAAATTTGGATAATAGTGGCGAACGTCCAGAGGAGGCAAATGAGCAGAATGCGTATCCCTTAGAAGATGAAAATCATCAGAATCAGATAGAAGTGGCTTCACCAGTATCTCAGTCACCACAAGCATCAACTTCTCCCCTTCACGAGGTACCATTGAAGAACCCATATTGCCCACAACCCAATTCAACATGATCGAAGTAAATATGTTGAAGTTGATAGGCATTTCCCCAAGGAGAAACTAGAAGCAAAGATTAATGAAATGCCTCATGTTCCGTCTCAAGACCAGCTGGCTAACTTACTTATTAAGGCCGTGTCAAGTTGAGCATTTAATGACGGTCTCGACAAGTTGGGAATGAGCGACATCTATGCACCAACTTGAGGGGGAGTGTTGACAATTGACGCGATTCTAGAATATCTCCAAGTGGGTGTACTACCTTGTATAAACTGATTTGATTCTGTAAATATTTTAGAGATATTCTGTAAATATTTGATTAGAGATATACTTTCCTAGCTTAGAGATACTCGGTCCTAAACTTAGGATCTAAACTTTGTATAGCGGCTATTTATGCTCGTCATCTTGTAGAGGAAATATATGATTGTGATACTTTTTTAACTGGAACAATGTCAAAGATGGGGGTTTGAGTGCCCATAATGGGTTGTCGATGAAGGACGTTAGAAGGGGAGTTTGATAAATGATGGTTGAGTTTTGTAATGGTGGTGGAGATATGGCTACTGTAGGCGACCGATCACTGATGTAGATCGGGCTAGACAATGACGGGTAGTGAGATCAAGCATGGTGCTCCATCAATGATGGACTTAGATTTGTAACTGTAGTAGCCAGAGAAGGTGGTGATGGGTTTAAGATTTACTAGTGGATTTTGGGAAGGAGGTGGGGATGGATTCAATAGTGGAGATGGATTTGGGTTGTGGGTAGCCGAGCTATGATGAATGATGAATAAGGTCAAGAGTGATGATAAATAGAGTGCGTGCAACATGATCGAATAAAAATTAGAAAAAAACATTATGGATGCGGCGATCAAGAGCGCTGGATTGGAGGCTTTAATACTATGAAAATTTTAATTGATTGATAAGGTACGAAGAGGCTAATTACTTGATTGATTCTACTGACATTATAATATATTAAATTTATAGAGATAGAGAATAATCTAAATATATCTAAATAAATTCTAATTATATCTAAAAGAATAAATCAAATATGATAAATAAGGAAAAATACAATATACTTGGGTGTATATTAAATATCTACAACCTTAAGTGGCAAGATCCCTATGTTTATCTAAATTTCGATTCAGTTGTTCATATCTTGATCATAATTTGTTGACCATGTACCTCGAACGTTTGTTTCGATAAGTGCGTCTGGTATTTATCTTTCTTTTCTTTTCGCTTTAATATTAAGAGTGCAAAGCACAACGATTGTAACATGGTCAATACATTAATAAAAGATCGAATGTATTTATGCTAATCTTACTTTTAATTTGATTGAAAACTACTACGTTAAAGTATTGGTGAGATAAAAGTCCTTAAGTGGGCCAGTTCTATAATCGTTGGTACAAGGTAAAAATAACTTATTCGCAAGGGTTAAACCTCCTCCCTGCTCAAATCACCTTATGGTGTGCACCTTTAAATTAGTCAATGATTGAAGATTCTAGGTTGTAATCCAGTCTCTAATTTCCCCAACTTGCCAATTAACCTGGGTTGATGCAGGGTACTGAACACTTCAATAAATACCTTTTGAGTTGAGTAGGCTCTGAGATGCCCACGCAGTCATACAAGCACACCTACTTCCGATCCAGTGCCAGTGCTACGATTCCACCAGTGGCCTTCACTGGCTGATTCGAGTGCAACACCTTCGACAGGAACGGATTGGCTACTCCCCCTGCCACCCGCCCGTGGCTAGTGGTCAGTGCTCTGTGGGCCCCACCATGATGTATGTGTTTCATCAATTTCGTTTATCCATTTCTACAGATCATTTTATCGTTTCGCCCAAAAAGCAAGAGGGATATAAATCTTAGGTGGACCACACCACCGGAAAACAATAGTGATTGGATATCTACCATTAAAATCCTCTTAAGTCCACTGTACTGTTTATTTGACATCCAATCTGTTGCTTAGGTCATACATACACAGATGAAGGGAAAAAACAAAGATCAGCTTGATCTAAAACTTTTATAGCCCCAAAAAGGTTTTAATAGTCGACAACACTATTTCTTATGATGTGGTCCACTTGACATTGGGATATACCTCATTTTTAGTCTCATATCATAAAATGATCTAGAAAAATAGATGAATAGCATAGATGAAACACATACATCATGGTGGGGCCCATAGAGCACCGACCATCAACCATCTGCTGGTGGCAGGGGGAGTAGCCAATCTGTTTCCACCTTCGACGTGCCTTATCCAGCAAAAATGAATGGACGACTTGGATAAAACACATGCATCACGGTGGGCCCCACAGAACACCTGCCTACCTGGACCGAGTCCGTTTAGGCAGGCGACGTACGGAATCCGCGTCACTATCAACGAATCAAAGATCTTGAGAAATTTAGGGCTATGGAGCCCACCTTTTATCCAGCTATTTTTATGAAAGAAGATAAACTTTCTTTTACAACTTAGACCTGCACGTGCGGATTACAAATTTCAGGATGAAAATACCCTCCTTTTCATTGCTGCTGCTTTTCCTCTCCCTTTCAACTGTTTGCTTTTCCTCTCCCTTTCCACTACTGCTTCACTGCCGTTGCTTTCACCCCCTTTCCTCACCCCGTTAAAAAGATAAAAAAAATTCTTTTTTGTGGGCCCCCCTTAACAACTTTTCCTCTTCTTCTGAAAATGGTCGGTCCAGCGATGAAAGCACGCAGCACAGGTATATTTGAAACTCAGTTGGGCCCACATTGAATGTATAAGTATAGGAAACAGATTGGCTACTCCTCTGGTGCTCTGTGGGCCCCACCATGATGTACGTGGCTGGTGGCCGGTGCTTTGTGGGCCCCACCATGGTGTACGTGGCTGGTGGTTGGTGCTCTGTGGGCCCCACCATGGTGTACGTGGCTGGTGGTTGGTGCTCTGTGGGCCCCATCGTGGTATACGCGGCTGGTGGTCAATGCTCTGTGGGCCCCACCATGATGTATGTGTTTCATCCATTTTGTCCGCTCAATTTTCATCTAATTTAAGGGGTTGAGCCCCAAATTAGATGGAAATTTAGCTGGTGGCCCATTCAATTTCCAGTTTGGCCCGCTAAATTTTCAGTTTGTCCCGCTCAATTTCTAGTTTGTCCTGCTCAAATGAATATTCCATGGACTACTAGTTGAGCACTAAAATAAATCCTTAACTAAAAGGAGTAATATGCATGTGAAAGAATCTATTTCTTACAAGGGCAAATAAACCATGCCTACATAAAGAAAACATATTACAAGATTAAAAATAAGATGGATATAAATGTTAGATGTACTACACTAGAGGAAAATAATGGTGATTGGATATCTGTCATGTAAATCCTCTTGAGGCCCACTGTACTGTTTATCTGAAATCCAATCTGTTTATTAGGTGATAAAGACCTAGATGAAGGCTAAAAACAAAGATCATCTTGACCCAATACTTTTATGGCCCCCAAAAAGTTTTTAATGGTCGATGTTCATTAAACACTGTTTCCTGTAATGTGGTCTAATTGAGATCAGGATATACCTCAATTTTTGTATAATATGATAAAATGATCTTAAAAAAAAATAGATGGACGGCATGGATGAAACGCATACATCATGATGGTGCCCACAGAGCACTGAACACGAGTCATTGGCTGGTGGCAAGGGGAGTAGCCAATCTGTTTCCTGTAGTATATCCACGCCGTCCATCCATTTTTCCATCTAATTTAAGGGGTTGAGCCCCAAATTGAAGCATATCAAAATATCAAGTGGATCATACTACGGGAAACAATGGGCATAATGATTTTCTAATTTGCCCCGCTAATTTTATGTTTTCCCCGCTCAATTTCATGTTTGCCCTGCTGATTTTCTAGTTTGCCCCACTGATTTCATGTTTCCCTCGCTCAATTTCATGTTTGCCCCGTTGATTTTCTAGTTTGCCCCGCTCAATTTCATGTTTGCCCTGCTGATTTTCTAGTTTTCCCCTCTCAATTTCATGTTTGTCCCGCTAATTTTTTAGTTTGCCTCGTTGATTTTCTAGTTTACCCCACTCAATTTCATGTTTGTCCCGTTGATTTTCTAGTTTGCCCTGCTTAATTTCATGTTTACCCCGCTGATTTTCAAGGTTGCCCTGCTGATTTTTTTGTTTATCCCGCTGAATTCATAGTTTACTCCGCTGAATTTCATGTTTGCCTTGCTCATTTTTCAGTTTTTCCCGCATAATTTTTTGTTTCTCCCGCTGAATTTCTAGTTTGCCCCATCAATTTGTAGTTTTTCCTGCTGAATTTCATATTTGCCCCACTGATTTACTAGTTTGTCTCACTGATTTTCTAGTTTACCCCGCTCAATTCATGTTTGCCCCGCTGATTTTTTAGTTTGCCTCGCTCAATTTCATGTTTACCCCGCTAATTTTCCAGTTTACCCCGCTGAATTTCTAGTTTGCCCCGCTCAATTTCTAGTTTGCCCCGCTCAATTTCATGCTTGCCTTGCTGATTTTCTAATTTGCCCCGCTGAAATTCTAGTTTGCCCCACTAAATATCTAGTTTGCCCTGCTTAATTTCATGTTTCCCCCACTGAAATTTAAGTTTGCCCCGCTCAATTTCATATTTTCCCCGCTGAATTGCACGTTCCCCCTGTTAAAACTAGTGTTTTCCTCGATCAATTTTCTACTTTGCCTCGTTCAATGTTTCAGATTCTTGGTGACAATAGGCGATGATATATATTCTGCCAAAATGTCGACACAAGTGAAAAATAAAATAATACTAAAGATTCGAGGGATAGACTTCCTCAATTCTGACACAAGGTACTTATTAGATCGAATAAGTACATTACATGTAATAGAATTATTTTGCCGTATCCAAAATAATATAAATCCAACCCATTTCATGAAGAAATTGTGACCAATTAACCAACCAACAAAACTAGTTACAAATAACATCTTCTTGTTGCATCGAAATATATAAATGTTCACTAATCTGGCTAACGTTGAACTTGGTAAAATGCTAAGATTGAATAATTGAAAAATGAGATTAATCAGGAATACACATTGAATGCCGAGATTACGCATTGAATTTTTTATAGTTTGCCCCATTGAATATCTAGCTTGTCCTGATCATTATGCAGTTTGCCCCACTCAATTTCATGTTTGTCCCAATCAAATTATAGTTTGTCTTGCTTATGTTGATAGTTTGTCTCGCGCAATTTTTGGTATTTCCCGTCCAAGTTTAATCTCTATTTTATATGAAGCTTGCTCAAATTAATGAAATGCTACATTCTTTTCAACGTAGTCTGATTTTGTCCACTACGTTTATCTTGTGAATTTTATGCTTGATATGTTTTTCAATTCATCTCTGCAGGCGACGAATATTCTGCCGCAATCTCTAACCCAACATCTAGGTGTACATTGACATGGTGGTTTGACAAAGTGAAGGGTGGAGTGGAGAAGCACGATAGTCGCCTAAATTTGTTTAGATAATCTCTTTTCTCGTTTCTATTGCATGTTACATTCTTTAGATTTTTAGGGGCTCTATTTCACCTTCTTTTTGTAAGATACAAAAGTGAACTAGTATTTGAGATCAAGGGGAGGCGATCGCACTTTACTGAGATTGACTTCGCTCTCATTACCGGTCTTAAGATTGGAATCTAATTGTACCAAAGAATCGTTGCAGTTCGAGTACATTAAGAGACAAATACTTCAAAGAATATCCAGTATTAAAGAAGTAACTAATGGAAGTGTTTGAGAGATTAGTTGACAGCAATAAGCATGAGGACGTCGTGAAGGTTGCCCCACTTCTAGTTGTGGAGCACTTTCTTAGGGGAACCAAACCGAAAACCATGTGTAAGTGGATTACATTTACCTGGTGGACTTGCTAGATGATTTCTATAGGTATCCCTGGGGTAGTTTGGGATACTATACAATGTCACAAGGAATCGAATCTGTTGTTGCAGCATCAAGTTTCCCTCGGTACACTGTATGTGGTTGCGTCCTTCCTCTACAAGTATGAACACCTTTTACTTTGTATATGTTTTCCCTCTATAGTCAATTATGAATTTTTAACCTGGTGCAATTTCATTCTTACAGGTATGGGCAGTAGAGATATTATCGGCCCTACAAGACTGTGTTGTTTCATATGTTCCTCATCAAATTCCACGCTTCATTCAATATCGAGGCTGGAAGGGTTAGAGATACAACAAAATACATGATATTTTCGAGAGTATAACTGTAGGTTTATATATATATATCTCCAGTATTTACTTTGCTTAACTTGACATATATGTTTTTTTATTTAACATTACTCTTTTTTCTTTTGCAGACATCAGTAGTAATGAAATTAGAACTAACGCTATGAGAATGGAAAACGGATGTCGTTCACTCGGTGCATGACAGTTTTCTGGTGAGATGTTACGGAAAATGAACTATAATTTCATATCTGTCATTGTAAAGTTATCCTTACTCTTACATATCCATCTATATATTTTGTAGCTTACTGAGACCTAGGAAGATGATGAGGAGGGTAATGAGATTGATCACGAGGAGGATGGCGAGACAGATGATAGCGATGAGAAATGTGTGGAGGGAGAGGGACCGAGGGGGGTATACCGAATGTTGTTCTTATGGAGGAATTTCGGATTGAGAGGGAAGAGTTGAAGAAGGAGAGAGAAGAATTGAAAAATGAGAGGGATGAATTGAGAAAAGAGAAAGCAGAGATGAGAAGGAAAAAAGCGATGTTTAATGACAGAGAAACGTTACTGAAGAGGGAGAAGGATTTGTTCTTTCTGGATAAGGAATGGTTCTTCAAGGACAAAGAAAAGTTAGCGAATGAGAGGGAGGAGTTTAATAAGGAGAAGGAAAGTAGTCGTATATAGAAGGGGCGTTTTGTGATGAAGGAGGAGGGTGAGGAGTTGAGGAAGAGAGTGAAAGTAAATGATATTGAAGATAAAAAACTTAGACATGTGGATGTAGATGTGCAATCGTATAGTAATGTCAAAGGTAATGTATGGAATGAATCAACTTCTCATCCCGTTTATGAAAGGAGAGCTAAAAGGATACCGAAGCCTTCAAATTACAAGATTTCTGCATACTTGTCCCTGTCTGCATTCAATACAACCCTTGGGGCGGATAAGGAATGGTTTTTCAAGGACACAGAAAAGTTAGCGAATGAAAGGGAGGAGTTTAATAAGGAGAAGGAATGGTTCTTCAAGGACAAGCATATATGATTTCTTCCCTGAATTTGGTAAAGATTCAACTTGTTCGTTTCCCTTACATATTATATATTTTTATTGTACAATGAGAAATTTCAAATTTGAATCTTATCACAACAAGATTACTTGATACATGCTATATCTCTTGTTCATGCTCTCGATCTCTTCTCAACAGTAGACAAATTACCCATCCAGGAACCGTACTACTGAATCAGTTACAGGTTTTCTTGCTTTCATGGTCTAGGAATGCCGATTATAGCATTTTATTCTCCATTAGTCAGTGGGCATATTTTCTGCTAAGCGGGGGCAGCATGGGATGAAAATAACAATGAAGTATTGTCAAACTGGTAGAGGAGAAATCTGAGATGAGTTATGGGGGAATTGATCCTTCTATCTGTTATAAGCGATTCATTGAAGTAGTAATTTGGTATCCTACTATATATCAAAGGCGTTTTCTTTGATTTTAGTTTGCCCCGCTGATTTTCTAGTTTACCCCGCTCAATTTCATGTTTGCCCCGCTGAATCTCTAGTTTGCTCCGCTGATTTTCTAGTTTGCCCCACTTAATTTCATGTTTGCCTCGCTGATTTTCAAGGTTGCCCCGCTGAATTCATAGTTTACTCCGCTGAATTTCATGTTTGCCTCGCTCATTTTTCAGTTTTTCCCGCATAATTTTTTGTTTCCTCCGCTGAATTTCTAGTTTACCCCATTCAATTTGTAGTTTTTCCTGCTGAATTTCATGTTTCCCCTGTTGAATTTCATTAGTTGCCCTGCTGAATTTCATGTTTCCCCCGCTGTAAATCAAGTTTGCCCCATTCAATTACATGTTTTCCCCGCTGAATTTAATGTTTCCCCCGCTGAATTTCATGTTTGCCCCGTTCAATTTCATGTTTGTCCCACTCCGTTCACTGTCTAGGTGCCCTCCAACATATGGAGTTTTGATGTATACATAATCCGATGAAAATGGAGGGTATTAGATAATCCGATGAACATGATGTATTACAAATAAAACATCATTGTGGGGCATAACAAGCGTAATCGAATTGCGTACTGAGTTGGTCAGTACGCTCCCATTGAACTAAGTAAACTTAGATGGGCCCACATTGAATGTATGTAGTATATCCACACCGTCCATTTAATTTTATCGATTTAGCCCCAAATTGAAGCATATCAAAAGATCAAGTGGATCATACCACGGGAAACAGTGGGCATAATGATTTTCACCGTTGAAACCATAGTGGGCCCAACAGTGATGTTTGTTTGTTATCAAACCTATTCATAAGATCATATAGACATGGATTAATAGAAAACATAATTACAAGCTTGATCCAAAACTTATGTGGCCCGTAAGAAATGATCAACATGAGAAGTTTAATGCAAAATTTACATGTGGGTCCATTTGAATATTGGATACGTTTAGATTTTTCGGCTCAAGCCATGAAATTATCTGTTAAGATTGACCCGCTGATTTTCTAGTTCGCCCCACTCAATTTCATGTTTACCTCGCTGATTTCCTAGTTTGCCCCGCTGATTTTCTAGTTTCCCCTGCGCAATTTCATGTTTGCCCTGCTAGTTTTCTAGTTTCGCTGATTTTCTAATTTCCCCTGCTCAATTTCATGTTTGCCCCGCTGAGTTTCTAGTTTGCCCCACTGAATTTCTACTTTGCCCCGCTCAATTTCATGTTTGCCCTAGTTGATTTCATGTTTGCCCCACTGATTTACTAGTTTGCCCTGCTGATTTTCTAGTTTGCCTTGCTCAATTTCATGTTTGCCTCGCTGATTTTCCAGTTTACCCCGCTGAATTTCTAGTTTGTCCCGCTCAATTTCTAGTGTTGCCCCGCTCAATTTCATGCTTGCCTTGCTGATTTTCTAGTTTGCCCCGCTGAAATTCTAGTTTGCCCCACTAAATATCTAGTTTGCCCTGCTTAATTTCATGTTTCCCCCGCTGAAATTCAAGTTTGCCCCGCTCAATTTCATGTTTTCCCCGCTGAATTGCACTTTTCCCCTGTTAAAACTGGTGTTTTCCTCGATCAATTTTCTACTTTGCCCCGCTCAATGTTTCAGATTCTTGGTGATAATAGGCGATGATATATATTCTGCCAAAATGTAGACACAGGTGAAAAATAAAATAATATTAAAGATTCGAGGGATAGACGTCCTCAATTCTGACACAAGGTACTTATTAGATCGAATAAGTACATTACATGTAATAGAATTATTTTGTCGTATCTAAAATAATATGAATCCAACCCATTTCATGACGAAATTGTGACCAATTAACCAACCAACAAAACTAGTTACAAATAACATCTTCTTGTTGCATCAAAATATATAAATGTTCACTAATCTGGCTAACGTTGAACTTGGTAAAATGCTATGGTTGAATAATTGAAAAATGAGATTAATCAGGAATACACATTGGATGCCGAGATTACGCATTGAATTTTTTATAGTTTGCCCCATTGAATATCTAGCTTGTCCTGCTCATTATACAGTTTGCCCCACTCAATTTCATGTTTGTCCCAATCAAATTATAGTTTGTCTTGCTTACGTTGATAGTTTGTCTCACACAATTTTTGGTACTTTCCGTTCAAGTTCTATCTCCATTTCATATAAAGCTTGTTCAAATTAATGAAATGCTACATTCTTTTCAACGTAGTCTGATTTTGTCCACTACGTTTATCTTGTGAATTTTATGCTTGATATGTTTTTCAATTCATTTCTGCAGGCGACGAATATTCTGCTGCAATCCCCAACCCAACATCTAGGTGTACATTGACATGGTGGTTTGACAAAATGAAGGGTGGAGTGGAAAAGCATGATAGTCGCCTAAATTTGTTTAGGTAATCTCCTTTCTCGTTTCTATTGCATGTTACGTCCTTTAGATTTTTAGGGGCTCTATTTCATCTTGTTTTTGTAAGATACAAAGGTGATCTAGTATTTGAGATCAAGGGGAGGCGATCACACTTTACTGAGATTGACTTCACCCTCATTACCGGTCTTAAGATTGGAGATCTAATTGTACCGAAGAATCGTTTCAGTTTGAGTACATTAAGAGACAAATACTTCAAAGAATATCCAGTAGTAAAGAAGCAACTAATGGAAGTGTTTGAGAGATTAGTTGACAGCAATAAGCATGAGGACGTCATGAAGGTTGCCCTACTTCTAGTTGTGGAGCACTTTCTTAGGAGAACCGAACCGAAAACCATGTGCAACATGGATTATATTTACCTGGTAGACTTGCTAGATGATTTCTATAGGTATCCCTGGGGTAGTTTGGGATACTATACAATGTCGCAAGGAATCGAATCTGTTTTTGCCACATCAAGTTCCCCTCGATACACTGTATGTGGTTGCGTCCTTCTTCTATAAGTATGAACACCTTTTACTTTGTATATATTTTCCCTCTATAGTTAATTATGAATTTTTAACTTGGTGCAATTTCATTCTTACGGGTATGGGCAGTAGAGATATTATCGGCCCTACAAGACTGTGTTGTTTCATATATTCCTCATCAAATTCCACGCTTCATTCAATATCGAAGCTAGAACGGGTGAGGTACAACAAAATACATGATATTTTTGAGAGTACAGCTGTAAGTTTATATATATATATATATATATATCTCCAGTATTTACTTTGCTTAACTTGACATATATGCTTTTTTATATAACATTACTCTTTGTTCTTTTGCAGACATCAGTAGTAATGAAATTAGAACTAACGCTACGAGAATGAGAAACGGATGTCGTTCGCTCGATGCATGACAGTTTTCAGGTGAGATGTTACGGAAAATGAACTATAATTTCATATCTGTCATTGTAAAGTTATCCTTATTCTTACATATCCATCTATATATTTTGTAGCTTACTGAGACCCAGGAAGATGATGAGAAGGGTAATGAGATTGATCACGAGGAGGATGGCGAGCCAGATGATAGCGATGAGAAAGGTGTGGAGGGAGAGAGACCGAGGGAGGTATACCGAATGTTGTTCTTATGGAGGAATTTCGGATTAAGAGGGAAGAGTTGAAGAAGGAGAGAGAGGAATTGAAAAATGAGATGGACGAATTGAGAAAAGAGAAAGCAGAAATGAGAAGGAAAGAAACAATGTTTAATGATAGGGAAACGTTACTAAAGAGGGAGAAGGATTTGTTCTTTGTGGACAAGGAATGGTTCTTCAAGGACAAAGAAAAGTTAGCGAATGAGAGGGAGGAGTTTAATAAGAAGAAGGAAGGTAGTGGTACATAGAGGGGACGTTTTGTGATGAAGGAGGAGGATGAGGAGTTGAGGAAGAGAGGGAAAGTAAATGATATTGAAGATAAATAACTTGGACATGTGGATCTAGATGTGCAATCGTATAGTAATGTCAAAGGTAATGTATGGAATGAATCAAGTTCTCATCCCGTTTATGAAAGGAGAGCCAAAAGGATATCGAAGCCGTCAAATTACAAGATTTCTGCATACTTGTCCCTGTCTGCATTCGATACAACCCCTGCGGCGGACAATGAATGGTTTTTCAAGGACAAGGAAAAGTTAGCGAATGAAAGAGGGGAGTTTAATAAGGAGAAGGAATGGTTCTTCAAGGACAAGCATATATGATTTCTTCCCTGAATTTGGTAAAGATTTAACTTGTTCGTTTCCCTTACATATTATATATTTTTATTGTACAATGAGAAATTTCAAATTTGAATTTTATCACAACAAGATTACTTGATACATGCTATATCTCCTATTCATGCTCTCGATCTCTTCTTAATAGTAGACAAATTACCCATCCAGGAACCGTACTATTGAATCAGTTACAGGTTTTCTTGCTTTCGTGGTCTAGGAATGCTGATTATAGCATTTTATTCTCCATTAGTCAGTGGGCATATTTTTTGTTAGGCGGGGGCAGCATGGGATGAAAACAAAAACGAAGTGTTGTCAAACTGGTAGAGGAGAAATCCGAGATGAGTTATGGGGGAATTGATCCTTCTATCTGTTGTAAGCGATTCATTGAAGTAGTAATTTGGTATCCTACTATATATCAAAAGCGTTTTCTTTAAAGTCATGTCATATGTTCCTTCCTGATTATCTATACTCCACAGTAGCAAATGATTTCAGATAATCTTTATATTAATCGTGCATTCTGATGCAATAATATGCATAACGATTCTGTACTAAATGATGCAATATATAATAGAAAAATGCTATTATGTTGTGCTTCATGAAGTTCTATTAGGTGTTGTTCCACCACCACACCCATCGCAAACGTGTATGCTGATTGGGACCGTTGATCTGGTCGGATGCTTTGCTGATGGGGCACTCGTGAGCTAATTTGAATCTCTCTGTCTTCAGGTATGGAAGAGGTCCAACATTGACTAGGTTAGTGCCCAAACATGGGGTACTTATTTTGAATCTGTCAGTATGTTAGATAGTTTCCATTTCTCTGTTGTTATAAATGCAATTTTCCAGTTGCTTCTCGATGTGAAATTGTGAAGTTGGATTCGTTATTGAAAACTTTTAGATGAATTTTTTTTTTCCAAAGTTGAGCCAGTGATCAAATTTGCCTTTGATGGTTACAATGCCTACATCTTCGCATACGGACAGACAGGCACTGGAAAATGGGTGGAAAGGTGTGGTTGCCCATCGATGAGAACTAAAGGGTTTATTTGAACTTTCAATTAAGTTCATCCAATCTGTTTGTGGAATCCCTAGCTAATAAGAGCATAAGAAATCTTCTAATTGGATTAATGATTTGTTCTTGCTTTTAACATATGCATGGATAGTAATGGGCTAAGTGGTGAGATTCCTTCAACATTTTCTAACTTGAGAAACATGAAGATCAACTAAGAGCAATACATAACTTTCAATTGTATGTATCATACAAAGTATGAGGAGACACACTCACAGGTAAATCATACGCATGATTTCTCCTTAATTGGTGATGACCAATTTTTTTAGATAGGTGGCTCAACCTATTCAGTTGCTTTTTCTGTAAATATTTCAATGTGGACTGTGATTCAGGTCAGACTTACACATTTAGTTGCCCCTATTGACAAGCATTTTTCAATACTATATAGCATTCTCACAGAGCATATATCAGAGGATATTGAGTATAAGGTATGCATCATTACTTGGTCACAGTTACCGGAATCAATTTTACTCTTTTTGCCAAGATTCTTCGATCTGCAACCTCTGTCAATTTTACTCTTTTTGCCAAGATTCTTCGATCTGCAACCTCTGATCTATACCAGTCGAAGTTAATTGCAGGTTCTTATCTTTTGTACTACTGCAATGGTCACAAGAATGGTTACTAACCTTCTTTCCGAGTTGAACCTGAATGTGTGGGAGATCCATTCTAGAAAGCCGCAGAGATATAGAACCAGGGTTGGAGATGAGTTCCAGAAGTCAAAATGTCTTATTCTTGTGACTTCTGATGTATCTGCACACAGTGTTGATTATCCAGATGTCACCCTTATTATGCAGGTAATATGGTGGATAATTTTTTTTTACAGTACAAGGGGGCATTTTGGAATGCATGTATAGATAGGGCTGACGGTTGGTGCATTTTTACACGATATGCTATACATGAAGATCAACTAGGAGCAATATATAACTTTCAATTATATGTATCATATAAAGTACATAAATTACACGATATGCTATACACCGGGTATCGAAAACTTATACGACCGACGATTATGCCCAGTTTGTTTGCATCGCCCACACTTTACTATTTTCGATTCCTCTCCACGCGATGAAATTCTAAGTTTTTTGGGTCTTCCACCTGACCTCCTCTGTCTTGGGGGTTTAATCTACGCACAATACTCCTTCATCCTCGCCGAAATTTTTCACTCGCTACTGTCACGTACTGGATACACCGATTCGCTATACGTGGCTAGGTAATTATGCGTCGTGTAGAATGGGGAGCAGTATGAGTAGTGATCCAGATTGTAGTTTATGCAGGCTGACAGGACATGCATACAAGGGTACCCATTCACGCCAAACTCATGACATGTACATGAAAACTCACCGAGCTTCACCGTATCGTTATAATCTCCAACGACATAGTACTCATCTCGAGAAATAGCATGGCAGAGAACATTTTGTGCCTTCTGCACGATATCCTTTAACTGTTTCTCCGACCATGGTATTAATGGACCCACAATGATGCCGTAGATTCTCGTCTCTTGTAAAACAATTCCTGTATCTTCAATATTACAGCCTCCATCAATTTTGTAACGGGGTATTCGCGTGCTTCTTTGAAAAAGGCATTAACGCATTCAAAAATGTTTGTCGTGACTAAGTTGAATCTTCTTACTGGAAAGTGCGAAGATGTCCATCTCTCGTACCCGATTTCTGTCAGCCATACATGTACTGGGGGATTGGCCATTTCAATATCATGTATTATTTTTTCTAATTCGGCCCTCCTGCAAGTCTTCACAGCCATCCAGTAATACATCTCCAACGACTTATCCTTAAAAGTGTCCACCAAGTTTCTGTAGATGTGTTACTCGTAATACCCATGGATTGCACGCGGGAAGACTTGGGGAACCTCTTTCATTAAACCTTTATGTCGGTCGAATATAATGATAAGACCCTCCACAGACCTTAACACATTGTTAAGGTGGGTAAGGAACCAATTCCAACTACTGCTGTTCTCTGATTCCCCGATGCCAAACGCAAGTGGAAATATATGATTGTCCTCATCTAAGGTCGTGGCAATGAATAACACACCCTTGAATTTGCCCTTTAAATGTGTCCCATCAATAGTTAATACCTTCCGTAACGATTTCTGAAAACTTCGAATGCTTTGTCCGAGAACTAGAAAACATCTCTCGAACCTGCAAGTCTGTTGGTTAATAAGCATGGCAGTAATTGTCCCTGGGTTGGCCCTCCTCAACTCATGCAAATACAAAGAGAGTTGATTGTAAGAGTCTTCGTAAGACTCCATCATGTGATTAATTGCAAGCTCCATCACTTTCTATGCCTTCCAATAACTGATACAAATATTATATTTCTCTTGCATAGCGAAGATAATGTCACGTGGCCTCAACCTTAGCCGATGTTCAATGCGGCTAATAACCAGATCACATGCTAGCTTACTGCTGGCTTGCCGGTGATCGCTCTTTATCCATGCCATGTCGCACGTGTGTTTTAATATATAAGTCCGTATTTTGAATGTACCTGTATCATTCACCCGAGATGCATGAACCCTCCATTCGCATGCATCTTCGAAGCACACCACGGTAAATCTGCTCGAATTTGAGTATATTACTCTATACCGAAAATTATTCCGAATTGCAAATTGACTCAAAACATACTGGCACCGACTCTTGTCCTTAAACGTTTGCCCAACAGCTATATCGGTCGGTTCATATAAAAAATCAGTATATTCCAGCATTTTTGCATTGGTGAGTGCATCATCATCAAACGACGCGAGAACTTGACGAGTCTTGAGGTTTGATGTTTCGGGAAGGCCTTGAAGCAGAACGTCGCTTACACGCACAGATGGGATGGTGGATGATGATGACAGATCTACTGTTGATGCTAACGGCGGTGTCTTATATTCATAATTACTATTAATGTCAACTTCACCACTGACTTGCCTAGTTACGACGTTTAATGTTTGCGGCGGCTCGGGTAATTGATCATTGCTTACTACCACTTGTAATGGAGAAGGATTGTATTTGAATTTCATGCCATACTCCTCAGCCACACTATCCACATATGTTGTGGTATTGATGTGTTGGATTGTTTCGATGACAAACGGGATGAATTTATCCAAATGCTCCAACTGGTAAGACAAGAACTCTTTGACGTCATTGTCGTCTTCAATTTCGATTGGAAGCATTGATTTGTTAGTGCAAGGATTCAATACTTTCATCCTAATATCACAATCTTCTGGTCCGCTCTTAATAATCTTGTAAATTCTAGATCGAAGCTCCTCGTATGTAGTCTCGAGACGTAGCGTCATTTGTTTTGATGTTCCACCCATGTACGAGTATCGCTTATTTTCAAATTCTAATTCCTTGCCAAAAGTGCACATGATTCTTACAGCCATTATCTGAAAACCAATACAATGACACATTATCAGTGAATTGTAAATCAATAGAACCATGCCATATGACAAAACTCGATTAAATAATGAAGGACCTTTGTCGTTAACGAATGGTTTCAAGTAGTGGTTGTTTAATTTTGTGACACTATCTATCATGTCATTGAGTGAGGGAAGCATTATCAGTTTGAGCGGGGCACACATGAAATTTAGTAGGGCAACTTGAAAATTGAGCGAGTCAAAATAGAAATTCAATGGGGCAAACAAGAAATTCAACGGAAGTAACATGAAATTGAGCAGGGCAAACTAGGAAATGAGCAGGGTAAGTATGAAATTGAGCGGGGCAAACTAGGAAATGAGTAGGGCAAACTAGGAAATGAGCGGGGCAAGCATGAAATTGAGCGGGGAAAACTAGGAATTGAGCAGGGCAAACATGAAATTGAGCGGGGCAAACTAGGAAATGAGCGGGGCGGACATGAAATTGAGCAGGGCAAACTAGGAAATGAGCGGGGCAAGCATAAAATTGAGCGGGCAAACTAGGAATTGAATGGGGCAAGCATGAAATTGAGCGGGGCAAACATGAAATTGAGAGAGGCAAACACGAAAATGAGCAAGGCAAGCATGAAATTGAGTGGGGCAAACATGAAATTGAGCGAGACAAACTAGAAAATTCAGCGGGAAAATCCGACACATTAGCATGGCAAGCATGAAATTGAATGGTGCAAACTGAAAATTGAGTGGTACAAACTATAAATTCAGCTATGCAAGCAAACATTAAATCGAGAGCGCATAACATGATATTGAGCTGGGCAAACGATAAATCGAGCGAGCATATCATGATATTGATGTGAGCAAACAATATTTCGAGCAAGTATAACATGATATTGAGTTGGCCAAACATTTCTTTGAGCAAGCATAGCATGATATTGAGTGGGGCAAACATTAAATTGAGCGAGTATTGTATGGATATTGAATGGGCAAATTGTAAATTGAGCGAGCATAGGATAATATTGAGCTAGGCAAACAGTAGATTGAGCAATCCTAGCATTATATTTATTGAGGCAAACATTAAATTGACCTTATCTACCATGAAATTAAGCTGGGCAAACATTAAATTGAGCGATCTTAGTATGAAATTTATCGCGGTAAACATTAAATTGACCTTATCTACCATGAAATTAAGCTGGGCAAACATTAAATTGAGCGATCTTAGTATGATATTTATCGAGGCAAACATTAAAATGACCTTATCTACCATGAAATTAAGCTGGGCAAACATTAAATTGAGCGATCCTAGCATGAAATTGAGCAGGGTAAACATGAAATTCAGCGAGCCTAGCAAAAGATCAAGTGAGCCCTATAATAGAATTAAGTGACTTCAAATTGAACTAAGCGAGTTTGACATGGATTCAATCGATCAACACATAAAATTAACTAAGCTGTAACGTCCCGTCCAACCAGCACAGTATCTTGGGGCGTCCACGTCGGATTTGCCGCAGGACCATCCATTTAAACTGCTTAGGATGAGGTACTACCAGTAAAATTAACCTAGGATTAGCCCATTAGAACAGACCAGGCTGACCATGATGGGACCTGGTGTGGCCCGCCAAGCCTAATGGCCGTTGCACTTGGCAACAGCCCGTGTGGGCCACTCAGTGACCGAGGATGGTTAGAAAAATCTAAAACTTCAGGAAATCATAGATCTCACTGGGCTTGTGCTCCATCGAGGACAGCGAACCCAGTGGACACCCAGAACTGGGATCTGGCACTAGCCGAATGCACCCCACCAATGCCAAAATTGGAATTTTGCACTTACAAATGTAATCGGGATACCAGGCGTTCCAGCCGTCAGATTTCTTCCAAATTTGTGGTGACGATTTAATATATTTTTCTACGCCCGCCCACTAAATCTGGAACCTGATCGTGGAACGGTGACCGTTGATTGTAAATCGGACCCGTACGACCAAATCCCGCATCCGTTTGTTCCCAAATTTTGCAAGGCCCTTCATCGGGCCATGAAGCACCTACCCTACAAGTTTCATGACCAGAGGGCCGCCAGAACTACCCCAATCACCAGATCGGCTCCACAGGGCCATTTATGGGACGAAAGTGCCTGCTCAGATCATATATCCGTTCATCCGTTCGTCCTCAATTTTTGCATGGACCCTAGTCGGGTCATAAGACACCTACACGCCGAATTTGGTGGCCTGAGTGGTGTTAGGGACACCTCAACACCAATAGGAGTCCCATAGGTCTATTTTGAAAAAACTTGGGAACATAGGGCCAAGAGGCCTAACTTTAGGGAAATAAGCCCTAACTTTTTTTTATAAACCCCTTTCACTCTCTCAACAACAACCCTCTCTCCCTCCTAACTCTCCCTTTAACTCCCAACAACCCATTCCTCTTCTTCTTAATTTCCTTCAATCTCTAACAATCAATCTCTCCCTCATAACCCTCACCACCTTACAACAACAAGGCTCTCCCTTGTAACTTCTACCCTTCTCCAACGACCAAGAAGAGTGAAAAAGGAAGGAAGAGAAGGCAAAGAAGTGTGGTGGACCCTAAATCGAGTTGGGGCCCAAGAGAATCGACCCTTCAACACCCTATCCCTTCCTAAAAGGGAAAACTCTCCACCGCCACTCTGAAAATCGTCCGTGGGCCATCTTGGTAAGATTCCTCACTCTTTTTCTCTTGAAATCCTTATATTGAAGAAGAAATGGTATGGATTTCTCTCATGTTTGAATTGTTTTAGAGATTCTGGCCGGTCAACCTCCAAAACCCTTACCTCTAGGTCGTTTCCAAGCCTCCATCAAATTCGAGGTGCGAACTATTGCTCTTAGGTAGCCTAGCACCAATTTTAGTGTGGGTTTAATGATTTTGGGTGCTTGGATGTCATATTTGAAATTCTAGAGAAAACCCTAGGGATTTCATGTTTGTTGGAATTGTTAGAATGTGCATGTTTAACTCTCAAATGTGATATAGATTGTGCCTTTCACATGATATTATGTTGGATGATAACATGCTTGTGGTTGTTGATTCATTTTCCTCATATGTGGTGCCTTATTGTGTGTGTGATTATTTACCGTTATGCTCATAATTTCTCAAGATGGAGAAAGTGTTAACTTCCTCACACAACCCACACACTCACATGCACCTTAATTTTATGATGATACTTGCTTGCTTGTTAAAGGTATTTGTTTGTATGGTTAGGATGCATGAGAATATGATATGGATGTGCTAGTTGATAATATGAGTAGTGGGCATGCTGTAGATCTCCTTTTCACTCTCTTGGGATGGTCAGGAACCTGACGAGAGAGGGTAGTCCTATCCGTAGGACTACGTTAGGGCTAGACCCACGGATTGGGCGGGAGTGTTCGGGTGGCTATAGTTTGACTACATAGGACCCTTGTGCCCGTGGTCATTCGTCTCATGCTCGCCTGATTTGTGCAGACTAGCCTACTACCTGATCATCCCTGTTTGTTAACCATGTTCGCCCACATATGTATGGAACCTGATGCACTCTACAACCTTTGTGGCCCATTGATAACTAGATTACAACTGGTCTACAGTCTCGTGAGCCGGGCATGGTGGAATGGGACACTGTGTCTGAGCTGTCGGCCTACGCTGGGGTACCGCGCCTCCCTGTAGTGACCGCGAGCGATCACTTCCCTAACGGCACTCCTCATGTGCTTGGAGTCGGGAATGAGGACCCCGACGGGATCACGGACTGCGGGGACTCGGCCTCACGCGTTGATGGGGCCTTGGCCTCGCAACCAGATTAGGGCAGTGATATGTAGGGTAAATCAGAATCTCCAACTTGCTGGATAAATAGACTTAACTAATAACTCGGCTAACACAATCGTATTGCATCGCATTAGTTAGGGTGGCGACTCGGCAGTCGATGTTGCTCTGAGGGAGTGTTGCCATATACGATCGTTAGATGGAGTCGCTCAAGGGAGCATTGCGGCGAGGGCATGCATCATATCATCGCATTGCATGCGCATTTAATAAGAGTTGTAGGTGTGGCTGATTGAGTGCTTTTCATTAAATTCATATTATAATTGATGCCTGTTATAACTTAAGATTAATAGTTCACACTGAGTTGATCACTCACTCCCACTCTGGGACGGTGTTTTAAAACACCAACCAGACGCTTCCATAGATGCAGGTGGCGATGATCAGGAGGAGCCGGGTAGCGTGAGTTTGGATGAGGAGGAGGAGTGCTCCTACTTTCAGTTGATGGGCGGAGCTGCACCGGACCCGTAGATGAGTCGAGGGGTCGCTGAGCTGGGAGCTCAGCCCTATTCTTTTGGACTTGATATATTTTTTTTGAGATTTTGGTTGTGTGGTTCTATGCGTGCCCCCTTCATTCTTTTGGACATGTATATAGATATTTATGTTATCTCCTTCCTTTTCAGTAGACTTGTGGTTGTGCTTCATGTTCCAGGTTGTTCCAAATTGTGCAATTTAAATCGACTAATCATGAAACCATAAAATGTATGATATGTGACACCGAAAACTCGGGAGTTGAGTATTTACTCGACCCCCGATTTTCAAGGCGTTACAAGTTGGTATCAGAGCATGGTTTGGAATTTACTGGGCCCTAGGTCATGGACTCACTACGCGTCCGCTGACTTGAGAGGATATGTATTAGAAGAACGCGACAAAGATTTAGGACGTTAGGATCCATCCCATACCCCGAACCAGAAACCTAAGATGGACGGCGAGCTTTCTAGGAACGTGGGTTGGTAGCAAGAGTAGTTAACGACGATAGGAAATGGGTCCGGGAGTCGTACCGGATCCCTATCCATGAATAGGAATGAGCCGGAAGTCGGACGATTTGAAAGACGAAGCCAACATACACGTGCGAATGCATTAGTTTCGGGTCAAGTTATAAGAGTTGACCCATTTGGGGGTAGAAACTTAGGAGTGAGTGAGATTTTACTGGGATTAGTGGAACGGGGGAAACAGGGATTTTGGCCATAAACCAGGAGGAATCTCATGAAACCACTAGGCCCATTGTGTAGATCGGCTTTTTCTACCCCAAATCCATATATAGAACGTCCCGGGGGGCCTTACCGGCGCCCGGAAAAACACCCGAAAGGTGGGCCCCGCCTAGGAACACACTGGCCGGCGGGACCCCGCCCGCCGACCCTGCCCGTCCGTGTACACCCCGCCCACGACCCCACCAGCCCACCTGCTGCTGCCCGTGCGACCCTGCCCGCGCGCGCCTCACCCCGCCCGGTCCACAGACACTCCGCGGGACCCCGCCCGCTGCCTGTGGCCGCCGCCTGCCCTTCCATAGCCCACTCGGGACCCCACTCGCTTCGCGTGGCCCCCGCCCTACTGTTCAGAGCCTACGCAGGACCCCACTTGCTACGCGTGGCCCCCGCCCAAGCTTCCAGAGCCCACGCGGGACCCCGCCCGACCGGGGTGGGCCCCGCCCAACTTCGAATGTGGGGTCCTCCCCTCCCTTGCAATGCACACACGTGTGGGGCCCACTTCCTTCTTTACTTAAGGGTGTTTAGAACCCATTTCCCCTTCACTCTCACTCCTCCATTCTCACTCACCCCTTCTCAAACCTCAACACTCATTTCCTCATCCACCTAAACCCACCATTTTCTTCAAATTCCATTCCTAAAACCACCTTCTCCTCTTTTACCATTCCTTATCCTCTCCCACCACACATATTTCTTTCAAGACTCACTCACCAAAATCCCACTCCTTTCACTCTCTCCTTTCCTATCTCCAAAAATCCATATTCCAAACCCCATTCCCTCCTCATTTCAAACCCACCATTTCTTTCAAATCCCATATTCGTTAACCCATCATCTTCCCATCTCAAGGACCCATCTCAAACTCCTCTCCAACAATCTACCCACTACCACATTCAACCCATTTACCCCAAACCCCATTTCCTCCAATCCATTTCCCTTCTATCACTCCCAACACTCCACATTAACGCTCTCTCTCAAAATCCCCCACACCCACAATCCATTTTCAACATTACCCAAACCCTTCTAAACCTCATCTTCAAGATCCATTCCCAAGGATCCGACCACGAATCCCAACCTAGGAACCCATTATACTAGCTCATCCTAAAATCCCAACCTCCATTTTCAAATCCTTCCCCTTCCAAGGAAATGGCTTCCCTAGCAACCATTGCCTCTCTTTTCTCCATTTCGGCGATCCTATCACTCCTGGGGAAGAAGAGACCGTCTCCCGCCGAGCCCGGACCGAGCCGAGAGAGGCGAAGTAAGCAGAGGGCCGATCCAGAAGAGCAGACGGTCCCAGAAGTCCAGTCCAAGCGAAGAAACGATTCTCAAAGGGCTCTCGCGACTCAAGCGTCCCAACCACCAGTGGAGGATGTAGGAAATTTTTGCATTTGCAACGTCGCCTTTGAAGCCTCCGTAGAGGAGCATCTGTTCAGTGAGTTCGCCGTACTCGACCGACTTATGAAGAAGGATTGAGGTCTAATATTCTATGGAGATTCCCAGGCAGATGAAGGGCGAGCTAAGGCTTTTTACGTGCGGATCAGAAACCCTCGATTTAAGCCACTGGGCTTTGATTTGGTCGTGAGAAGCCAGAGGTTCCCGTTGGGGTGGCTGACATTTCAGGCATACTTGGGGTGCCAGTAGGCAAGGTACAGATTGAGGAGAAGAACTTGGATATGAGTCAAGCCCGTAATGAGCGAACTCGTTTCTTGTATGGTCAAGTAGCCCAGTGGAGGAGAGACGCCGGCCTGAACTCATCCAACTTGACCCCTGGGTACCGTGTGCTTCACGGTATTTGCACTCACAATGTCTATCCTAGGCTGAAGAACCGCACTGAGTGCTCCCGCTACATGGTGGAATTCTTATATCAGGTAGGCCAGGGAGCAGATGTATGCCTCCCTAGTGTGATACTCCACCAGATTGTGAGGGCCGCAAGGGCGACCGCAAGGATGCATGCCTCCCATTTGGCCGGCTAGTCTGTTGGCTGGCCCAACGTTATGGCGCGGGTGGATTGGACGGAAATTATGTACCGACACAGATATTGGGAGATGATATGTTGAACAATATGAAAATAGGCCCAAAGCAGAAACAGGCTCACATCGACCGGTATGGGGATGCTAGCGAAGAAGAAGAGGAAAGTGATGGGAATGACGAGAGCAAGGATGAAAATGAGAATGAGGATGAAGCCGAGGAGGCCGATGGGGATGAGGAAATCCGGGTTGTCAGGAGAGAGCCCCTTACCGCCCCAGGTATACAAGAGCGCTTGGATGCGCTCCAGGCCGATGTAGCGGGAATTAAAGAGAGCCAAGCAAGGATTGAGGCGAACCAAGTAAAGCAGGAGAAGTGGAACAAGAAGATATATCGGGCCATAAAGGCCCTGATCTGCTGCAGCAAGGGTGAGGAAGCGCCTCCACTTTCGCCTGACTCAGACGAGTAGCATCGCGACCTTACGGATAACTAGTAGTTTCTTTAAGTCAATTAGACCTAATCCCCTATACTGGAAGATAATTAGGACCTTTACTTATCTAACTTGTACTTTCCTTTCTGTCTAGCATGTTCACTGATGCTTGTAATCCATGCTGCAACATGTAACTGGTCATGTCAATGGCATTTTGAAATCAATGTGGATGTATGGGTTGCCTTGAAATGTCCTTGCCACTATGAGAATGCTTAAGCGTATGTTTTGGTATGTGCATAAATGGGAAATATATATGGATCCAAGTATTTATGCATAACCTCGGTATGAGTAACGTTCTATTATCTAACCTGTCTTGGGACGTCTTTCCAGGAAATGCCTCCGTGACCAAGAGGATCGATATGTTCGCCTCCCTCATGGCGGCCGGGTCGATAGGGACCAAATTCACGATGAACAACAAGGCCGACAAGGGGCGAGTGGCTCCCAAAACACGGGTAGCACAACCCAGGAGGCGGCCCCAAATGCTCCTCCACCACCAGCCGCGGCACCTGTGCCCCCTCCACCTCTAGCCATGGAGCAGATGGGCCAGATATTGCGTCTTATGCAACAACAACAACAGACGATGGCCGCTAATCTACAACACCAACAACACATGATGGCCATTATGATGGGGGTCTTGGCTCAGAATATGGGCATACCGCAACCAGAGCTACCCGCCATGGCTGCTCCCGCGACCAGCACGAGCAACCTATTTCAGCAATTCCAACGGCATAGGCCGCCTACCTTTGCCGGCACCTACCGCCCAGAGGAAGCGAAGTATTGGCTCGATCGAGTCACCAAGCTGCTACGGCCTCTCTACTGTTCTGAAGTGAAAAATGTGGAGCTCGCCTCTTACCTTTTTGAGAAAGAGGCGGGTTTATGGTGGGAGAGCGTCCTCAGGTCCCTTCCCGAGGGCCACGTATGGACGTGGGAGGCGTTCGAAACCCGTTTCAACGGAAAGTATATTCCTCAATCCTACCAGCATGAGAGGGAGAATGAATTCCTCCACCTCCAACAGGGGGGAATGAGCGTGGCGTAATATGAGAACCGGTTCACCGAACTATCTCGCTACGCTATCGAAATGATCGCCAGCGAGGCGATCAAGATGAGGCGATACACGGCAGGGCTGAGGAGTGGCATTCGCTCCAAACTGTGTTGCATGAACATTGGGACTTATGCGAAGCTCGTTGAGATGTCTACTTGGGCTGAACAGGATGAGGAGAATGTCTCACGGGCCCGTACACAGCTGGGGCCTCGAAATAGGATAGAAGGACCGTCCTCTTCTTTTACGGGAAAAAGGTTGCGCCCAAATTCGCCGCCACGACTAGCTGCCGCACTGGCTCCTTCTACGCGACCGACCCAAATATGTAACTACTACAAGAGGGCGGGCCATTCCGAGCCCTACTGCTTTACCAGGATGAGGGACCTCGACTTCACGCCGCCTCAGCGTAATAACAGGCCTCCACAACAGGCATTACAGATTCCGCTCCTACGGACGATGGGGCCTAGCCCACAGTTTCGCCGTCCCCCTGCACCTCAAGTTAGGCCGGCACAACGGCCTATGCAACGACCAAACTTTCCACAGCAGGCACGAGTCCATGCATTAGCGGCAGAAGGCCAAGATGCTGCCATCCCCACTTTGACGGCCTTCGAGGTGACGACACACATTGAAGGTACCCCCATCTTTTTGTTGGTAGACACGGAGTCCACTACTTCTCTCATAACACATGCAACTGTCAAGCATCTAGGGTTGCGTGCTACCCCCTTTGATGGGGTGAGGATCATTGCCGCCGCCGGTACTGTCTCAGAAGCGACGAAGATATGCCGTGATTGCCCCATCGATTTGGGGTGCAAGGTGGCATTTGTGGACTTGATAGTGATTAAGATCTTCCACTATGATGTTATCCTGGGCATGGATTGGTTGACCATGATGAAGCCGAGATTGACTGTGAGACCCTGACAGTGAAAATATTCGAAGATGACGGCACTTCTCTCATGTTTCCAGTCCAGGTTAGCTACGATCGTAGGATTTTATGTTATGCTTCTTTGGAAGACGGGTATGATGGGCCCTCACATACATGCACTCTCGTAGTCCGAGACTTCGATGATGTGTTTAAAGCCATACCTGGACTTCCTCCTCGACGGGAAATAGACTTCACTATCGATCTGACTCCCGGTGCTAAGCCCATCTCCTTGCCTACTTACCGCATGCCCCCATGTGAGATGGAAGAGATACGGTCTCAGATTGACAACTTGCTAGAGAAAGGCTTCATCCGGCCCAGTGTCTCGCCGTGGGGAGCCCCAGTCCTATTTGTGAAGAAGAAGGAAAGCTCATTACGTTTGTGTGTAGATTACAGAAGACTGAACCAGGTGACAGTTCGGAACAAATACCCATTATCCAGAATTGACGACTTGTTTGACCAGCTGAGGGGCGCCAAATATTTCTCAAAGATCGATCTACAATCAGGGTACCATCAGCTGCGAGTCAGGGACGAGGATATACAGAAAACGGCCTTCAGAACCTACTTTGGCCATTATGAGTTCCTGGTTATGTTGTTCGGGCTCACCAATGCCCCAGCGGTATTCATGGATCTCATAAACAGAATCTTCAGGCCGTTCATATATAGATTCGTCGTCGTGTTCATCGACGACATATTGATTACTCAAAGAGCCACAAAGAGCATGAAGAGCATCTAAGGGCGGTTCTTGTAACTCTTGAGAAAAATCGGTTATTTGCGCAATTTAGGAAGTGCGACTTCTGGAATGAGGAGGTCAAATTTCTGGGTCATATAGTGTCCAGGAGGGCATATCGGTAGATCTTGCCAAGGTTGCGGCTGTGCAAGAATGGAAGCAACCGAAGTCGGTCACAGAAGTGAGGAGTTTTCTCGGTCTCGCCGGCTATTATCGAAGGTTCATTAAGGACTTTTCAAAAATAGCTCGGCCGCTATCCTAGCTGACGCGGAAGGACCTCAAGTTTGCCTGGAATGAGAAGGCGGAGGCGTCCTTCCTAGAGTTGAAAGATAAATTGACTTCGGCACCTGTGCTTGTGCTCCCTGAGCAATGGGTCAAGTACACTGTCTACACAGACACTTCTCATGTGGGCTTGGGTTGTGTGCTCATGCAAAGAGACAGGGCAATTGCTTATGCATCTCGGCAATTAAGAAAACATGAGGAGAATTATCCTACCCATGACCTCGAGCTTGCGGCGGTAGTTTTCGCATTAAAGATATGGCGACACTACCTTTACGGTGAGGAGTTTGAGCTCTTTTCTAATCACAAGAGCCTCAAATACATCTTCACCCAGAAGGACCTGAACATGAGGCAACGTCGCTGGACGGAGATGTTGAAGGACTTCAAGTTCGATGTCTCGTACCACCCTGGCAAGGCCAATCTGGTGGCAGACGCATTGAGTCGTAAGAAGACAATTGAATTTGCGGCCCCACTGATGGTGAGAGAGTGGGACATGGTAGAATTTATACGGGACTTCGACATGAAGCTAACCGTGGAGGAGCCGTATGAGGTAGTAGCCCACCTTCAGGCTCAGCCAATGATTGATAGCAAAATCATTGAAGCCCAAGAGGGCGATGAGCTATTACAGAAGATGAGGAAAAGAGCGAGGAACGATGTGAAGTCCGAATGGAGAGTTAGGAAAGATGGGGGATTGCGCTACCGAGGCCGCCTTTGTGTTCCTAACATTCTGGGACTGCGAGAGGAAGTCCTAAATGCCGCGCACAACTCTAAGTTGGCGATGTACCCTGGTAGTATGAAGATGTACCGGGATTTGAAGCGGAACTATTGGTGGGACAACATGAAGAAGGAAATAGCAGAGTACGTGTCCCGATGCCTCACTTGTCAGCAAGTCAAGGCCGAACACCACCAGCCACCGGGCCTTTTGCAACTCATGCCCATAGCGGAATGGAAATGGGACTTCATATCCATGGATTTTATTTCCGGTTTGCCCAAGACTAAGAAGGGGCATGACTCGATATGGGTGATTGTGGACAAGCTAACCAAATCCGCCCATTTTCTGCCAATCAAGACTTCAAGCTCTGCCGATGATTTGGCTAAGTTGTATATCAAGGAAATAGTGCGGCTCCATGGCGTCCCATTGGAGATTGTGTCGGACCGGGATACTCACTTCACGTCGATTTTCTGGTCCTGCATTCAAGAAGCTATGAGAGTGAAAATGAAGTTTAGCACCGCCTTCTACCCGCAGACAGATGGATAAACCGAGCGGGTAAACCAGATTTTGGAAGACATGTTACGGGCTTGTATTCTAGACTTTCAGGAGAGTTGGGACGATTGTCTCCCATATGCCGAGTTCGCCTACAACAATAGCTTCCAGGCTAGCATCGGTATGGCGCCTTACGAGGCTTTGTATGGGCGTCCGTGCCGAGCCCCACATTGTTGGGAAGAAATTGGCGAGAAAAGCTTGCTATGACCGGATTTGGTGCGGGTCACGACTAAGAAGATTGAAATTATCCGGCGCCACCTCTTGACGGCTCAAAACAGGCAGAAAAGCTATGCCGACACAAGGCGAAGGGATTTGGAGTTTGAAGCTGGGGACCATGTATTTCTCAAAATCTCCGCAATGAAGGGTGTCCTGCGCTTCGGCAAGAAAGGGAAGCTCACGCCCCGATTCATCGGGCCTTTCCAGATTTTGGACCGGGTAGGTGCAGTTGCCTATCGCTTGGCCCTACCTACGCCGCTTGTTGGAGTGCATAACGTCTTCTATGTATCCATGTTGAAGAAGTACGTCCCCGATCCTTCACATATCATCAAGTGGGAGCATGTGGAACTCAAGGAAAATGTCACATACATTCTTCGACCCACTAGAATATTGGATAGGAAGGAACAGGTCCTACGCAACAAAGTCATTCCATTAGTCAAGGTCCTATGGACCCATCTCGAGGAAGAAGAGGCCACTTGGGAGACAAAAGCAGAAGTCCGCAAGCATTACCCAAGCCTGCTACAGCAATACGAACAGGTACAAATTTTGAGGACGAAATTTATTTATAAGGGGGGTAGATTGTAACGTCCCGTCCAACCAGCACAGTATCCTGGTACGTCCACGTCGGATTTGCCGCAAGACCATCCGTTTAAACTGCTCAGGGTGAGGTACCACCAATAAAATTAACCTACGATTAGCCCATTAGAACAGACCAGGCTGGCCATGATGGGATCTGGCGTGACCCGCCAAGCCTGATGGCCATTGCACTTGGCAACAGCCCGTGTGGGCCACTCAGTAACCGAGGATGGTCAGAAAAATCTAAAACTTCAGAAAATCATAGATCTCACTGGGCTTGTGCTCCATCATGGACAGCGGACCCAGTGGACACCCAAAACTGGGATCTGGCACTAGCCGAATACACCCCACCAATGCCGAAATTTGAATTTGGCACTTACAAATGAAATCGGGATACCAGGCGTTCCAGCTGTCAGATTCCTTCCAAATTTGTGGTGACGATTTAATATATTTTTCTATGCCCGTCCACTAAATCTGGGACCTGATCGTGGAACGGTGACCGTTGATCGCAAATCGGACCCGTACGACCAAACCCCACATCCGTTTGTTCCCAAAATTTGCAAGGCCCTTCATCGGGCCATAGAGCACCTACCCTACAAGTTTCATGGCCAGAGGGCCGCCAGAACTGCCCCAATCACCAGATCGGCCCCTACAGGGCCATTTATGGGACGAAAGTGCCTGCTCAGATCATATATCCGTTCATCCGTTCGTCCTCAAATTTTGCATGGACCCTAGTCGGGTCATAAGACACCTACACGCCGAATTTGGTGGCCTGAGGGGTGTTAGGGACACCTCAACACCAATAGGAGTCCCATAGGTCTATTTTGGAAAAACTTGGGAACATAGGGCCAAGAGGCCCAACTCTAGGGAAATAAGCCCTAACTTTTTTTCATAAACCCCTTTCACTCTCTCAACAACAACCCTCTCTCCCTCCTAACTCTCCCTTTAACTCCCAACAACCCATTCCTCTTCTTCTTAATTTCCTTCAATCTCCAACAATCAATCTCTCCCTCATAACCCTCACCACCTTACAATAACAAGGCTCTCCCTTGTAACTTTCACCCTTCTCCAACGACCAAGGAGAGTGGAGAAGAAAGGAAGAGAAGGCAAAGAAGTGTGGTGGACCCTAAATCGAGTTGGGTCCCAAGAGAATCGACCCTTCAACACCCTATCTCTTCCTAAAAGGGAAAACTCTCCACCGCCACTCTGAAAATCGTCCGTGGGCCGTCTTGGTAAGATCTCTCACTCTTTTTCTCTTGAAATCCTTGTATTGAAGAAGAAATTGTATGGATTTCTCTCATGCTTGAATTGTTTTAGGGATTCCGGCCGGTCAACCTCCAAAACCCTCACCTCTAGGTCGTTTCCAAGCCTCCATCAAATTCGAGGTGCGGACTATTGCTCTTAGGTGGCCTAGCACCAATTTTAGTGTGGGTTTAATGATTTTGGGTGCTTGGATGTCATATTTGAAATTCTAGAGAAAACCCTAGGGATTTCATGTTTGTTGGAATTGTTAGAATGTGCATGTTTAACTCTCAAATGTGATATAGATTGTGCCTTTCACATGATATTATGTTGGATGATAACATGCTTGTGGTTGTTAATTCATTTTCCTCATATGTGGTGCCTTATTGTGTGTGTGATTATTTACCGTTATGCTCATAATTTCTCAAGATAGAGGAAGTGTTAACTTCCTCACACAACCCACACACTCACATGCACCTTAATTTTATGATGATACTTGCTTGCTTGTTAAAGGTATTTGTTTGTATAGTTAGGATGCATGAGAATATGATATGGATGTGCTAGTTGATAATATGAGTAGTGGGTATGCTGTAGATCCCCTTTTCACTCTCTTGGGATGGTCAAGAACCTGACGAGAGAGGGTAGTCCTATTCGTAGGACCACGCTAGGGCTAGACCCGCGGATTGGGCGGGAGTGTTCTGGTGGCTGTAGTTCGACTACATGGGACCCTTGTGCCCACGGTCATTCGTCTCATGCTCGCCTGATTTATGCGGACTAGCCTACTACCTGATCATCCCTGTTAGTTAACCATGTTCGCCCACATATGTATGGAACCTGATGCACCCTACAACCTTTGTGGCCCATTGATAACTAGATTATAACTGGTCCACAGTCTCGTGAGCCGGGCATGGTGGAATGGGACACTGTGTCCGAGCTGTCGGCCTACGCTGGGGTACCGCGCCTTCCCGTAGGGACCGCGAGTGATCCCTTCCTTAACGACACTCCTCATGTGCTTTGAGTCAGGAATGAGGACCTCGACGGGATCACAGACCGCGGGGACTCGGCCTCACGCGTTGATGGGGCCTTGGCCTGGCAACCAGATTAGGGCAGTGACATGTAGGGTGAATCAGAATCCCCAACCTGCTGGATGAATGGACTTAACTAATAACTCGGCTAACACGATCGCGTTGCATCGCATTAGTTAAGGTGGCGACTCGGCAGTCGAGGTCGCTTTGAGGGAGTGTTGCCATATGCGATCGTTAGATGGAGTCGCTCGAGGGAGCGTTGCGGCGAGGGCATGCATCATATCATCGCATTGCATGCGCATTTAATAAGAGTTGTAGGTGTGGCTGATTGAGTGCTTTTCATTAAATTCATATTATAATTTATGCCTGTTATAACTTAAGATTAATAGTTCACACTGAGTTGATCACTCACTCCCACTCTGGGATGGTGTTTTAAAACACCAACCAGACGCTTCCATAGATGCAGGTGGCAATGATCAGGAGGAGCCGGGCAGCGTGAGTTTGGATGAGGATGAGGAGTGCTCCTACTTTCAATTGATGGGCGGAGCTGCACCGGACCCGTAGATGAGTCGAGGGGTCGTTGAGCTGGGAGCTCAGCCCTATTCTTTTGGACTTGATATATTTTTTTTTGAGATTTTGGTTGTGTGGTGCTATGCGTGTCTCCTTCATTCTTTTGGACATGTATATAGATATTTATGTTATCTCCTTCCTTTTCAACAGACTTATGGTTGTGCTTCATGTTCCAGGTTGTTCCAAATTGCGCAATTTAAATCGACTAATCATGAAACCATAAAATGTATGATATGTGACACCGGAAACTCGGGAGTTGAGTATTTACTCGACCCCCGATTTTCAGGGCGTTACATAAGCCTAATGCATGAAATTGACTAAGCCTAACACATAGAATTGACCAAACTTCGCATGTAATGCCATTGTACGAGTGTAGCTTCTTTTTTTTTCAAGATCTATACCTCCGACTGCCGCAGTACCGGTTAAATGCAAGTTGAAGAGAGGTGCTTTGGAGTGAGGGAATATTTTGAACCTTTTCAAGGAGATGCAACCAGTTCGTTGGATTTCATGTAACCTTAGCCAAGATGAAATATGGAAAATATAGAATAACGATATCTAAATGGATATCTAGATGCTTCACAGAGATTTCAGTCAGGAAAATGAGTAGAAAACCCATCGTACTTCAGTTCCTCATTCGAAGAGAGTGTAGGGGAAGGACCTGTTTTTTCCATTAAGGGAAATGAAAGCAACGCTGAAAAGCAGCAGCAATGAAAAGAGTATGCAAAAAGGAAGGGGTATTTTCATCCTGAAATTTGTAATCTACACTTGCAGGTCTAAGTTGCAAAAGAAGGTTTGTCTTCTTTCATCAAAACAGCTAGATAAAAGGTGGGGTCCATAGTCCTAAATTTCTCCTTGTTGCTACGTTTCCTCACATCTCTTAGATGGTGGTGATTGAAGCTAAGTAAAGACATGGCATAAATGCATGCCAATCAAGACCGTTCAAATCATCGTGGATAGAGCGTACACCAAAATAACTACAGATCCACCAAATGGGTGCATCGGGTGGGCAGATATGGTTAACTATCGAAATTCAACGGCAGATATCAAATGGTTACCTACCCACCACTATTTCCTATGGTATGGTCCACCTGAGAATTGGATCTGCTCCGTTTTTTCGTCTTATCCTCTAAATGATCTCGCAAAATGAATGAACGGCCTGGATATAAAATATATGCATCAAGGTGGGCCCCACGGTTAGGGCTGACCGTCTTAGGTGAGTCCGGGGCCGCACCTAATCCGTTCCCCCCACCTTCACCAGATGCCTACATCTCTGACATATGTTCGGCACTCTCACGTGACGAACTCCTTTGAAAATCCCGGAAGCGGAACTGTAGGCCCAACGTGATGTATGGATTTTATCTATACCGTCCATCCATTTTTACATTTCATTTTAGAATATGAATAAAAAAAATGAGGCATTTACAGTGCTCAAGTGGACCACACTGTGGGGATTGAATTCCAACCATTAAAAAATTCTTATGAGCGACAGAAGTTTTGGATCAATCTGATATTTTCGTTTTCCCTTCATCCACGTTTATACGACCTTAGGAACAGGTTGGACGGCAAATAAACATCACGGTGGCCCCTAGGATGGTTTCAACGGCGAGTTTCATTATCGACACTGCTTCCTGTGGTGGCCCACTTGAGAGTTCGACTTGCCTAATTTCCAAATGGTTTACCTAAAATGATGTGAAAAAATAGATGGACGGCGTGGATAAAACCCTTATATCACGGTGGGGCCCACAGAGCCCTTGCCTGGACGCACGGGGACAGTACGCAATCCGCTTCCGAAAATCACCACCATGGTTTTATAAGACTCCCACGAGCCCAAACTCGTCCGAGTCGACTCAGGCTCCGTAACATTCGATCTGGTTCGATGCATCTGAGCCGTCGAATCTTTGGACCATAATCATGACCCTAAATTTTAATCACTGACAAGGGGCAATTCCGTAAATAAACTCTTAAAAAGGCTATTTTTCCCAACTAACGAACAGATTCCCAAAGAAAGTGATTTCAAAGTAGCAAATCTATCATCCTGTAACCTGTTTGGGCGTACAGAATCTAGATTAGTTAGGAAGTGGGAGTATCTGCAGTCCATGGCAGTTAGGTACTCTTGCCCGTGATGCTTCATGCACGTTTTTAATGCTCCCAGTGGCAATTTTGTGAATATGATCAAATAAATGGGAAGAAATTGAAATCTACATCCATCTAGGTGTCCAAGACTCCTAATGCAGGACGCGGATTAGATACTACCCACGTCTGTACTGAGCTTGGAACAGGCTGGGGCTTCGAGGGTCCCACCGTGACATATTAGTCTATCAAAACGATCCATTCATTTTTAAATATTATTTTAGAGTAAAATCCTTAAAATGAGGCAGTTACAAGATCATGTGGACCACACAGTGAGGATTAAATATTTACCGTTGAAAACTTTTTAGGGGCCATGAAAGTTTTGGATCAAGCTGATATCTTTTTTCTTTTTTTTTAAACTTCATCCAGGTATATGTGACCTTATAAAAAGGTTGGATTGAAAATAAATATCATAGTGAGCCCTAGGAAGGTTTCAACGGTGGGAGTCACTATTACTACTTCTTCCACCGGTGTGGTCCACCTGATATTATATCTCATTTTTATATTTCCATCATAAAATGACATATAAAAATGGATAGACGGAACAGATAAATCTATAAATCATCGTGGACCCTTCATAGGCCCGCCTGTTCCGAACTTGGCACAGGCGGGGGTAGTACCGAATCCGTGTCCGGTAGCATGAGCCCATTTGCATTGGACGAATCAAATGGTGTGCAGTGTTTCGTATCTTTGCATAGTATACACGATTACAGGTAATGAGTCGGGTCAAGTGCAACGGATAACCACAAGCTGAATCACAACCCCAAACCTAAATGCAGCTGCCGAACCAAGTTTTTATTATTATTATTTTTAATTATATATATATATATATATATATATATATATATATGCAAGAATCAGGTTGCAGATCGAGTCAATTCAGTATAGAGTTGGATTTCAAGTCGAGTTAAGTCAAGTTACAAGGTGACCTGAACTCGACTCGGTTCAGAGCAGACAAAGTCTACTTAGTTTGAATTGACTCACCCACTCAATTTAGATTTATTTGGGTCTAATGAGTTGGATGAGTCGAGTCATCTCGTGCTCTCTTTCCAGTAGGAGCGGATGAGGTGTGTCTCTGTCGATGGCCCACCTTAACGCATATATTATATATCCATATTGTCCATCTATTTTGCCATATCTTTGTAGAGTATGAGCCAAAAAATGAACAAGATCCAAATCTCAATTGGACTATACTATATTAAACAATGGTGATTGAATGTATTACCATTGAAAACTTTTTAGAGCCCACATTAATGTTCCGGTAATATTTATTTGCCCTCCAACCTGTTGTTAGGCCACATAAACTTGGATAAATGGAAAAAACAAAATCAGTTTAGATCCAAAACTTTTGTGGCCCATTAACGGTCAATCGCCACCTTTTCCTATGGCATGGTCCACTTAAGAATTAGTCAGCTACATTTTTTTGCTCGTGCTCTAAAATGATACGAAAAAAATGGATGGACAGAGTAGATATAGAATTCATACATAAAGGTGGGCCCCATGGTAAGAAGCTTCATGGGCCTACCATAATAAACGTAAGGAATTCAGTCTGTCCATCCCTTTCTCACTCCTGTTAAGACGTGATCCCAAAATAAGGTAGATCAAAATTCAAGTGGACCACACTTACAGGTTATAGTGGGCCCATCGTGATGTTTATAGGCTGTCCAAACCGTTCATAAAGTCATTCTAGATTGACTGAACTGAAAACATTAATATTAATTAGCCTGATCCTAAACTTCTGAGGCCCCATAAAGGATTCAACGGTGGGCATTCCATCCCCACCGTTGGAATGACCTTAATGTTTGCGTTTTCAGTTCATCCTCATTAAAATAGCCTTATGATTTTATAAGGATGTCTTTTCAAAATCCCATCATAATGATAGGACTTACTTACCAAGTTAGTTGGATCACACAAAAAAATATGGTGGGCCACACCATAAAAAATAAAAATTGGACCACCACCAACCTTTATATGATGACCCACATGATGGTTGGGCTTTGACCCACCCCAATTTCATAATGGGAGTCGAACTCACTTCTGGATGGGTGGGATGCTGCGAAAATTTCATGGTGGGCCCCACAAGAAAGAGTCCTCATGTGATGGTTGGATAGGCCTGAGTGGTGAGTCATCCAAATTCATGGTTGAACTACTCTTGGATGGGTTATGGGTTGGATGCCATGAAAGCATTGCGGTGGGCCCCACGCGCGAGTGTAAAATAACTTATTCTACTAATCCATATCTAAGGAATCACCGTCTGTATGTTATCTCGGTGCAATCGACCATTTTATTTGTACCATACTCACATGCAACTAGCTGAATACATGTGGGCCCACTGTCATCTTTTTATATCATCCAATCCGTCCAATATGGTCATTTCGCTATGAAAATTCGATGGCCCAAAAATCAGGTTCATCCCATCATCAGGTGGCCAACGCGTGAATTTGGAATCTTTTGGATAGTTGTCCAATGTTTTTTTTACAGCGGAGGCAATCTGATGGTTGGATTATGATGGCGTTTTGGATTTACAGTCTTTAAGGTGGACAGACCATGCTGGACGGGTTGGATGAGTTTCTATATACCCGAAAAATAAAAGGATGTGCTTGTAATTTGAAATATTCCATTAATTTTTTTAAAAGAGGAAGGTATTTACAATTACAGAAAGCTGAGAGGAAATAAGTATAATCGCCGGTAGCGGATTTCCTGTTGATCACACAAAGCTCCGGACGCGGACAAAGTCAGTAGTCTAAATTGCTACTGAAGTGACGTCACCAAGCTCTGTGGACCCCACCATGATTCATGTGTTGTATCCATACCGTCCATCTATTTGTAAAGATCGTTTTATAAAATGATAAGAAAGAATGAAATAGATCTAAAGTTCAACTGGACCCCACCACAGAAAAAAGTGGAGACAGTGACATCCACCGTTCAAAACTTCCTAGGAGCCACAGAAGTTTCCGATCAAGCTGATACTCTATGTTAACTTATGAATAGTTTGGATCTCAAAAATACATCATGGTGGACCTTATAAATGTTTCAACGGTGGGTGTAACTGCTCCCACGGTTTTCTGTGGTGGGTCCACTTGAACTTTAGATCTATCTAATTCTTTTTCTAATGCCATAAAACGCTCTCTACAAATGGTTAGACGGTATGGATACAACACATGCATCATGGTGGGGTCCACATAGCTTGGTGACGTCACTTCAGTAGCTATTTGGCTACTGACCTTTTCAGTGTCTAATCCGCGTCCATTGATGAATGTTGCGAAAAAAGAGGCAGTTTCTACCACACCATACGAAACAGTGGTTACTGAATACCCACCATTAAAAACGATCTATTGATAAGGTAAAAAAGACGGATGAAGTGACCACACATATAGCATCTTGATTCAAAATTTTTGTGGCCCACAGGAAGTTTTTAACGGTCAATCACCACTGTTTCCTGTGCTATAGCACATCTGAGATTTGGAAATGATTCATTTTTTGAATCATGTACTAAAATAAACTTTTCAATACAAATGGACGGCCTAGATGTAGTCACATACATCACAGTGGGCCCCACATCCTGGGTCTTACCCACCTCGGTGTATGCGGTGTCTCACCTAATCCGCTCCCCTCACAACCGGAAACGGATTGGCTACTCCCCCTGACACCAGCCAATGGCTGGTGGTCGGTGCTCCGTGGGCCCCACCATGATGTATGTGTTTCATCCATGCCGTCCATCTATTTAAAAAGATCATTTTACGGTATGAGAACAAAAATGAGTTATATCCCAATCTTAAGTGGACCACATTATAGGAAACACATGCATGACACGTGTCAGAGGGTCGCAGGCAATCCACGTCCATAACAGGGGAGGTAGCTGCAATTAACTCAAAAACTTGGAATCCTCTTTGGTGGGCCCACCAATCGGATGAACAGTCATACTCTATTCACATGCATGACACGTGTAAAGCTTTCCACACCTTCTTTTTTTTTTCCTGGACGGATAAAGGAGACTCTTTCACTATATATAAAAAATAAGAAGTGGGTGTGAGTTGGGTGGGATATTTCAATTTCAATCCGGCCATAGAATCTTCAACTGATGTTGTGGTGGGATCAGCCGTCTCAGTGGGTAGGTATTGTATGTTTCAAGCCACAGTATACTTGCTACGTTTCCTCACATCGCTTAGATGGTGGTGACTGATGCTAAGTAAAAACATCGCATAAATGCATGCCAATCAAGACCGTTCAAATCATCGTGGATGGCTACATATCTGCCAAATGGGTGCATCAGGTGGACAGTTTTGGTTAACTATCGAAATTCAACGGCTGATATCAAATGGTTACCTACCCACCACTGTTTCCTATGGTATGGTCCACCTGAGAATTGGATTTGCTCCGTTTTTTCGGTGCATCCTCTAAATGATCTCACAAAATGAATGAACGGCGTGGATATAGAATATATGGATTAAGGTGGGCCCCACGGTAAGGGCTGCACCGTCTTAGGTGAGGCCGGGGCCGCACCTAATCCGCTCCCCCCACCCTCTGACATTTGCTCGGCACTCTCACGTGACGAACCCCTTTGAAAATCCCGGAAGCGCCACTGTGGGGTCCAACGTGATGTATGGATTTTATCTGTACCGTCCATCCATTTTTAAATTTCATTTTAGGTATGAATAAAAAAAATAGGCATGTACAGGGCTCAAGTGGACCACACTGTGGGGATTGAATTCCAACCATTAAAAACTTCTTATGAGCGACAGAAGTTTTGGATCAATCTGATATTTTCGTTTTCTATTCATCTACGTTTATATGACCTTAGGAACAGGTTGGACGGCAAATAAACATCACGGTGGCCCCTAGGATGGTTTCAACGGTGAGTTTCATTATCGCCACTGCTTCCTGTGGTGGCCCACTTGAGAGTTCGACTTGCCTAATTTCCAAAGGGTTTACCTAAAATGATGTGAAAAAATAGATGGACGGCGTGGATAAAACGCTTATATCACGGTGGGGCCCACAGAGCCCTTGCCTGGACGCACGGGGACAGTACGCAGTCCGCTTCCGAAAATCACCACCATGGTTTTATAAGACTCCCATGAGCCCAAACTCGTCCGAGTCGACTCAGGTTCTGTCACATTCGATCTGGTTCGATGCATCTGAGCCGTCGACTCTTTGGACCATGATCATGTCCCTAAATTTTAATCACCGTCGAGGGCAATTCCGTAAATAAACTCTTAAAAAGGCTATTTTTCCCAACAAACGAACAGATTCCCAAGGAAAGTGATTTCAAAGGAGCAAATCTATCATCTTGTAACCTGTTTGGACGTACAGAATCTAGATTAGTTAGGAAGTGGGAGTATCTACAGTCCTTGGAAGTTAGGTACTCTTGCCCGTGATGCTGCATAGTGCATGCACGTTTTTAAAGCTCCCAGGGGCAATTTTGTAAATATGATAAAATAAATGGGAAGAAATTGAAATCTACATCCATCTAGGTGTCCTATTGCAGGACGCGGATTAGATACTACCCACGTCTGTACTAGCTCGGAACAGGCTGGGGTTTTGAGGGTCCCACCGTGACATATTAGTCTATCAAAACCATCCATTCATTTTTAAATATTATTTTAGAGTAAAATACATAAAATAAGGCAGTTATAAGCTCATGTAGACCACACAGTGAGGATTAAATATTTACCGTTGAAAACTTTTTAGGGGCCATGAAAGTTTTGGATCAAGATGATATCTATTTTTTTATTATTTTTGACTTCATCCAGGTATATGTGATTTTACGAACAGGTTGGATTGAAAATAAATATCACAGTGGGCCCTAGGAAGGTTTCAACGGCGGGAGTCACATTACTACTTCTTCCACTGGTGTGGTCCACATGATATTTTAATATTTCTAATTTTTAAATTTTTATCATAAAATCACATAGAAAAATGGATAGACGGTACAGATAAAACTATAAATCATGCTGGACCCTTCAGAGCCCCAGCCTGTTCCGAACTCGGTACAGGCAGAGGTAGTACCTAATCCGCGTCCAGTAGCATGAGCCCATTTGCATTGGACGAATCAAATGGTGCGCGGTGTTTCGTATCTTTGCACAGTATACACGAGTTTCAGTTCTGACAAGTGACGCTCGTTTCTAGAAATCCGGACCATCAGATGTTTTAGCTTTGAATGGATGGAGTACAACACATTAAAATAATTTCAGATAGTAGGATCCAATCAAACAATATTATGACTTTTCTTTTCGGTTGAATGAGGACCGTTTTCATAGCCGCCCTCTTATTATCCGTCCATCCGTAGCCAAAGGATTGAAAGACGACGATTATAGAATTATAAATATTTCTTCACTATAGTCATAACTTGGTTGACAAAATAAATCAACGGTAGGGATTGAAAATACGTGTACCGTGCGAAGCTGTGGGCCATCTGCATTCGTATAATTTCCTCATTGTATATACAAAAGGAAGCGTGTTCTGTGCCTTCTGACAAGCGGATTTCAACGCTTTTTAAAACTCAAAAATATCATAACTGTGCGTCCAAACACCACCTAAAATATCCGAGCCAACTTTGCATGCCAGCTAATATAGCATGCATCGTGCTATTTCCCACCTACATGTTACTTATATAGGAGATCCAAGCCATGAAAATGGTGAGTGGGCCCCACCACTAAGATCCCCTTGTGAAACAAAAAAAAAAAAAGGATCTGCTTTCATTGGATGGCGGGCTACACCATTGAAATCAATGGACGGCTGTGGGCGGTTTGAGTGGTTGAACACCTACGCCCCGCCTAATGAGTGGATCAGCCTGGTTTCTGAGACAGGTAATTTACAGGGCAGATGTCCTAAACATGTGATATTTACAGAAGGGATATGATCGCATATGTTAGAGCCGTGTGGGGCCCACCTCCAGTAAGGGGTCCAAATTCCAAACAGTTCATCTGGTGTACTTCCTCATTTTTACCGTACATCGTACATCCGAAGAATCATCTCGATTCAAAGCTCAGGTGGTACACACCATAGTGATCAATGACCAATGGCAGATAAAAACTATATATTTAGTTTTTAAATGGCCTAAATTTCACTGTGTCCCTTCATCCTCGTAGGTTGCACCTGATGATTGGTCCAAATTAATGAGATATAAACAACACAGTAGACCCCATGCCTTTCCCAATATCCCCCACTGTTTCATTTGGTGTGGCCCACATGAGTCATGCTTCCGACTGGATCTTTCTTTATAGGACTAAAATGAGGAGAAAAGGGTGATGGACGGGTTGGATTTCACCCATATATATCAACGTGTGCTACATACAACTCGAATGCACAGTTATTACAATACACCCGAACGTATGCTATTGTTCCCCTTCATAAAATACAAAAAAGGAACCATCTATAGAAAATCACAGTAAAGACGTGATACAACCTAACCATTTTTAAGGGAGGTAAAATAAGTGGGCCCATCTACATGTGTACAATAACTGTGGCTTGGTTGACAAGCAAGAGACATTCCATGGCCCCTGGTCACTTTCTGTAACATGATTCCTCACGTGCTTGACTCAATCTCCTTGCCTTTGCTTCATTTCCAAGCCATAGATACGACTCTTTCATCTTTTTCTATTTTATTTTATTTATATTAGGCAGTTATGTTAATTAAATATTCTATGATAATCAGGAAATGAAATAAATGCAATATAGGATTGGGTCAGTGCATGGGAGTGGATAAGGTGCGGCCCTCACGTGGTCCACTTTGATGCATGTATTCTATATCCAACCCGTCCATCTGTTTTTATAAGTTATTTTAGAGGAAGAACCCAAAAATAAAATACATCTAAGTCTCAGGCAGACCATACTTAGGAAATAGTGGTGATTGACTATTAATAGGCTGTAAGAGTTTTGTATGAGGCTGATCTTTGCTTTTTTACCATCATACAGGTTTGTGTGAGCTTATCAACAAGTTTGGATGGAAAATAAACATTACGGTAGGCCGTAGGAAGTTTTTGATGATAGGGTGTTCAATCACCACTGTTCGCATAAAACGGTCCACCTGATATTTGAATCTTCTTCATTTTTGGGATTATGCTCTAAAATGATCTTGCAAAATGGATGGATGATGTGGATATAAAATATATACATCAAGGTGGGCCCCACGTACTGTAAGGGCTGCACCATCTCGGGTGAGGACCAATGTACCTAATCCGCTCCGTGAGGGGGTGTTCGGCACATGGTATTGGGAAGGATTAGGTGGGATAGGGTTAAAAAAAAAAAAAAAAAAAATGTAATTGTTACGTACGGCAGTGATGGTACCCTGTTACCATCGAATAAGCTTAATTCACTGATATGTTTGTAATACAGTGATACATTGAATGGATATACACATGTGCTATATCCAAACCGTTCATCTGTTTTGTAACCTCACTTTAAGGCATGGGCCTAAAAATGAGGCAGATCTAAAACTTATGTGGCCCAAAAGAAGTTTTCAACGGTAGGTATTCAATCTCTGCTGCTTTCTATGGTGGGGTCCACTTGAGCTTTAGATCTACCTGATTTTTTGGCCCATGCTCTAAAATGATCTTAAAAAACGGGTGGACGGTGTGGATATAACCCACACATCATGGTGGGACCTACACAACTTGCTAACATTGAGTGGAATTGGGACATAGCCCAATACAATTCCATCTAATCTAATCCCGAGCTTTTCCATTCTTCCCAAACATTGAGGGGAATTGGCACGGGACCAAATGTAAAATGATCTTTTAGTTGCAGAGCTGCAACTTGGGTTCGGGTCCGGTTCTGGTTGGGTCGTGTAGTCAGGGTCTTCGGGGTTGGAATACTCCAACCTGATCTGAAATTGGTCCGGAATCGAGTTAAGCAGACATGGCTGGGTTCGGTCGGGTTGTTTATTTGTGTCTGGTCGGGTATAAAGGAAGTGTAAATGGTTGAAGTCGGGTTCCAGTTCGGTTTCACCTTGGACCCGACTTAACGTGCCCGAGTTGCAGCGGTTACTTCGTTGTATGTATGCACGTGTACTCATCCAAGCTGTCTTTCCATGACGTCCACCACACGTTTTCATGGGATACCGTGTAAAAATTACACCAAAGGATGATGCAATCCATAGACAAATGGGCGTTGTTTTTCTACAGCCGTCCATTTTTCAAGCCACGGATGGGGGGTTAGGTTGGATTATGACCGTGTCTTCTTCAGCGATATGACTGGACTCTGAGCAGGGACGTGGTTTGGCTACTGACTCCAACACTAGTAGCTGGTGTTGTCAATGATGTATTGTTTTATCCATGCCGGCTATTCATTTCGTTAGCTTATTTTAAAGCATGAGCCAAAAAATAAGGCAGATCAAGATCTTAAATGGACCAAACCATTGGAAAAGGTGGAGATTGAACACTTGCCGTTGAAAACTTTTTAGAGCCTACAGAAATTTTCGTATAATCTCATATTTGTGTTTTCGCCTCATCTAGGTATGTGTGTTCTTATCAATGGATTAGATGGACATAGTAAGTTTTTAATGGTGGAGGTTCAATCAACATTGTTTTCTTATAAAGTTGTCTACACAAGAGTTTGATGTGCCTCGTTTATGTGCTCATGACATAAAATGATGTGGGTAGGGGCGTACATAGAGTCGAACCGAGTCGAGTTGGCATCGGCTTGACTTGGCTCGGTTACTGGCTTACCTCAGCTCGAGCTTGGCTTGGCTCGGTCCTTGAGCGTGACTGGCCATCTCGGTTCGGTTCGGTCAGCAGCTCGGGCCAGCTTGGGCCGAGTTCAAGCCAAGATCGAGCCGAGTTCGCCATTGATGCATTTCCATAAACACCTGAACTGCAACTTCAAAATCCCATTGTTTTACAAACAGAGGCAATGATTTTACAGGTGTTTTATCAAACACCTTCTAAGCACCATAAAAACCGAGAAAAACAAAGAGAAAAAAGAGAAAAAGGGTATTTGTTGAGTTTGACATTTGTATTTCAATGTCCATTTTAATTCCTGTTTTGGTAATCAATACCATGAGTCTGCACTGTCCCACATTCAATGGGCCATGCTCTCAACCGCCAGTTTTGATGCTACTTTTTAGTCGAATGCGGACCGTTGCTGTATTTGGCACATGGTGATTGACCAATGGTATGGATTACTAAGTCATGTGCCCACTCCATCACAAAAAATAGACGTATATCGTGCAAAAACGCAGCTTGTGTACCATTATATTCCTCTGGAATATGTCAAGCTTATGCACGATGCACCATGCGTGTCCACTGAAGTTCTTGACCAATAAATAAAAAGAATAACTCGGAACACAGAAAAACAAAGGTAAAATGTTATACCTTCCTTGCCACCAGCCACATTTTGTTGAGTCATTTTATCAAACAATTGGTGAGCAACATCAATGGCAAAGTAACCGAGTCACTGAACCGGTTCGATTTGAGCTGGATTCAATCCGAATCGAGTCGAGTTGAGGCCTGCTCGAACTCGGCTCGAACTCATTTTCAAGCCTAAAAAATCAGTTCGACTCGGCTTGAACTCAGCTACGATCCAAGTTGAATTGAGCTTTTTCGAGTCGAGTCGAGCGAGCTAACTAAGCTAGTTCGATTCGTGTACACCCCTAGATGTGGGAAAAGTGATAAATGATGCGGATAAACACATATATTAGAGTGGAGCCCACACAGCTTCGACACCAGCAGCTGGTAGCCTATGATCGCACTTGATTTTAACATGTGTGGGTCTAATTTTCCAATGTCATGGCCCACTCAAGTTATATATTCACCTAATTTTTTAAATGGCAGTGACATCACATGGTCATCATGGTGGCCATTTGAGGGAAGTGGATTAGCTGGTGTACCAAACACCAGCTATATAGCTGGCGTATTGACGTCGGCAAGTTGTGGGTCTAATCATGAGGTATGTGTTATATCCAAACCGCCCATCCATTTTACGAGCTCGTCTTAAGGCTTGAGATGAAAAATAAGACAGATCTAAATACCAAGTGGACCACATTGTAAAAAGTAGTGGGTGATTGAACGTCTACCATTGAAACCCTTTTAGGGGTCATAGAAGTTTCGGATCAATATGAAATTTGTTTTTTCCTCTTCATTCAGATCTTTGTGACCTTACGAACAGATTTGATGTAAAATAAACGTTATGGTGGGCCCTAGAAATTGTTTAACGGTGAAGATCATTATCTCTGCTGCTATTTATGGTCCTGATGATCTTTGGATATGATTCATCTTTTAGATAAAGCTTTAAAATGATCTCTAAAAAGAGATGAACGGTGTAGATATAATAAATATATCACTGTGGGGCCCATGTAACTTTGATCTCCTTTGAATCGTTCGTATAACTCAGAGCTCGAGGAGCGTCAGTGCTCGTCTTCGCTCGACATGTACCTACAAAAGCTATATAGCTGGTGTGAGGTATACTAGCCAATCCGCTTCCCCCTTTGAGCATTTATCTCACAAATCAACAATTCTAAAGGTACGGTATGATACATAAATGTTTAAAGATCAATGCAGTATGGGTCATCACCCAAATCGAGTATGATCACTCAGTTCCGAGGTTGTAACAGCCCACAACACGCTGCCCCGACTGACTGGAGCGGTATTTTCAAAGAAAGTCCGGATTAAACGGCTCACCCCAACCCACGCTCGGACCACAACCTGGATGAACAGCGGATGGGGCGTTATAGAGGTGCGATCTTATCACATAAAACCAAATTACCACAAGGAAATGGCTCGTCACTCAATTCCATTTACGCCTAAGTCGTTCGAATGATACTCTGGCACCGAACCATCGACCGTGTAATTTGATAGGGGTCATTCAAACATTGATCTATCACCTTCATTAGTGATCTGGTCACTACAAGGAGGCTCATCACCTTAATGTAAGCCGACAGCTTGGGCACGGTGTCCCATACCACTATGTCCGGCTCATGAGTCTTAGGGGGATCGTATCGCACTGACGGTTATGAATGGACCATCCATTGGGAACGTGATATCATAAATTCAATTTAGTCATGTCAAACATTGTAAACATACATAAGCAGTCGACTAGTGGACTAATTTGATTGACCTTAGAGAACCCTGACACAACCGACATTGGATGCAAGCATCTCGTGTAGTCTAGCTACTGTCGGTTGTTCGTGTTCACCCGGATCGATCAAACAAGCCTAGGGTGGCTGGCCTAAATAGGGTCACCCCTTGGCTTGGGCGATTTACCGACTGACCCAACATTGTAAGCAACCTAAGCATCACTATAAACTTAGTAATTCGTCATGCCGTCAATATAGATTCAACGATACAACTATATAGGCATTTTATCAAACATGAGAGTCTATATAGAACGTTCATCTAATCACTTAGGCATTTTATCAAACATGTAAACATCTTATAAAAACCTAGGTTGGGAAGTAGGATTTGTTTCTTATCTTCCAATCGCGAGTGAGGTAGATTTGGTGGAGGAAAACGATCGACGCTAGGGCTTTAATTGGAGGAAACTGATAAAGGGAAGCACTAAAACTCCCAACTCCTGCTCTCACTTTTCTTCTCTTCTTCTCTCTTTTTCTTTATCTATTTCTCTCATTTGGCGAATGCAAATTCGTATGGGGAGAGGGGGTGTGAAATGAAATAGTATTTATAGTGTCAGATGTTGCACGAATGACCCCAGTGGCGCTTTATTCATTATATTAACCCTAAAAGGGGTTGTTTCTAACCAATGGGACTTGCTGGGAGGTGTAAGTATCAATCTAAGCCATGAGATAAGTGTCCCAATGGGAGATCTATATTTGGACATAACCATCTGATGATCGAACGTGCCGATTAACTGGGAAGGCCCTAACTTAGATGACGTCACCGATGATCAATCGGGGCCATGGCTATACAGATATGTGTAGGGAAATATCTTTAATCGGTACCCCAATTTTGGCCACGAATCGACGGTCCAAAAGTCATAACTTTGTGAAAGAAGCAAAGAGCTAGTTTCACTGAAGTTATAGGTTTTCACCTATGGCATTCACACATCTCATGCACTTGGTTTGCGAGTCCAAGTTGAGTAATTCAAGACGCGACCTCATCTCGACGACCCGCGATGGACGTCAAGCCCACTAAGAAGAACATTTTTCTATAGCCTCGGGTTTAGTAGCCCACTAACGAGCGATCTAGAGCTCGTTTAGATAATTAAGGCATTTCTAGAATAAATCGGATAGTGAGAATTCCCGTGCGCGATGATTAGGGTGTGGATTAGCTAAGTTCATATTATGACCTATTTGCAATTAGAGAAAATGACGATTCAATCATAATCACCCTAAACCATTGGTTCTTAGGCTAAATAGATAACCGATTCAATTTGGTTTGTTAATTAAGATCTGACCACTAGTTATCTCAGATTTTAGTTTGTCTTTATTTAGTTGTGATTGTCTTAATTAGTTCGCAATAGGTCAGGTAGATTTAGGCTCTGTGTGAGCAAATCATGTGGCTAAACTCGGTGTTTAAGTGATTAGGCAGATTCGTTGACTTCCTACCGTTGATTAATCAGATTTGTACAATTCTTTATTGGTACCACTCGCGTATAAACTAACATTGAGAGTTAATGATCGGTAAATAATAATATGTGTTAATTATATTTAAAAAAATTCAAAGGTTTTTAAAAATCCAAAACAGTGAAAATTGATGACATTACAAGTCTTCAGCTTATCCATCTTGGCACAGGGGTATCGCCCAATTCAGGCAATATCTTTGGGTAGAGCAAACTCTAGCACGCACATGTAATCATACACTTACACGTACTTCTAATCCAAGCCCTCTGTCACATAAATAGCCTTGACTAGTTGAATTGAGAGCAACACCTGGTATGGTGATTTAAATATTTGATATGTTGGGCCTCATTATAAATGTGATATCTGCCAAACTTTCGAGATCAATTGATTCTATCCATCTAATTTATTAATATTATTATTTTATATTTTAACAGTAAATATTTGTAATCGAGTAATTACAAAAATGATCGGTAAGAAAATAAGTATATGACAATATTAATATCCAACCCTCAAAAATAAATTAGTTGACAAAAATTTTGAATTAGAACAAAAAAAATCCTTAGATAGATCTAATTTTCTTAGGCCAAATGCTTCCAATATTTGGATAGCCTTTGCGATTTTGGGAGTTACGTTGTGGAGCCCAAAGAATCCTTATTCAGTAGAACGATATCTCTATAAAAACATGTGGTAGGGTGATGTGATGTCTCACTCAAGCCCATACATCCACATCCACTGGACATAAGTACCTATTAGAGAATCTTATCATTGGATGGGGCCCAAAGTGATGTAAAAAAGCATAAGTAATTCATTGTCAAATATTTAGTGGGATAAATTGAAGAAAAGCAAAGGATAGAATTGTCTAATAAGTTTTTTTTTTTTAAATAATGTGAAATTATGAATTTCTACTCTATTAAAAAATATTCATTAAATCTATGAAGATAATACCCATGCATTCATGAAAGCCTATTTACAAATCTATTTCATATAATTTGTATTTGTCATGAACTTTGGTTTTATCACTTTTTAAATTGTTACAGTTTGATCGGATCTTGAATGCACTAAGGTGAGTAGAGGTGGGTGGAGCCCACACTTCTGAATGTACATATCTAAATCTAAGGTCGACCATACCACAAGAAACAACAGTGATTAAATCTCCACCATTAAAAACTTTATGGGGGCCACCAAAATGTTAATTTGCCATCCAACTTGTTGATAAGGTAAGCAAGATCTAGACGAAGAGACCAGACAAATATTAGATTGATCCATAACTTCTGTGGCCCACGAGAAGTTTTGGGCCACATAAGTTTTTAATGTTCATTACCATTGTCTACTGTATTATGGTCCACCTAAGATTTCGATCTACTTCAATTTTTGGATAATGCCCTAAAATGAGTTTTCAAAACATATGGACGGTGTGGATATAAGTTAAAGCACATACATCACAACGAAGCCGCACCTGTAGAAAATCCTTTGGCTGATTTTCTTTTAATGCTCACCGTCCATAAGTCATCCTATGCTGCGGACAGCTGGATAGATGGACGACATCCTACATTGGAGTGGTTCGTCCAATGATTTGGACCATTTGATGGGTTGGCTCCACCGCAGGCTGGCCATTGGCCTAAAATCACATTGATGGAGTGATTTTTACCGTTTGATCAGTTCTCTGATAATGGATGGCTAAAAAGAAATAGAATCAATCGCCTACTTTGCGAAAGTTACCTCCAATTGGATGGTGAGGATTGTCTGGTCAGACTGATTTGACATTAGGCAAATCAGTATTTTGCATGACTTGGATGAGTGCTTCAACAGAGAATAATTCAGTACATTGTGGCCACTTGTCTTGTATGTGTAAGCCAACCTGGACCGTTGAAATAAGGGCCCCATTGTGGATAAAGCATAGCCAGGAAAACACACTGAAGAGACTATCTTAGCCATCCGTTTTGCCCATAGAATTTTGACTTTCTTTTACACCGATTTGACGGTTAGGATCATCGGACCAATGTGATTTTTGGGCCGTGCTCCATCCACAGTCGAGTACATAACACAATCCAGACCAGGGCATTCTTTATTTAACGTCAGCCCCTCCAATCAATCGGCTGTGTTATGCCATATATGCGGTGGAAATGTCTTTGACTATGATTACAAAAATGCCAAATCAAGTCGCGCGCATCTACACCCAACTGGCTAATAAATGATATGATGGCATAATAGTGCAAGATCTGGACCGTTCATCAGGTGGGCCCAATCACTAATCTACTCCATACAAAAAATGAGGCAAATATCATCATAAAATGGGACACACCCATACTTTTTTCGTGGTCACCCTCAATTAAGCATCCTATGTTATACTCCCATGGCCCACCTGATGAGTGGACCATCTTAATTCTCCGGTGCTTCTACAATAGAAGGCGGCAGGAATAGTGTACTTCGTATGGCATGCTGACACGTGTGCACAGAGGCACGGATGAAAGGTCGGCAGCGACAAGACAGCACGTGCACGAAGAAGACAGGAGTAGAAATGAGGAAGAAAAAAGACGGAAAGCATGTGCCGTTACTGTTCTCATGCGACGGTGGTCTGACTTTTGACTAACGATCTTTTGCTCTACAGCTCTACTCGTCTAGAAGTCTATAAATAGTCTACGCGAAACCTGCACCGTTGCTTTTCGAGATACTTGAATGCCAACCACTAGATGCCTTCCACGTGTCGGGAGATAACGGCCTGGTCGCAAGAGCTCGCATTCCGAGACAGTTTCACTGGATTCTCAGCACGTGGATGTACGTTTGGCTTCTTACAATTGGGCCCACAGACACTGATCCGCAAGAGGCGGATTGACTGAGACTTTGGTAACTCTGTACGGAAACTAAGATCAATGTGTTTTATCCGAGCCGTCCATCCTTTTTTTTTTTTTTTTTTTAAAAGCTTATCCTATGGTACTTCAAATTTAAGTGGACCACACCACAGAGAATGGTGGCTATTGAATGTTTATCACTGAAATTTTTAGGGGCTTCAAAAGTTCTAGATTTTTTATTATTACCATTATTATTTTTTTTGGGTTAGCTTGTTATTACACACCATTTCAGTACACACACTTCATGTTAGCCACCCCCGCTAGGGATCAATTTGCTAGATTAAATTGATATTTAATCGCCTTAGGGAATAGTGGCGATTGAATGTTTATCACTTAAATTTTTAGGGCCCGTTTGGCCGGGCAGAATGGAAAGGATTGGATGGTATTGGAAGGGATTGGAAGTTAAATCACGGGATTGGTCGGGCGTGCCAAACAAACTGGGTGATTTGATCCCGGATATAGCAATCCCATGGATCTTCAGACAATCCATTGACAACACCATCATTACCTTTAAATCATATCCAATTCACCTTAATCCATTCAATTTTGCCTGGGATGTGTTTGGTCTGAAGGATTAGAAGGGATGGGAAGGTTTAATCCCGAGATTGGTTGGGCATGCCAAACAGACTCGTTATAGCAATCCTGGGATATACCAATCCCATGGATCTTAAGACAATCCACTGACAACACCATCATTACCTTGAAATCCATGCCATCCACCCTAATACCATTCAATCCTTTCCAATCCACTCAGCCAAACTGGCCCCTAGGAGCTTCAAAAGTTCTAGATTAAATTGATATTTGTATTTTTGTTGAAATTTGGTTATTGAAAAAAATTAATTATTTATAATTTTCGTTTTGTGGTCAAAACAATATTAAAAATTTTCAAAAGATAAATATGGGTTTTTTAATCCCACATTAAAAATGATAATATAAGTTTTGTACTTTATATGTAAAAATGTATTTAGTTTTCTTATTTAGAGCCTTGGAGATTAAGATGCTCAGTAACATATGCAGTGTGATTGTAATGGCACTACTTAGCTTACTTTGTACTTTGCACATACACATTGGTGAGAGTAACTAAATATTATGGTATGCCTTGAAATAATTTTAATAGCAAGCATTAGGTCATGTTTCCTATTATTATTATTTATTTTTTTTTTTTTTTTTTTTTTATTTTGGCAGCGTGGCTCATCTTAGCTTTAAATCTATCTTATTTATGTGTCCAGGTACTAAAATGAACTAATTAAATAGATGAACGTTGTAGATAAAGCGCATGCATGCATTATGGCTGGCAACATAAATTCAGGTCGCTGTGTATATCTGAATTCCATAGATTCCTAACTTAGAAACCCACTGTAATGTATGTCTTATATCCACCGTACATCGATATTGTCCTATTATTTTAGGAAAACCTTAGTAGATCCAAATTTCAAGTGGACCACACGGCGAGAAACAATCTTTATTAACTACTAAAATCTTCTCATGGGTTACAAAATTTTTACATCATATTTGTGTGGTCCCAAAAGCTTTTAACGGCCTGCGTTCTATCATCACAAGAAATACTTCTTGTGATATGGTCCACTGAAATTTTGAATCTACGTAAGGACCTAAAATGATATGGCAAAACGGATGAATGATAAAAATTAATACAACACATACATCAAGATGGCCTCCAGAGGAAAAACATAAATACCAGCTTAATCAAAACCTATGTGGCCCCCACAAGTTATTAGTGATGGGAATCTCCACTGTTTCATTTCATGTAGTCAACTTAAATTTTCGATCTGTCTCGTGCCCTAAAATAGTGGGGGGCAAATCGGATGAACAGACAGTGTATGTGACACATCCATCACGGTGGGCCCCACACAGTTCCCCTCCCATATGAGTTCGTTTTGCAATGGCCACGACTAAGGTTCGCTAATTGCAGACTCGTGTAGAGCCATACACGTCCGCACGTGTACACACGTGCTAATATCTGATATTCAGACAGAATCAGATTTTGTGCATCAATATCAGACAGTTCAGCTCTTTAGGTGGGCCACGACGTACAAAGTAAATGGGGGTTAAAACATTTCTTGTCTAGCCATGCATTTGTGTTGATTTGCTGTGGCCCACCAGATGTGTGAAATGGCTTCATTCCTGTAGAAGAGGATCTAGAAAATGTATCTCAGCAGGTGGAAAGGTCAGATCTTACACACGTGTCATATTGTGGCACATAGCTCGCATGTGGTCATGCTTGCTCACACGTGTGTAGAATTACCAAACCAACATCTGTCTAGATCACTTGATTACGGGCCCACTCACTTTCCAAACCCTCTCCCCTGGTGGGGAGTCTTCTTGCAGAACCAAAATTCCTTAAATGCCACTTACGATATCAACCGCTGGCTTTGTGGGGATAAAAAAAATTCAATGGACCTATCCCCAAAGTGGCAATCTACACCGTTAATTTGAATTGAGCTTCCAAAATAGCGCCGATCTGTTCTTTCCAGATTATTTTGATGGCTAGGATTTCAGATCCAGCCATGCTGAAGTACCCTTGGGAGTTCAATTTTCACTAATAACGCATGCTTTTATTCAAATGAAATCCCAGATAGGGCGCATTTCTTCCCTTAGAGCAGAGATAATGACGATTTTACCCTTGGATATTCAGTTAATTACCAAGAATACTTAACATGTCCACAGTGAAATCACACCGTCCAAATCATTCCTCGTCGTACGGGGGGGTGTCATTACCAGTGTTATTGCCATCCTGGAAAAATTACGAAAATATCCCTAAAGCTGAAGTGACTTGCATGCACTCGAGGGCAGTATTGTATGGTATCGTTTATCAAACGATGCTAAAGAAGATACAGCTTTATGGCTGTTAATGGATGACAATGCAATGGGCATTTCGGTCATTTACCAACTCACATGGTAATGACAGATGTTAATGACCCCTTTAAATAAGGAGTCGTTTGGCATGGACGCGGATTTTGAAGGCAAGTTAGGTGGGCCCATCCTGATGTTTTGAGAAATCTACACGGTCCAACTGTTTTGATATATCATTTTAAGACATGAGACAGAAAATGAGGCAGATCAAAAATTCAAGTGGACCACAAGATAGGAAACAATGAGGATTAAACGTCCACTATTGAAACATTTGTTAAGCCATATAAGTTTTGGTTCATACTAATATTTTAAAAATTCAAAAGTTACAAATTCTCGGCTCTCAAGAATTTTAGAAAATCACATGAAATACAAAACGGATGATTCGGGATTTCAAATCTATAGTTACAAATATAGTATTTCAATTCCATGCTCTACATGTGGAGTTGATATACGACTATCCATGTCCTGTTTATTACATTCTAGGTCGGCATGTCTCAAAATTAGGCTGATAAAGCAATCTTAACCGTTAAAATGATGGTTATGAAATGGATGGTTGAAATTAAATAGCAAGTGGTCCAAATTTGAAGAGAAAATTAAACAGTTATTATTATTTTCTCAGCTTTTTTTCTTCTTTTGTTGTCCATCCACAGTTAGGTTAACAATTTAGGCGGTGTAGATTGCTGCATAACTATGCCAAGTGTACGGTTGAGGAGTCACCACTATTTTTTAACTTTCCGGACCGTCCATCTAATTCTCCGTACTATGGATGTAAAATTCTTCAAAACATACATCCATTAGATGACCCTATCCATCTGATCAATGGTCAAAATTCAGTGCCGTGAAAGCTAAACAAAAGGACGGACATGATTGTCTAAAATAGGCCATCCATGATAGGTGTCATTGGACGAACGGCTCTGATTGATGCATCACCTTACATGTATAATGGGGAAAGATGGCTCTACCACAGGATCGTCTATGCTTTCAGATAAACCACTTTTCCACCGTAGGTTATCATTATTGAGTAGCCTTCCTTTCGGACGGCTGGGATGAAAGAAAGCATTTCCAAATCCTTCAGAACACCTGCTAAGCGCAGCGTATACAACGCCCGAGCTCTGCTGCACCAGAAGTGTTGTATGAGTGACATCCAAACCGTCCATCAAGTTCAATTACTGTTTTTCACGGTAAAAATAAATTATCAGACCAATGTAAGTTACAGGTGGGCCACACCAATATTAAAATTATAAAATCGCAGATAAAACCCTAAATTCATTTGGTGTGACCTAATTGATTTCTAGGTCGCGAACATTTTTGGACCGTCCTTTCATCTGCTGAACGGGTCGGATGGAATATACACGCCATGCTTGGCCCCACACGCAAATCTATGGTTGGAATCCCCTCCCAATTTTCCGTGGTGCAGCGGATAGACAGATTCACTTCAACCGTGTATTTAAAAGCCAGCAATCAGATGATCAGAACCATCAACGGTCTTATCTATGGGACGGTGTGGTTACCCCTACCTTGGATCGGGTAATCCTAGCCCTCTGATTGGTGGTCCCGAGATGGATGGACCCGATTGAAACATTATCCTGCCACGTGTGCCGTAGAGGTATGGCGTGGTTTTTGGATAAAGATCTCCAATAGGCGTGATTTTAGATAGCGGCCCAGCTATGATGGCCTCCACCTGATGGACTGTGCTGGTCTTCCAACAACATGCCACGTGGACCCGTGCTCGGACAGAGCAAGCAGCGACTTTGGAATGTTGCCATATTGCACGCGCGTGTGGGATCCCTGCTCATCCGCACGCTGGAATATGAGTGTGTAAAACGTATTCGAGATGTGATCTTTTCATCTGATTGCATTCAGATTTCAACTTAAAAAATCAGGTAGTTTCGCTACTCAGGTGGACCACCATGTAAAATAAAAACACACCATCGAAAAATCTTCCATCATGTCCGTTTGTTTTTCATGGTGTGGCCCATCTAAGTGGAAAAAATCTCTAATTTTCAGAATAAAGATCAGAACAGTTTTATTTTCCCTGATGTAAAGATCTGATCTCTGATATATTTACAGATTAGCACGATTTACTACGTGTGGATAGGTATGGATCCCTACACGCGCATGGAATTAGGAAACTACTGGAATCCACTTGTTCTTGCTATTTCTGTCACTTTGCCACTTGGAGGGGTAGTTTCGTCCTAACGTTTAAAATTTCAATTGCTATTATCTGCCACTTTTGCCACCTAAAGGGGCAGTTTCGTCGTAATCTTGAAACTATCATTATGCTGATGACCCTATATAGCTCTTTCGCCCACGTGGCCAGTTTCTCCGCAACTAATGCAGAATAAGCTTATTCTACAATTTCGCGTGGGCCCCACCATGAATTTCAAATGACATCCACACCGTCCATCAGGTTTTTCCTTCCATAATATCCTTGTTGCCCAAAAAATACACTGATCCAAAACTCAAGTGGGCCACGCCAATCATTCCCAAACCTATAAAATCACATGGTGGGTCCCACCTATGCTCCAGAATGCCTGCTTTTTTATGTCAACTCATATTTTGAGTTATTCCTCTTATGAATGGATTGGATTGTCAGTGGGACCAACAGATAATCTAGAAAGTTTTAACCGTGGATGTCCCATCCCAACAATTCCCTACAGTGTGACTAACCTTTGTGTTGAGTCAGCCTGATTTTTTACATGAGGCGTGAAATCGAAGGGACACACCTTATGGACGGTACGGATGTGGGCGTACATGACGGTGGGGCCCACACTTAAATTTGTAGAATGAATGAGCTTCTTCCGCAGGAGTTGCAGCAGAACGGGCGTCTTCATTTCATGCTACCCCCGTATCCCTCCCAACATCCGAAATAAGCGCATATGCTTTAGGAGCGTCTGTACCCAAAAACAGACCACCAATTCGAAGTATACTCTCGAAATTGGGATAAGTGGACGAGTGATCGGAACCGTTGAAGAAGTTTGTCCTATCAGGATGATAGGAGGACATAGTCTCTCTAAAAGTGATACCGACCATTTTATCCAGTAGGATTGAATTGGTTATTGATGATGTGAGATCTGGTCGTCCTACGAAACCATCGTAAATGCAAAACCAAGTAACAATGGGTACCGATGATAACCGAGGATCCTCCAATGCCTAAGTTAGAATAAACACACTCTAGATTTAGTAGAATTAAGGTAATAGTGCATATCTTCTATCGTAGATAGGATTTTTATTTATAGACTTTCGATACCTTTTCCGTGTATGGTAACAAATCTACCATGTAGATACGTATCACACAAGAGATCTTTCCCTGTGTGTATGGCGCTTATCTTGGTGTAATTCTAGGCGAAGATCCCAGAGAGGTAATCCTTTCCATACACGAAGAAACACCGGTGGTCAGCATTCGAGGAGGTCGCGAGGTCGACCTTTGAAATCTTGCAGACTGAACTTAATTGACAATCATAGTCGGGACCGAGTTTCAAGGTTAGGGCCTTTAATCAGGGTCAGTCGGTATTTATAGTTGTTCATTGGTCGCGATAGTGAAATGTTAGCTAAGCGACTAAGGCCATCGCTTATGGTTAGTTCTTGGATTGGTTGCGGAGGTCATACTCGGTAATCGAAGCCGAGCACTTTACTCGAGAGTCGAAGCCGAGCACTTACTCGATCTCTCATCCAAGCTTTTTAACTTATTGTTTTCATTAGATTCTCGTTATTTGGTCAGTCTAGTTTTACCCATAACAGTAGCTCCGTACTTACGAGTGCTCTCCAAAAGCTCGGGAAATAAATGGACTTGGACTGACGCCTGAGCATAAGGACACATGCGGGGGAAGATCGACTCAAACACGACCGTTAGTCATTATGGTGGAAGAGAAAAAGGTGGCAAGTCCGAGAATCGAGGAGGATTCAATAATGATAATGATGGGTCGTACGAGGGGGCGTGTGTGGAGCGGCATCTCTTCCTCTCTGGGTGAATAGTAGGCGGACACCTGTCCCTGCCTCGATAGTGGGGTCTGTTGACGAACCCTTGGTGGCCACATGGATGGAGACATGCGTTGAGGCACATTTTCGACTGCAGCATTAAATGCACGCATTTGGTTCTGTGTCAGAGTACCGTTCAAACTGCGTGGGCATAAATAGAATTGGGTGACGAGCCATTTCTTTTACAATGATTTGGTTTTATGTGACAAGCCGCATCTCAGAACTAAGCAATTATACTCAGTGTTTGGGTGACGATCTATATTAGGTTGATTCTCACATTTGGGTATCATGTCATACTTTTAAAATAGTTGATTTGAGACATAAATGGGTGATACCTAAATTTGAATCAAGGGACACTGGTGAGGAGTTACTATATGTAGCAACGAGTCGCGTGATCTGAATAAAGACTCGTGATATAATATCAGTATCCTAGCTTGAATCTGCTGTATGAATTAGAATTAATAATCAATTAACTAATCATGCATACTATATGATAGATTATGATTTGGCGTTAGAGTCGCTTGTGAGTGAGTGTTGACATTTGCAAAATAAGTGTTGAAGTCGCTTGTGAGGTAGTGTTGGATTGTAAAGTGTATGTATTATTACATAATCTCATTCGTGCATTTAACAATAGTATTTAGGAAATGCTTGATTTCTTATTTATCATTAACTGCACTAATTTAGTCGATAATATGTATAACTTAGAATCAATGAAACCACTGAGTTAGCTACTCACTCCCACCTAGGACGGTATTTGGTGAAGGTTTTATATATGCCTTCAGCGAGTAGGCTTGGATTGGCTTGTACCTTCATCGTGATATTGGGAGTGTCGAGTGAAATCAAAAGACCTTGTACTTATTTAATTTTATGCTTGTATATGTTGGAGTTCCCGACTAGATGTGCTCTGTATATTGATTTTGTTGTATGTTCCTTGTGGTTTGTATAATATCCATTTTGAACAATCACCACTATTGAAATTATATTTTTATTCTTAGTCCTATATTTATTGATTGTTAATATCTTTATCCCGCTTTAGATTCGCTAATTTGAATTGCGCTACTCTGATTACTCGTGTGTCAAAATTAATGCGAATCTAAACAAGTTAACGTGTGCATTTTTATTTGGTTAACACTCGGGATCGGAATCTATATGCTTGGGTACTGATTTTCGAGACATTATACTCTGGGTGTATGATATTTATCTTGCTGTGATTCTCGGCGAAGATCCTGAGAGGTAATCCTTGTCGTACACGAAGGAGACATCTCCTAGTGGTCGGCATATAAGGAGGTCTTGGTTAACAGTTAAGGCTGACCTTTAAAGTCCCGCTGATCAAGCTTAATTGACAATCGTGATCTGGTCGAGTTTGGGCTGAACTTCGAAGTTTGGGCCTTTAATCAGAATCAGGTCGATACTTATAATTGTTCCTTAGTCGCGACATTAAAGTGTTAATGATGCTATTAGTCATACAAATATTTTATCGGTGAGAATCATTGTCCCCCTCTGTTTATAGTGTCGTCGCTTGAGTTCTTCGATATGACTCATTTTTATTATCATGCTCTAAAATGGTATCTCCATGTGGATGATCGGCGTGGATATAATAAAGAAATCATTGCGGGGCCATGTAACTTTAATCTCGTTTGAACGGTTCGTACAGCCGGGAGCTCGAGGAGCCTCATCAGTACTCTTCACACGACATGTATGTACACCAGCTATGTCAGTGGTGCGTGGTACACCAGCCAACCCGCTTCTTGAGCCATTCATTTGGTGGGCTCCCCAACGGAATGGTACATATCATAATATCTCAAATTTCATATGGGTCCAATAATTCGATGGAAGTGAACAAAACCACCCAATCTGCTACGAGTTTCCACCATTTAAGAATAGTTGTTTAAGCAATCCATACCGTTCAAATCTATGTCCCCGAAGAAATAAAATTCATAGGGACAGGATTCATGAACCACCTGATTTCTTATGTTGAATCTGGACCATTATCATTTCCATTCCTAACCGTCCATTTGATTCTCGTCAATTGGAGATTTTCGATCTCTAATCCATCCACAATGTGGTCCACGATTTAGACGGTGTAGATATTCGCATACCTATTCTACGTGTAAGGACTACGAATGGTGGTGAACATTGTATCTTGCCTCCCAATTAAATTCGATGGTCCTCAGGTGCACCGGTATGCACCAAGTTCTAGAATACAACTATTTTTAGCCAATAGTTCACACTTAGTCCCGCTCCAAAAACCACTCAATTGACGTGTCGATGGGCTCTCTACGAGCCACCGAAACGCCTTTGCGATTTTGGTTTTGTATGGGGACCCAAATTACCCTGGGACGGTGATATCTGTCCGGCGAGAGCATATGTGGGGCCCACCATGATGTAAATGTTTTATCCATGCCGTTCATCGCTTTTCTCAGATCATTTTAAGTTATAAGACAAAAAATTAAGAATATAAAAAATTCCAGTGGACCACATCAAAGTAAGCTGCAGTGATTATGACACTCACCGTTGAAACCTTTCTAAGGGCCATCATGATATATTTTTTTTTTAACCATACAACCTATTCATAATGTCATGTAGACGTGGATGAAGTGAAAACAAAAATATCAGCTTGATCCAAAACTTATCTAGCTTCCAAAATGTTTTTAATGGTTGATGTTCAATCCAAACTTTGTAGGTCCAAAGTATACATGACCTACAGGTCACTCTAAATTTTGGAAAATCTACTCTCTGATACCATTCTGTCACGACCCAGATTTCAGGTACCTAGCATATACTTCGGACCCGAGATCCATGTCATGACTTGTACACTAAGTGTACTTAAACTATTAAATTGCTTACAAAAAATCTCATCTATTAAGTAGCTTTACCGTAGATCTACGATCCATTCATACTAAGAATCATCTCATAAACAAGAAATAACCATTTATTTCAAATAACTAATCATAAACATAGTTAAGAACCCTCCCATTTGAGGACTTATGAAATAAAATAAATATGTCCAACAACTTAAAAAAAATTAATTAACAATATAAGAAAATCAAATATAATAAAAATAAATCATATCTACTCTAAGGCAGTAATTTCTTCCTCTGTCAAGTAGGGTCACATGTCCCTTAAATCCTCCTCCAGCTTTGCCACGTATTTCTGTTCTTGAGCCACCGGCTCACCCTCATTCACATCTGTACGGTTTTTCCATCAATAAAAAGGATAAGCTGGCCAGACCTAGTGAGAATTTCCGACATAGTTCTTTACATCAAAATAGAATGTCCAATAAACATACACATTATAAAATTAAATTTTTAAAAAATGTAAATGCAATGCAATAATGCTTCAAGTGGGAATCCGTCCACTTGCTTTAGTTGGAAACCCGTCAACCCAAGACGCCCTTGACAGTGCTTCTACCATTTGATAGGCATAGGTAAGGCCCGCATTTACTCTCTGAGTAGGCTTCCACTAGTATAGTGGGCTTCTGGTAACGATTCTACCAGGATATACCGTCCAGGGAGGTCCCTCAGGAATCCGGCACGTGTTGTGCATGCAATTATTAGATGCACCATGAAATCATAAATTATGTATTGCATAGGCTATTTATCACATTTGAATCAATATAGTTTAACACCTTAATCAAATCATATCATTATTAATACAGAAATCATAGTCCTTTCAGTCAACTAAAAGTACACGACAATTAAATCATGGCAATTAAATCATGTCAATTAAATCAGAATAATAATACAACACAACAAATAATCCATCTATTTTTAACTTGATGGATGAGAAACACATCGGAATCACTCACCTTGATGTGGTGGAGATGATTTTGTGAACCAACGATTTGAATTGAATTAGGACTTCCTAAAATCACATAAATAAGAATTTTTCTTTAAATCTTACGATTACACATAATAAATAAAACATTTGATTTATTATTTATTCAGATCAATACTGCCCATCCAATGGTCAGGTCTGTCTAGAATTTAAGATTTTAATTTATTTTAATCTTAAGAAGATTAATAGACATTGAATAGTACGGTCCATTAAGGTGTCGAATCGATTTGATTCTTAAAAATATTATACAATTAATTGTTATAACACCCATGAACAGTACGGATCATAATGGTCTCTGTCCATTAAAAAAAATATCACATTCCGCATATTACCCTTAAAGCCCTGCGCATACCTTAAAACCTTAAGCTCTATACTTTAGCAAGTCATGCGCATACCTTTTTACATGAATTAATTAAACCTACACAATGGATGTTTGATTGATCCAATCTATCCAATGTGTAGATCATGCCAATTTACATATTATATGAATAAAATAAAGAAAAATAATATAAAATTACTCACCTAAATAAGTGAATTCTAAAGAAATTCCTCCTTCCCACTTTTCCTTCTGTATTCTTTTTTTACGAGTTTTTCATTATGTTATTTCAGTTTTGATAGAACTCATGCTCTCTCTCTCATGTTTCTTTTTTTTTTTCTACGAGTTATTCCTTGCTTCTTTCAGTTTTAATAAAACTCTTCTTAGTTTTTTTTTTTTTTTTAAAGAAGGAAGGTTGATTAGGGAACTACGAGATACGATGAATTTTGTATGATGAGAGAATAGAGGAAGGATAAGGAGATTAGCGGATCTCTTTCCCACTTAAAGTTTGAAATTTAAAATTTAAAATTTAAATTTTATTTTTAAAAAAAATACGGGTGTTACACTTGGACTGACGCTTGAGCATGAGGACACATGTGGGGGAAGGTTGACTCAAACACGATAGTTGATCATTATAGTAGAAGAGAAAAAGGTGGCAAGTCCGGGAATCGAGGAGGATTCAATAATGATAATGATGGGTCGTACGAGGGGGCGTGCGTGGAGCGGCGCCTCTTCCTCTCAGGGTGAATGGTAGGCGGACACCTGTCCCCGCCTCGATAGTGGGGTCTGGTGACGATCCCTTGGTGACCACATGGATGGAGGCATGCGCCGAGGCACCTTTTCGGCTGCAACATTAAATGCACGCATTTGGTTTTGTGCCAGAGTACCGTTCAAACTGTGTGGGCATGAATGGAATTGGGTGATTTGGTTTTATGTGACAAGCCGCATCTCAGAACTAAGCAATTATACTCAGTGTTTGGGTGACGACTCATATTAGGTTGATCCTTACACATTTGGGTATCATGTCATACTTTTAAAATAGTTGATTTGAGGCATAATAGGTGATACCTAAATTTGGATCAAGGGACACTGGTGAGGAGTTACTACATGTAGCAACGAGTTACGTGATCCGAATAAGGACTCGTGATATAACGTCAGTATCCTAGCTTGAATCTATTGTATGAATTAGAATTAATAATCAATTGACTAATCATGCATACTATATGATAGATTACGATTTGGCGTTAAAGTTGCTTGTGAGTAGGGGTGTACACAAACCAGGCTAGCCCGGTTAGCTCGCTCGACCCGGCCCAAAAAAGCCCGACTCGGCCTGACCCGGAACTAAGTTCGGGTCAGGACGGGCTAATTTTCTAGGCCTGAAAGTGAGTTCAATCCGAGCTCGGATACCTCCTAGTTCGGCCCGACTCGGTCCGAAATCCGACTCGCCCCGACCCAACCCGTGTATGACTGTATTTAATTTGTATAAAATGTTTTATTTTATATTTTGTCAAATATATGTAAATGTCCTGACTAGTTAGATTTTTTGTGGACTCTATAGTTCAACTATCTAAACCGTTGATCGAGGGCCTTGTAATGGGACGCGGATTACCTGTCAAAGCCCTTCCCATGAACTCGCTGTAAGGTTCGAAACTGACCCGAACTCGAAGGTTCGAAATTGGCCCGAACTCGCACCGGGCCTGGTTCGGGCTGGAGATGTTGGCCCAGTGACCAGGCCCGGTCGGGTTCGGGCTTTGTGTGGCTGTTGAACGGGCCTGGACGGGCTGAGGCCAGTTCAACTCAGCCCGACCCGTGTACACCCCTACTTGTGAGTGAGTGTTAACATTTGCAAAATAAATGTTGAAGTCGCTTGTGAGGTAGTGTTGTATTGTAAGGTGTATGCATCATTACATAATCTCATTCGTGCATTTAAAATAGTATTTAGGAAATGCTTGATTTCTTATTTATCATTAACTGCACTAATTTAGTCGATAATATATATAACTTATAACCAATGAAACCACTGAGTTAGCTACTCACTCCCACCTGGGATGGTGTTTGGTGAAGGTTCTATTTATGCCTTCAGCGGGTAGGCTTGGATTGACTTGTACCTTCATCGTGATATTGTGAGTGTCGAGTGAAATTGGAAGACCTTGTACTTATTTAATTTTATGCTTGTATATGTTGGAGTTCCCGACTGGATGTGCTCCGTATGTTGATTTTGTTATATGTTTATTGTGGTTTGTATAATACTCATTTCAAACAATCACCACTATTGAAATTATATTTTTATTCTTAATCTTATATTTATTGATTGTTGATATCTTTACCCCGCTTTAAATCCGCTAATTTGAATTGCGCTACTCTGATTACTCGTGTGTGAAATCAATGCGAATATAAACAATTTCATGTGTGCATTTTTATTTAGTTAACACTCGGAAACTCGGGATCGGAATCTATATGCTTGGGTACCAATTTTCGGGGCATTATACTCTGGGTGTATGACGCTTATCTTACTGTGATTCTCGGCGAAGATCTTGAGAGGTAATCCTTGTCGTACATAAAGGAGACATCTCCCAGTGGTCGGCATATAAGGAGGTCTTGGTTAACAGTTGAGGCTGACCTTTGAAGTCCCGCTGATCTACTTATAATTGTTCCTTAGTCGCGACATTAAAGCGTTAATGATGCGGTTCGTCATACAAATATTTTATCGATGAGAATCATTTTCCCCCTCGGTTTATAGTGTCGTCGCTTGAGCTCTTGGATATGACTCATTTTTAGTATCATGGTCTAAAATGGTATCTCCATGTGGATGATCGGTGTGGATATAATAAAGAAATCATTGCGGGGCCATGTAACTTTAATCTCGTTTGAACGGTTCGTACAACCGGGAGCTCGAGGAGCCTCATCAGTAGTCTTCACACGACATGTATGTACACCAGCCAGGTCAGTGGTGCGTGCTACAACAGCCAACCCGCTTCCTGAGCCATTCATTTGGTGGGCTCCCCAACGGAATGGTACGTATCATAATATCTCAAATTTCCTGTGAGTCCATTAATTCGATGGAAGTGAACAACACCACCCAATCTGCTACGAGTTGCCACCGTTTAAGAATAGTTGTTTAAGCAATTCATACCATTCAAATCTATGTCCCCATAGAAATAAAATTCATAGGGACAGGATTCAAGAACCACCTGATTTCTTATGTTGAATCCGGACCATTATTATTTCCATTCCTAACCGTCCATTTGATTCTCATCAATCGGATGTTTAGAATCGCTACACTAACCTCATTTTCGATCTCTGATCCATCCACAATGTGGTCCACGAATTAGACGGTGTAGATATTCGCATACCTATTCTACGTATAAGGACTACGAATGGTAGTGAACATTGTATCTTGCCTCCCAATTAAATTCGGTGGTCCTCAGGTGCACCGGTATGCACCAAGTTCTAGAATACAACTATTTTTAGTAGCTCCCGCTCCAAAAACCACTCAATTGACGTGTCAGCACGAGCCAGCTAAAAACGCCGGTTTTCGAGGACCCACCCCCGCCCAAACGGTAATCTGTCCTGGCAAGGCTTTGTGGGGCCCACCATAATGTAAGTGTTTTATCCATGCCGTTCATCGCTTTTCTCAGATCATTTTAAGCTATGGGACAAAAAATTAAGAATATAAAAAATTCAAGTGGACCACATCAAAGTAAGCTGCAGTGATTATGACACCCACCGTTGAAACCTTTCTAAGGGCCATCGTGATGTTTTTTTTACCATATAACCTATTCATAATGTCATGTAGACGTGGATGAAGCGAAAACAAAAATATCAGCTTGATCCAAAACTTATCTAGCTTCCAAAATGTTTTTAATGGTTGATGTTCAATCCAAACTTTGTGGTCCACTTAACACCTAAACTAGTCTCATTTTTTGGATTATACTCTAAAATGATACGAGAAAAACGATTAACGGCATGGATAAAACACTTACATCACGTTGAGCCCCACAGAGCCCTGCGTCCGGTTTCCTGTTGCTGATACGTACGTGTCGTGCGCAGACTAGCGTTGACCCTCTTCCAGTCCGGGTTGTACGAACGGTCAAAGTAGATCAATGTTGCATGGGCCCCACAATGATGTATTTATTATATCTACTCCGTTGACCCATTTGAAGAGATCATTTTAGACCATTATTCCAAAAATGAGTCATATCCAAAGTTCAGGTGGACCACACCACAAATAACAGTGGGACAATGATTCTCACCGTTAAAACATTCGTAGTGCCCACGATAACGCTTATTTTCCGTCCCATGTGTTCATAAGGCCATATGGATGGATGAAATGGAAAAACAAATATCATATTAATACAAAACTTTTGTGACCCCAAAAGGGTTTCAATGGTAGACGTTTAATCCAGGCTAATTTTTGAAGTGTGGTCCACTTAATCTTCGGATCTGTCTCATATTTCGTCTCAAGACTTATGATGAGATCTCAAAATGGAAGGAAGGTTTGGATATAACACACACCTGATGATGGGACGTAGATAACTGGTGACGTCAACACACCAGCCAGATTGGTGGTGTGTGGTACACCAGCCAGTCCGCTTCCGGGTCGTGCACTATAAATAGGACCCAGCACTCTACTCCTCATTCTCCGTCCTTTCCCCTCTCTCAGTCTCTGCTCTGAACGGAGTAGAGCTTCTTTAAACCCAGATTCTCTCTTTTTCACTCTCACTCTCTCTCAATAGGGTGGAGGAAAAGATAAGAAACCTTTCTAGCAAAAGCTTCTGTATCTTCTACGGAATTCTCTGTTTCTCAATCTTCTCAGTAAAAGCAGCTCCGCCGGGATCATCGAATCCGTCCTCTCGAAACTCCGAAAAATCACTGGAAATCAGTGACTCGTAGCAGAAGAAGAAAATCCATCAGTTAACAAAGAACGAGCTCGGATATTTTCATCTCGTGATTTCGATTTAAAATTCCTAATTTTCTTGTATTTTTTGCCGTTTTTATAAAAGATCAAGAGCTTTTACAAACTATTCTGTAAAAGGAAACCCCTTTCACAGATTGATTGCGGGAAAAACCTCTGTTTTTTAGAAACTGCTCCTTTCTTGTGTCTTTTCATAGATCGGAGCTGCTGAAATACTTTCCATTAAAGGGAACTTCTTTTAAAGCTCTGTTTCTGCAAAAATCCTCGATTTTTCGCGTATTTATTTCTGGAAATATATTCTTTTAGAAGGAAAATTCATTTATTAGATTTCTCGGAGAAAATCTCTGTTTTTTTTTTTGTTCTGTTCGTGGTTTTGATGCATGATTTAAGAAATCATTTTCTGGCCGTCTGATCTCATGAATCCGACGGTCGGTAGATGCCGGAGCTGTCTCCTCGAGATCTCCGAAGGCATGCCCGTGAAGTTCTCCGAGCACGTGTCGAAGACGAGAAAGTCAGTTTCCGGCAGGACAATCGCCGGAAAAAGAGGTTCTGCCGGCGAAGGAGGGACCATTCCGCAAAAGGTTGTACGGATCTTCTTCACTGACATGGACGCCACCGATTCGTCGAGCGACGAGGGAGAGGGAGAGGTCGTGCGGCGCGTGAAGAAGCACGTGCAGCAGATTGATATCCAGGCCGCCGCCTCAGCTAACGTGCGCCGGGATGCGCAGAGGCGGCGTCGGCTGCGTACGGTGCCAACGGGATCTGACGAGCACCGCCGGACGAGATTCCGAGGAGTACGGCGCCGGCCGTGGGGTAAGTGGGCGGCCGAGATACGCGACCCGAATCAGGGGAAGCGAGTCTGGCTCGGAACGTTCGACACGGCAGAGGAAGCGGCGACCGTCTACGACAACGCCGCCGTTATGCTGAAGGGCCCCGACGCCGTTACGAACTTCCCCCCGTCCGTTAAGACGGAGACGGCTTCCGTAGCAACGGACTTCCCCAAGGTCTCTTCCCCGACCTCGGTCCTCCCGTACGGCGATCCGCCGCCGTTAGACTGCTTCGGCTACGGCGACGTCGACGCTTTCGGATTTGACGTCGAATCGCCGTTAACGTTAACGGACGTTAAATGGCCTAAGTGGTACTTTCGGGAAAAGGACGAAGAGTTCAGCATGTTTGACGCAGCCGACTTCTCCTCCCTCGAAATCGTCCGATTCTAAAACCAAATTCCTTAAAATGACGAAAACACCCTCATTCTCGGCCATCCGAGAGAACCAAAGTTTATATATCTCAGGGGTAGATTGGTCATTATCTAAATATATTTTCTTAAAAAATATTATTTTATTTATTATACTAGGTCAGGTTATGGCGATTTTGTCCGCTTGTATGAGATTTTTTGTTTTTTTTTTTTTTTCCATTTTTCAGTGGGAGTTGGATAGAGAGAGAGAGTTGCTTGATTTTCCTCGTTTGCCCGTGGAAAAGTAAAAGCTATTTGTAATGTATTTTTCTCATCATTGCACCGAAAAAAAATATAATAATAATCCTTTTGTGATTTTCGGTGCCGAGTAACATTGAAAATTCTTCTTTTCTTATTATATCAGTTCAGTCGATCGATATGAACCGTCCATCAAGTTTGGAACACGTTTCTAGGCAGCAACTTGAAAATCGCACTGATCCAATGGTCTAATCTAATCTTGATTTGGACTTATTTTCTACGGCCATCCTTTCCCCAAGCCATGGATGGGATGGCTAGGATTGCTTAGAAAAAGTGCTTTTTAAGACTCATATGCAATCTAACCAAACAAAGGGATAAAATGGTTGAAATGACCTATTTTTATGAATTGATCCTAACCATCCATATTTGTCTGATTGGTATGATGCTTTTGAAATGTGCATTGGGCCTAGTGAACGGTCCAGATCAATGTATCAAATAGTCCAACGGTCCCATTACAAATGCAGCGCACTATAACTTAGAGTGCTCTGAGAGCACTGGAGCATTTCTAATAGATACTCTGGCAGCGTATGACGCTCGATAGTCAGGCGCTCTCAAGTGACGTACACTAACGCAACCACCCACTTTCGGAAAGTCATTCACCCAAAATCATCGACTGGGATTCGGTAACAAGCTCTAGGGGTGCACACGGTTCGGTTGGGTCCGGTTTTGGGGTGAAACCGGAGCTAAACTGTTTCGTACGGTTTTAGGAATTTTTCAACCGAAACTGAACCGTTAGCACCCTAGAACCGAACCGGAACCGGACTATTAGCACCCTAGAATGGAACCGGAACCGAATTGTGAAAACCGGTTTGGTTTCATGGTTCTGAGCTTTTTAAACTCCAGCTCAATTGCACTTTTTTAACAATACTATTAAGGTCTTGAAACCATACAATCAGGAGTGAATAGATGGGAATAACTTTGTATTAATTATTGGACGGTTTAGATGTTTTACATACTAGAGATGTAGAGACATATATGGCAGTTGAACGATAACTTATCATCCAACTAGTTACATGGGAGACCTCTTTTTTTAATAACCTACATGATGCAATCGGACACTAGACACGTGGCTTGCATGTAACAGAATCCAAACCGTCCAAATAATGGGACCCATTATAGATGGGATAGAGCTCCAAATTTAGATTCATTAGACAATTCTAACCTCTAATCAATGGACATTTTCCTGTTGATTTGGACCGTCGAAGATTTCTCACTATAACGGTCCACCAGATGTCTACGAATCAGCCAGTTACGATCATATGTTAACTGATGATCCTTTGATACTGGGCCCACTATTTGGACAGTTCAATTTAAGGTACATGTGTGCCACATGTAGTGATACTGACCGTACATGGGACGTAGCCACACCATCAGTTTGACTCGGTAATGTTGTTTGCTGAGCTTAGAATTCAATTCAATGTACATCTACTTTGTTGAATTTAAATATGTTATTTTGACCGTCCATTAGATGTCCACCGATCAGTTAGTTATGACCTACGTTCATTAGATGTCACGGTCCAAATCTACGGTTCGTGTAACGGTTCGGATCCATGTTTCGTGAGGTTCGGATCTACAGCTCGTGTAACGGTTCGGTTCGGTTCTACAGAGCCCTATACCAGAACTGATCTGTAATCAACGGTTCTGGAAATTTTGGAACTGGAACCGGACCGTTAGCACCCTAGAACCGGACCGTTAGCACCCTAAAACCGATCCAACAATTCCGATCCAGTTACACGGTTCCTACGGTTCGATGTGCACCCCTAACAAGCTCACTACTAGTTATTGGTTATAGTTCCATGTGCCCCATCATGATGCATGTATTTTATCCCCTTCGTACATCCATGTTTTCAACTTTTTTTATGGCATGAGACGAATAACGAGCCAAATCCAAATATCAGGTGGACCAACCACATGAAATAGTGGTGATTGAATGCCCACCATTAAAAATTGTGGAGGCCAAGCAAGTTTTAGATCAGAGTTGATATTTGTGTTTTTGCACCACCCATCTTTTTTTCATTCGTCCCGAAAAACTTAAATCACCAAATTAGGCCTCTATTTGTACGGACGAACCTATGAAAACAAAAATACCACCACTTTTTTCCACTGCTTTACTCTAAAAGCCAGGAGTATTTTCATTAAAAATTTTATTTTCGTGCTCTAAAAATTTACTTAGATAAGATAAGTTTTCAGACATAGAAAAGAAAGCAGGCATAATATGTGCTAATTTTCTCTGATCCAAGTCTGCGTGACCTAATCATCAGGTTGAATAGTAAATAAACATTACAGTGGGCCCTATGAAAATTTCAACGTTGGCCGTTCAATCACCACATTTCTTACGCTGTGGTCCACCTGAGATTTGGATTTGCCTCAATTTTCAACTCATGCCCTAATATGAGCTTGCAAAATGGATGGACGGAGGGGATATAACATATACATCATGGTGGGCCCACAAAACTTTTCCATCTCCAACCAGGGTACTGTCGATGTCCCTACCGAATCCGAGTTCGAAAATCAGAATGGTTAAAACTATTGTAACCGCTGATTTGTCGACACTTTTATCTATGCCACGTATGCAATGTCAAAGTGAGTTTCTAGTGCCCGTGTATCAACTTTACAGTCTGCCGGACTAGCAATTCTTCTCTCTCTCTCTCTCTCTCTCTCTCTCTGTATATATATATATATTTGGCAATGGGGGTAAACGACGGCAATTGCGTACGCGTGGCAGGAATGGGAGGCGACTCTCACGCATATATCACTTGATGAGGTGGACAGTGACTGAGCAGCTGATTCCAGCGCTGTCTACTCGTCTGGTGGCTACTAGTGGTGGGGGCCATGAATTATTGTGGTGGGTCCCGCGGCTATGAGACCATTTATGGTACGACGCCGCGGAACCTGGAATTTGATACATCGCATCTCTCAAGTTAACGTGGTGGGGTGATGCTTCTATTGGAACCGTCCATCTAGTGGGCCCTATTTACTTTTGGATCTAGGTCATCTCTTAATGATCCAAGCCGTTCATATGATGGGCCTCCCAATTGATGGGTATATCAGTTATATAAATATCTTTGATTGGAATATTTCTATCCGTTGATCAATTGACCCCTTTTCGTTTAATCCCCAGAAAATGGATGGGTTGAATTATGAAATACCACTGTCCGGAGAGTCTCATCATATGAACGGTTTACGATGTTGAAGAGGAACCGTTCAACTGCTGTATCGCACTGTACGACGACTGGATGTATTCGAAGCAAAATTCAATGGCACGAGGTGAGATTGATATCGGTAGAACCGGGAAGATCTGAATATGATAGAGCTATGTTTCCTCGAGACAAGCGGCAGGGTAGTAAGTAAATCTGATCCGTCCATCTAGTGGTAAATATCATGGATGGCCTATCTTTAAAAAGAGCCGTGCATCGAGAGCCACGTGGCTGGAAATTTACTGAGATCCAACCCGTTCATCACGTACGCTGCGGAAAATTGCAAGTTTTCTTGTAGGGTCCGCCGTGGCTTTTCCATGCCATCCAGTCCATTCATCCTTGCCACGTGGAGATAAAAAGAATTACCTAAAAATTACAATATTCCAAAACCTAGCTGATTGCCTATGCCCCCGGAACAGATCTATGTGGGGCCCACTGATATGCCCATGACAAATCCACTCCGTCCATCAGTTTTGCAAGATTACAATACGATACGATTCTAAAAATCAGGCAGATTAAAAACTCATGCGGGCTATACCACACGAAACAGCAGGGATTGAACACCGTCCAATGGAAACTTTGTGGGGCCCACATAAGTTTGTATCAGGATGATATTTGTGTCTACGGTTTATCTAAGTATTAATAACCCTATGAACCGTTTGGATGGCATATAAACATCATGGTCAGCTCCAAGAACGTTTCATCAGTGAACATATCCGTTCCCAGTGTCTCGTTTGGTGTGTCCCACCTGAGCTTTGGAATTGCCTGATTTTTATATTTTGTACTATCTTGGTTATGCCAAAACTGATGAAGTGGACTGGATTTGTCACAGGAATCTCTGTGGGCACCAGACAGCTTCCAACAACAAGGCCACAGGCAATCCACGTTCAAAACCTAGGTGGGCCATGCCACCTTAATTTAAAGCTTTATAGGTACACATTAATGTGGTGGCCTGCCTAAGTATTGAATTAGCCTGATTTTTGCCAACGCTAAATAATGGGTGTTGCACCTAATGGACGGCTTGGATTGCATGCAATTTAATTTATTTCTTTTTAAAACTAAACCCATTATGAAATTTCTTACCTCATTTAGACACTGAATCTTACATATAAATGTCTTTAGAACAAACAATTAGGACCTTTGTCTGATGTCTACCCCACCATTATCAGTTATCATTTATCAAGTACTCTTTTGTTGAAGGTTGTTCGTGCTTTTATATATATATATATATATATATATATATATATATATATATATATATATATATATATATATACACACACACACACATTACTTCGTAACTTCAAAAGGGTCATTTTAATTATTACCAAGCACTGTGTGATTAGGTGTGCATGGGTGTGTGTCGGATGCGTGTGTAAACAAAAAAATAAAATAAAAAAATACCATTGTGTGATTGGATTTGTCCAATGTTTATAAGTTTTAATCCAATGTGTAGAAAATCATATGGATGGTCTCAATTGATACATCATTCTTTCATTGGTGTGAGATGAAGAGATGGATTTAACAGTTCCACCGAATCTCATCAGTAGTGTGAATGTCGACTGCCGGGGATCCACCCATCGGTATCCAACCTGGCTTGACATGGCCGGGTATGGGTGTAGATAAATGAGTGCAAGTTTGGGCGATTTTTCAACCCGATTAATATATGGTCGAGGCATGCTTGGGTATACCCAATATTCCCATTATCTATACAAGTCATGTTATAAAATAATAATTAAACAAAGATTAATAATTCTTTTATAACATACGACGAATGTATTAGAAAATATGTTTGGTTTCAAGTTCAAGAAGTCTTCTTTGAACACCCTGATTTGTAACAACCCATTTTTTGTGGGAACAAACTCCATTGTTCGCTTGTGTGTGGCTTGCTTGAGTTTTGGATTAGCCTCATTTTTTACCCTATGGACAGGCCAAGATGATGGACGGAGTAGATTTATATCATCATTAGTGGGACCCATCATATCAAAAAAATAATAAAATAATAAAAATAATAATTAAACAAAGATTAGTAACTCTTTTATAACATACCACGAATGTATTAGAAAATATGTTTGGTTTCAAGCTCAAGAAGTCTTCTTTGAACACCCTAATCCATAGCTCAAATGGTAAACTGAGTGAAAGATACCCCATCTCAACACTGAGGTCTTGGTATTGATCCCTAGTGTGGGTGGCTAATAGTGAAGTGTCAACCGACAGTGGGGTGTACTAACAAGCTAACCAAAAAAAAAAAGGCCTTCTTTGAAGCTATTTTCCCACTTGTGGTCCAACTCCGTTGCCTTTGTTTTAATGTTAAAACCAAGGATCGAGTACTCATGTAGTGTGGGTGGGTATGTGAGTGTGCGAGGTGTGGGTTTGTGAGTAATTAAAAAAGAAAAAGAAAAAATATAAAAGAAGAAGAAGCTATTTGCCTACTTCTTATAAGTGATAGAGATACACCGAGAAAAGATCAAGATCTCCACATAGTTTTTATTGATTTAGAGAAAGTATATGTTAAGGTCTCTAGAAACTTAACCTAATGAGCGTTGAAAAATAAAAGTGTTTCGAAAGAATATATTAAGAGAATAGAGAATATGTATGAGGAAGCAATAATATATGCAAGGAGCATCAGTAGATAGACAATTGAGTTCTCAAGTAGTGTATGCGATGTTAGCATTGAACCTTTACCTATTTGTATTTGTGATTGACTAGAGTTAGCATGGTATTTGTAAGAAAAGATCCAAAGGTGTACGTTATTTACATGTGACATAGTTTTAATTGACAAGATAAGAAATGGTGTAAGCACAAAGTGAATTTAAAGGATTTAAAATTTGTAAGACTAAAAACAGAGTATATGGAGTGTAATTTTAATAACAATAGAAACTAGTTAAAATGCTGACAATATTTATTTATTTTTTCCAAAATGACCACTTTTAAAACCGTAGGTCAATATTTCATAAGTGTAGAGAATATTTAAAAAGATGTTGCCCACAAATTTCAAAATAGGTGGAAGAAATGCAAATGTACCTATAGGGTTTTATATGTTCAACATGCACTACTCAAATTGAAAGGAAAATTTTATGTAATGTCTATTTGACCAGCCATACTTTATGAGATAGAACGATGGACAATTAAGGAACAATATATTCATAGAATTAGTGTGGCTCATATTAGGATGTTGAGAATAATGAGTTGCAATTTAAGAAATTTTTAAAAAAAAGCATTTAAAAAAAGTTAGGAGTAGCACCAGTGAGTATTAAAATAAATAAAAGTGAACTTGTATGGTTTAGTTACGTGCGAGACAAATTTAAAAAGAAATGTTAGTTAGAAAGATACTACAAATTAAAAGCTCTAAAAGGACAAAGACTTGATGATTTATATCCTGAATAAAGGCTTAGCCCTTAATAGAGTGAAATGGCATAATGAGATTCTTGTAACAAACCTCAATTAATTGGAATAAAGCTTAGATAATAAAAATGATGATGATTTACGCATGTTCCATATGTTAAAATAATGAACAGTCTAGATCAAACCTATCAGCCATCTATTTTGACATAAACACATGGCCCACCAAAGGTGTAAAATGGCATGGGTAAAAGTGCTATTGTGCAGGACTTATGCAGTATTTATATACAAAATTAAGAGTCGTAATAAAATAAAGAGTTGTAAAACGGTCTTGCAAGTGCTAGTGTATAAAATTTATATGCCAAATTAAGAATGATAATAAAATAATTAGCTGGCATTCAAACTGATACGTAGACATCCAAGCATTGTCGTGAGGGTGAAAATATTTCAAATTAAACTAAGTACATTGTGTAAATCACTATTATTAAAAAACAGTACCAAAATCATATTAGTTGAACACACCATTGGATATTTTTTCACTTTGAACCTTCCAAAAAACTCTCACAATTTCAATAAATAGATTATAAAATAAAATTAATTTTTGGTCCATTCTCCATTTAGTCTGGTACCAACCCCCAACTTCGACAATTAATATTTTAATTACTTGTGCTTTAACTATGTAATTTCATTATAATAGCATAGCTTTTAATAAAATCATGGACTGAAAACAATATATACAAAGAAGGCAAAGAAGGATTGATGTTTTATTATAATAATAATAAAAGTACAAAATAGCACGCTATCCTATTATATTTTATATTTTTTAATAAAAAATTATGTCAAATAAGATTAACTTTTGATTCATTTTATATTTAATCCATCCAAAATTTAGATAATTTATATTTTAATTATTTGTATTCTAAGTATGCAAATTCATTATAATAGTTTATCTTTTAATAAAATGATGGACTAAAAATAGAGCTGGGCAATTCTTACCCGATCCAGTGGATTCGACCCGGTCCGGCCAGATTCGACCCTATCCGAACCGATCCAACGGCCTGGATCGATGCGGATCGAACAATATAGTCCAAATCCGAAAGTGTTTCGGATCGGGTTCGGATCCATGCCTACCCGGACCGATCCGACCCGTAATCCGATCCGATTCGATCCGACCCAACCCAATCCGGAGCGGGTGACCCACATGCATTTTCACGGTGGGCCAAACAGAGTTTACTCAACTGGTGTACCACACACCAACTATATAGTTGTTATAGGTACGTGTCGTGTGCGAAGAGAGAGAGCTCCCCCGACGGATTGGCTACTCCCCCCGACACCAGCCAGGTTGTTGGTGGTCGGTGCTTTGTGGGCCCCATCATGATGTATGTGTTTCATCCATTCCGTTCATCCATTTTATAGATCATTTAAGGAATTTATGTAAAAAAAATAATAGTGAAATAAATCTCAGGTGGACCACACCATAGGAAAACAATAATGATTGGATATCCACCATTATAATCCTCTTAAGGCCCACTATACTTTTTATTTGACATCTAATTTGTTGACTAGGTCATAAGGACCCAAATGAAGGGAAAAAATAAATATCAGCTTGACCAAAAACTTTTATTGCCTATAAAATGTTTTTAATGATCAATGTTTATTCAACACTATTTCCTATAATGTGGTCCACTTAAGACTTTGATGTACCTCTTTTTTTTTTCATAATATAAAATGATCTATAAAAATAGATAAAGGGCATGGATGAGACATGTACATCATGGTGGGGCCCACAGAGCACCGATGACTGGCGGCAAGGGGAGTAGCCAGTCCGTTTTCAGTACAGCGTACAGCTGTACTGCATTCGGCCTCTTCGCGCTTGTGTTGTACAAACGGTTCAAAGGAGATTAAAGTTATATGGGGCCCACAATGATGTATTTATCATATATACACCGTTAATATATTTTTAGAGATAATTATAGAGTATTATTCAAAAAAATAAGTAATATCCAAAGATCATGTGTCCCACACCACAAATAGTAGTAGAAAATGATTTTCACTATTAAACCATTCGTGTGGTCCACTTGATAGTTAGGTCCGTCTTATTTTTCGTTTCAAGCCTTAAGATGAGCTTGGCAAATGGATGAACGGTTTTGATATAACACATACCCTATGATCAGACCTACAGGCCTCGCTTACGTGGATTAAGAAATCACCCTATACAGGCTCTGCTTGCACGGCACGGCGAGTCGTTCAATTTCCTGCACTGCACGGCAAAGAGTCAATAAAAACGATTGAATGTTCTTTCATAGCCATATGGACCCACCTTGATGTATATGTTTTATCTAAGCTGTTCATTAATTTTTACATATTATTTTAGCCATTGAATACAAAAAGTATGTATATTAAAGGTTAAAGTAGACCACACCACATGAAACAATTTAATTAAATTTATATATCCCAATTCTATCCAACCCGATCCCACTCGTTTTCCTAACCAAGTCAGATCCGGTAGTCACGGAAACCAGGCATCGGATCGGTCCGATTCATGTGATATTTCGGATCAAGTAGAGTTGGACCTAATCCGATCGGACCGATGCCCAACTTTAGTCTAAAAACAACACAAAAAACACAAAGGAGGTTAGATCTTTTATTATAATAATAATTGTAAAAAAAAAAAAACATAAAAACAAAATATCATATTGTACTACTATATCTTATATTTTAAAGAAAAAATCATAATTTTTTATTTCTATTAGGTGGGCCCTACTGAATGGACGGTTACATTTATATTGAATCCGGTCTTGGCTTGTCCATGTACATTTTCAATGGTGACGATGAGTGCGACGACCTGGTTACCTGTAACCGACTGCTTTGTCCGTTATCTCATTAAATGACGAAAATGACCCCCAAAATAGAATCTGATTTTGTTCCCTGAATTCACGTATCTAAGCGGTTTTGGCATTTATCGCATAGGGGCAAGTTGGCCATTTCTCTATATTGTAATATATAACTGGATATTATCGCAACCGTTCATTTAATCAACGGTTGTGATGACCCGTTATGAATATTGTACTGTTTAGATGATCCGAAACGTCCGTTCTACGCAGAAAGATCAGTTGATCATCTGCATCTGGTTCGAAATCCAAGCCGTCTATCAGATCGGATGTACCATGTGTGTTACTTGCAGCCATGCATGCAGGATACTTTGAATTCGGGTTGAGTTCGGAACAGAACTCAACGACTCGTTTCATCCTGACTAGAGTTGGGACTTGGCCGAGGACGCTGATTGCGTCCTAACTCCCACCCCGCCCTTCTCCAGCTGGGAACGGGCAGGAGCTTTGAGTGGCCGCCGTGATGTATTGGTCTTATCCACACCGTCCATCCATTTTTTTCGTATCATTTTAGGCATAAGCCCAAAAATTAGGAAGATCGAATTCTCAATTGGACCACACCAAAGGAAGCAGCAGTGATAATGAATCTCACCGTTGAAAATTTCTAGGGCCCACCGTGATGTTTATTTGCCATAGAACCTATTCATCAAGTTAAATAGACATTTATGAAGAGAAAACACAAATATAATCTCCATCCAAAACTTCTGTGGCCCCCAAGAAGTTTTCAACGGTAAGAGTTTAATCCCTTCGTGTAGTCCACCTGTGCCTTGTATCAACCTCATTTTTGGGCTTATAGCCTAAAATGATACGAAAAAAATGAATGAACGGTGTGGATAAGACCCATACATCACGGTGGCCACTCAAAGTCCCTGTCCGTTCCCAGCTGGAGACGGCGGGAGTCAGCACTGAATCAGCCTGACTCGCCTGAGTTAGACCAAATCTGAGTCAACTCGGATTTTTGACATATAACTCATCCTAGTCTTAAATCCATGTGGGGAATGGGTGGACCAAATGAGTTACTGGGTCTGACCCAAAACTCGACGGTTTGAAGTTGATTACTGAAATGGGCCATGACCATGGTTCTGAGACATGAGTCCAACATGCACTGAGTCACTTTAACTCTAGCGAGTCACAACTTGCAGGGCTAGATGAGTCGATCCGAATCATAGAGTCTTTTAGCCATGTTCTAGACCACCTAAAATAAACTTGACTAGACCTGACTTGGACTTGAGTTATACTAAAATGGACTTGCATGGTGGGACCCAACACGGATTCAAGCCTACTGAGGCTAAAGACTTGGATGTGATGGTTCACCTGCATCATCAGTGTAATCATTTCTCATGTATCCACCAAACGAGCAAAACCAAAAAGGAAAGAGGGCTGCTTTTGGGAATACTATTGCTAGATCTAGATACATTGAACTTGAATTTCATGCGATTCATCCCACCAATGCACACTTGTGGCCATCCATTATGTAGGGATCACTATAAGAACACTATTGCTAGGTTTTGTAGGATGTGTGAATATCAGGAGTTTCAAAATACACATGCTCGTGATACACACATCACTTATAGTTGGAGATTTGGATTGTCTTGTAAAACTCTTATTAGGTAGGCCTCATAGACTCCTAGTAGGTAAGCCACATATAATTATTCATTTTTATTTAAACGTGGATTATTCAGATTAAGTGATTTAATAGATTCTACTATAATTATAATAATTAAATATGAGTTTGGAATAAGATGCTTAAACTGTTATATATGTACACAATTATTAAGACGGATATAAAAACCTAATATATAAAGTTTATAGAAGAAAAAAGTGTGATAGATAAACTTTTCTGACTTTTTTTATATAAATATATGTTTTGATATCCTCATTCATGTGAACAAAAAATATATATATAATTTTACTAAGAGGTTTTACTAATTGTGTAAGGTGTGAAAAATCAAAATACCCTCTTAACAACACCGCAGTACTTAGAATGTATTTCCAACAAAGTACACATTTAAGATTATAAATAGAAATCAAAATCCCTTATTTATAATACCAAAGTATCAATGATGTCTTTCCAATGAGGTACGCCTTTAAGATTATAAATAGAAATTTCTATTATTAATAGAGTGAGAATACGTATATTTCATTATATAGATAACACATCCATCATCATGTAGGGACCACTCCCAGTGTGTCTTCGCTCGACGAAAACCTAGTCCAAACGGATCCTACATCTAGGCCATGAATCTGACCTGTTAAAACATTGGTGGGCTTATTTTGACCTTGAAAATCACTTATGAGTGTGACTCGGTCTTGACTCACCGAGTTGACTCGAATTCAGTCTCGGTTTGTAAATATCATTTGATGATATTTGGCGAAAATATCTAAGATATGTGTTATAGTGCTGCCTGGTTGGGAACCTACAGGTCAGCGAAAGGGACTCGCTCCTAAGGATACAGTAAAACGAACCTAACCCAAAACGGACGGTGGAAAATGCTTCCAGACCGAGGACCACTGTCGGAAGATTTATACCCATCTGACGTGCCGGATTTCGTGGGCCCCACATTAGCTACCAATAAAAGCGACGGCGGCGGATGGAAGGCCTGCACGCCAACTACTTGGGCGTACAATTAGTGTATGTGAGCATTTATCTCATATACAGGTGGTCTCAATTACAACCGTTTGGACCTCCAGTTACGGTCCATACAGTGGAAAAACCTCCAGATTTTAAGTTAACGCGACATCCAAACCTTTAAATAGGTTGACCTTACTGTGATGATCAACTACTGCAAAAATCATCCCCATCTACTCATTAGATGGGCCATACCATTGAAAACAATGTCTAGCAATTGATAAATATCAAGATACAAGTGCCGTCCACTCAATGAGTGGATTTGGCTGATTTTTTTTTTAAGGGAATCCTCATGGTGGTGATGGGTTTTTCTTGACCCGTCGTCGACCGGTCGTGAGCCCTGCTCGACCGGTCGAAGGCTATGCACGATCAATCGTGGAAGACGAGCCCTGACACGATTCAAACTCCAGCGACTTTGGGTTATTTGTTTTCAGAGTGCTCAACCGGTCGAAGGATGTACTCGACCGGTCGTGGGTGGCGCTCGACCGGTCGTAGGTTCGTTACGACCAGTCGTAGTTACGCAGATTATTTCCGCGATTTTACGCGGATTTCGTGTCGCAAGTCTTTTTGCAACTGGGATACGGAAATGAGTTTCCTAAAACTATAAATAGGAGGTACCTAGAGGTTTCTAGGTATGACGAAACGGTTTCCTAAAGCTTTACAAGGAATTTACAAAAGGGTTTAAGGCTATCAAAGGTGTGAGAGAGAGAGAGAGGAAGCTTATAGAAGGGAGATTATGCTCGTGGAAGTTACGTTCTGTGCAATTTATATTCAGTGTTTCTATGTCCTCGAAATCGGTGAGATCTCTTCATTTTTTTTTTTTTTTTTCTCTCATTATTTATCCACTTCTGTGTGAGTGAAGAAGTTTGTAACGTTGTACTTCATAGTGGATTGTTGATCTGGACAAGGCCCCGTTGTTTTTACCTCTTTGAGGGTTTTTCACATAAAAATCTCGTGTGGTGTGTGATTGATGCATTGATTATTTTCATTGCTTTATTATCCATAATTCTAATTTATTCTTGAGGGTTAGATCCTAAGGGCCTGTTTGGCCGGGCAGGGTGGATGGGATTAGGTTGTATTAGGATGGATTGGAAGGAGCAATCCCGGGATTTGGCCGGGCGTGCCAAACAGGCAAAAGTTGGATATAGCAATCCCATGGGATTGCCAGCAATCCACTGACATCACCTTCATTACCTTGAAATCCACCCAATCCCTCTTAATCCCTTCTATTTTGCTTGAGACATGTTTGGTCCCTTCTATTTTGCTTGGGACATGTTTGGTTAGACGGAGCAATCCCAGATTGGCTGACGTAATCCCAGGATTGGCCGGCGAGCCAAACATACTCGGTGGTGAATTCCCTGGATATAACAATCCCATGGGATTGCCAGCAATCCACTGACACAGCCATCATTACTTGCCATCCACCCTAATACAATCCAATCCGATGGGATGGGCCCGTCCAAATACGCCCTAAGGTTTTGTGCAAGGCCCCCAACGGGTGGTGCCAAGCTATTGGACGGATGAAATTGTGCACCCAAATGAGTAGTAGTTATCTGCTAGTGGACCATACCTGGAGCTTTCCATGAGACTGAGGTCTCTGGCCCCACCGTGATGCACGTTGGACATCTACACCATCATTAAGATGCAACCTTCCATGGTTTGGCTGTGGGCCCCACCCATTCAAACATTCCTGAATAGTTCTAAGGCCCACTAAGATGCGGTTCAGATATCCTCGCACCAAATTTCTGATAACTCCAAAACTCAAGTGGGCCCCACCATTTGCTTTTGGATGCTTTAGGCATAAACTCACGTGTTTTAGATGGCTAGGCTCACCTGAGTTTTGGATAAGGTTATTTTTGAGACGATCCATTGCATAGAGGAATCCACCAAATGCATTGAGTGACGTCTGACATATATCACGGTGGGGTCCACAGGGCTCGACCTCGTGAGAAGTTCCCATGAGGTCGACCTCCCACTGCTTTTTCCATACAGACATGTAACTCAATCTAAACCGTTCAAATCGTGGGTAGACATCATCCAACCAATCCGATTTTACAAATCTCAGTTGAGCTCATGTTTTTCAACGGTTAGGATTGAGTTACATAACTCTGACTTGAATAATAGTTAGATGCATGTGTTAGATCATCGTAATCTGCCGGTCCATCAATGTTTTTCTCCTTTGAAAAAACGAAAGGCTATGGTTACTGGTACTTTCTCAGACCAAGATCCACGTGGGTAGAACTTTCATGAGATCCAGCCCGTCCATCAGTTACACAGCCTCATTTTCACCCTACAATACAAAAATCATACTAATATTAAACTAAGGTAGGCCACACTTTAGGAAAAGTTGCGATAAATGCTCACCATTAATTTTGCTTAGGGCCCACCATGGTATTTATATTCCATCCACCCCATTCGTCCAGTGTAACTAGTCGGGGTAAAAATTCCTCCGAAAATTCACAGCATTATGAAACTCAGGTGGGCCATACCAAGTGAATTTAGAGGTTTCAAGAAAGAATGTTCGATTTGGCCCACCTTACTGTTGAATCATCCTGTGTTTTTGCAAAATGTATAATCATCGGATGATGTAACTTATGTACGGCATGGATTTCACGCACGTTAAGTCGATTTACCCGCGTTAGAGAAATTAACCGTGTTTGTGCCCAGCGCGACGTATTGAAGAAAAACCACAAGAAGGTGGTGTTTTCACGACTCTTACGTAAACGCCGCGCCTAGAAGGGACGCCTTGTTGTTTTTTCCCCCTTCTGTCGCAACTCAAAACCAACATGTGTCGCCACCAGGTGGGGCTCACATGCCGAGCAGGAAAAAGATCTAAACCGTTCATCTCGTGGACTCTGTGCTACACGCGCCACACTAAGAAACTTAGGCTCAATAGATGAACCCAACCAACACCATCTTTGATGAATGCAGAACAATGAAAGGAAGATTGATTAAATGGGCCCACGTTAAAAATTAAAAATAAAAGGTTAGGATGATAACTGAATCGTGATTATTGAACAATGGCATATATATGTTCGACTCGGACTGGGAAATGACCCCTCCACTACCCAAGTCAATGATGGAAAAGCTCCGTGGCCCCAACATGATATGTGTGTGTTTTATCCACACTGTCCATCCATTTTGCAAGCTCAAATTAGGGCATGTGGCCAAAAATGAGTCAGAGACAGATCTCAAGTGGACCACACCCCAAAAAACATTGGGAATTTAATCATCTACCGTCGAGAACTTGTCAAGGGTGATATTTGTGTTTGCCCTTCATCCAGGCTTATGTGACTTATATGAACAGGTTGGATGGCAAACAAAACATTGCGGCCCCCAAGAAGTTCTCATCTATAGCCGTTCAATCCCCACTGTTTCCTGTGGTGTGGTCCACTTGAGATTTGTATCTGCCTCCTTTTTGGGCTCATACTCTAAAATGATCTTGGAAAAAGGATGGACGGCGTGGATAAAACACATACATCATGCTGGGGCTCACAGAGCTTTTCCATCATTGACATGGGTAGTGGAGGGGTCACTACCCTGATTTAAGACAGAAGGGACAAGTTCAGATCATGATCGGAAAAGATAAGATGGGTAGTGTAAATGGGACCACATGAATAGTGGGCCTCACCTGCTATTCCGCGATCGATTACTGCCAAAAGGGAGCCGCATTTCAGGTGGGCAACAAGTAGATGTGCCAACAGGTCCAGCTTGCCAGATGAGAAATTTCGTTTGGATACTCATTTTTTGCACAAGCGGATTCAGTGAGGCAGTGATTGTGGGGCCCAACTTATTCTATTTTCTGTACATCCACGCCGTCCATACGTTTTGCAAGGTCATTTTAGGTCATGAGCCCGAAAATGAGGCATATCCAAAGCTCAAGTGGACCACACCACAAGAAACAGTGGTGACTGAATGCCCACCATTTAAAAAGTTCTTGTGGGCCACAAAATTTTTGGAACGAGCTGATATTTTTGTTTTCTCACCATTTAAAAAGCAGATGTTTACCTCTTCCGTTCATCCTGGAGGGACCCACATTACGAACGAGATGGATGGTATATAAACATCATGGTGGGCCCCAGGAAGATCAATGAATGGCATTCCCCTCCCTACTGCCATACCGTGGCCCACTTGAGTTTTGGATCGGACTGATTTTTGGAAATCCATGGCCCACCACTACCTGAGGCAAATGATGGACGGAGTGGATGTCATCCACACGTCACGGTGGGGCCCAACAGACCTTTTTTTGTCGCATGGGCTCCCAACAAAATCTGCGTCGTATCTCTTTCTTTTTAAATGCTGTCTGCTGTTGTGGCCAAAGGCCGATCCATGTGGAAGTAGATTGGCTGGTGTACCTCATACCAGCTATATAGCTGCTGTATTTACGTCAGCAAGCTCTGTGGTTCTGATCATGAGGTGTGTTATATCCAAACTGTCCATCCAATTGCCGAGCTCGCCTTAAGGTTTGAGACGAAAAATAAGACAGATCTAACTATCAATTGGATCACACTGCAAAAAAGCAGTGGGGGATTGAACATCTACCATTGAAACCCTTTTTGAGGTCACAGAAGTTTTGGATCAATATGAAATTTATTTTTTCTCTTCATTCAGGTCTTTGTGACCTTATGAACAGATTGGATGAAAAATAAACGTTATGGTGGGCCCTACGAATTTTTTAACAGTGAAAATCATTATTTCCGCTGCTATTTTGGTGTGGTTCAGATGATCTTTGGATATGATTTATTTTTTGAATAATGCTTTAAAATGATCTCTAAAAATAGACGAATGGCGTAGATATAATAAATACATCACTGTGGGGCCATGTAACTTTGATCTCCTTTGAACCGTTGGTACAACTCGGAGCTCGAGGAGCGTCAGTGCTCTTCTTCGCACGACACGTACCTACAGCAGCTATATAGCAGGTGTGTGGTACACCAGCCAATCCGCTTCCGATCCATGTCGACCAAAGTTCAGCTCGTTTTCTTGCTGGGCCTGAACTCCTACACCAATATGGCCCTCCAACAAGAATCTAATACTCACCAGTCACCAAATCCAACCACTCGTTCAGTCTTTCACTCAGCTGACTCAGGGTGTGACTCGTCCGAGTCAGGCCTACTTTCATTCCTGACATGGGGTGAATCTAGAAGCCAAGTTGCCTCTTCACCAATTACATGAATTATCTGACCATTCAAAAAGCCACTCATTTCATGTTCTAGCCGTCCACTTAAAAGGCCTTTCGGAACCTTACCTTACACACGGTCTAGATCGATTACAACGTGACGGATTTGGTTGGGTTTGATCTCAATGACTTCTGGGCGCACCAAGGGACGATATTGCAACTCCCAACGAAAGGGGCACACAAGAAAACGACAGTTTAAGGGTATTCTATCGATATGAATAGCTTCAAGACATGAGAGTATTTACATACCTAGAGTGGGCGAGTTTATAGCTGTGGGCCCATGCACTGCGCAGCAGACTATTGCCCTGGGCCCCACATGATATCTGCCATACGCCCAACAAATCAACCCATCATTCCATGGAGCGGAATCGTCTAATAACACCTGTTTTACACAAGTTGTGGGGTCCACCATGCTATATATGTAAAATCAACTCCACCACTAGTTATCCACTAGCTGTGGGGTCCACCATGTTGCATATCTAAAATCCACTACGTTCATCAAGTTCGATTTTATTTTTTTTGAACCTAAGCCCGGTGAAAAAGCTCATATGGGATAACGAACAATGTAAAATTACGGGTTGGATGACAGATATACACAATGGTAGCCCCAGCACAAACACCTGGTTGGCATCCAATGCACATTGTCCCATCTGGTGTGGCCCATCTATCTAGCTGAATTTTCACCTTATGACCTACCACCGAGGATAGAACCTGATAGACGGAGTAGATTTTACATATACAATATAGTGGGCCCCACAGACTTTGGATGTTTTACGCATTGCACGAATCTTCCAAAAAACATTACACCGCGTCCGGATCGCATGCTTCCAAAAAGCACAGATTTTTAGGTAGATTTCTTTTTTAATAATCTGGCATGGGATGACGATTCATACACGGTATGGCCGATTTTAATTCAAATTAAAACGACAAACTGTGGAGCACACAGCCGCCAGGTCAGTCCTAAGATCAGATTGCTTGAGCAATCCAAGCCTATGATTTGGAGACACCTATTTGTTGAAACAAGACCATTGGATAATTTTTGTATTTGACCGTCCAATAAATGTTCATCACCAATCCTACGGTCAGATAATCAAATACACTGATTTTTTTTTTTTCATATTACATCCAAACTGGGACCCATAATTTTGACGGTTTGATTTGAATTACTTGTATGCAACACATGTGATTTCTAACTAAACTCTAGGCGAATGAGTATCATCCATCACTCTAAGTGCGAGTATCAAAGTTTTTTCCTACTTTGGGTAACAGCCCACATGTCCACCACAAGGGGCGGATACTGGGTGAGGAAAAAAAAAAATCAACGGTCACGATCATGTTTGGCAATGATGTCACGGTCACGAAGCAGGGCTTTAATAGGGCAGGTACTCCCTATCACAGTAGGGTAGTCAGGACGGGACTTGACCGAGTTTGGTCAGAACGTGACCGTGGGGCCCTCCTTGATGTGTATGCGTTGCATAGTCCATCCATTTTTCCAGCTCATTTTAGACCGTTGGCCTGATCCAAATCTCAGGAGGACTACACCACAGGAAACAATGGTGATTGACCATTAAAAACTTCTTGTGGGCCACAAGTTTAGGACGAAGCTGATATTTGTAATTTCCCTTCATCCACCTCTATTTGAACTTATCAACGGGGTTGGATAGCAAACAAACATTATAGTGGGCCCTAGGAAGTTTTTAATGGTAGGCATTCAATCACCACTATTTCCTATAGAGTGGTCCACTTGAGATTTGGAGAAGCAGCTCCAAATCCTACACTGAGCTGGAAAAACAGATGAACTGCGTGTATATACAACACGTACAACAAGGTGGGCCCCACTTACAACCTGATCGAGTTACACTGAGGTGAATGAATATATGGAAAAGAAACAAAAGGTTCAACATTGAGTGACCCATCCTAACTTTTGCTGACCGTGAACCACTCAAAACTTTAGATAACCAGAGTGATGTCACATCACAATGGGGCCACAGAGCTGCTATCACGCTGCTCATAAAACTACAAGTCCTAACACTATATCTTCCATGCGGACTACAAGCAAAGAAGAGTTGAGTGGGTGCAAGCTAATCTAGGAAGGAATTGAAAGGAAAAAAATACCCATCCCCTTGGGTTGAAGGATGACACAGACTAAAAAACCAAAGGGTTTATCTGTCCTAGGACTAATTACAGGGATAGAATTGGCCAAATGATCATAGAAGCTATGGTCTGGCTTAACCCCATCAAAACCTCAAGCTGAAAATGCCTACAGCCTGTTCAAACAACGCGATAATCAAACGAACTGGTGACCCCACCCTCAGCTTTCAACTATATCAAGCAAGCCTTTGGGGTTGATATCTTCCGAGAGAGAACTGAGGACACCATTGAATGTAAGAAACCAGTCGTTTTTGTCTCACTACACGTACCCAGACGAACTGGTGGTCCCACTCTCGGCTTCCGACCATATCTAGCAAATCCTCAAGAGCAAGAGAGAACTGATGACGCCATTCAATGTAAGAAAATGGTCGTTTTCATAGCCTCACAACATGTACTAGAGATCGGCAAAAAATCAATGGGGGCTGGACACTGGAATCATCCGTTGTCATATGTGAGCAGTGGTCCCATGCAAGCTGTAACTACCTAAAAAGGACAACGACAAAATGGCACAACACAACTGTTGCAGCTACCTCTGAAATGGCCAGCCCATGACAGCTACAGGATTTCACCAAGGTGCATTAAAACATCTCCACATGTCCCATGATAGGGACCATTACCGTTGTGGGATGCATCCCGAAAGGGCAAAGAAAAATATTGCAGAGTTCCTTTGATTGACTATTTCTTAGAACTAATTATTCTTTTTCGCCAAAATTCTTCCAATAGAGTGGCTAGGATTGTCAGAACAGTAAGAGTTCTTGCAAGTGGCCCATCATGAGTCTAATCGTGTTTGCCACTGAAAAGCAATGCAAAAGAAAGTGATTAACACAATAAACTATAGCCCTTTCAAAATATCAAAATAACAGCCCTTGCAAGGGAGTATCATCTTATTCGTGGGTGGCTTCTAGGAATATTAGGTATAGCAAGGGACCATCTGTTCATGGAGTTAATGTTGGCCCATTGCAGGCCATGATCATGATCGCACGACTGGAAAAAAGCATTGATGCCTTACATTTAACTGAGCTAAATATGCATTTATATAGAGAAGAGAACAGGCAATACATGGCCTCTTGGCCGTATCAGGATGAAGAGAGCAACTTACTGAAAGGAGGTGAAGAAGTTGATGGTGTCTCTGAGGCCTTCAATGAAGACATCAACATCTTCTTTGGTGTTGTAGAAGTGAAGGCTGGCACGTGCACTTGAACTGACACCTAAGAAGCGGTGGAGAGGTTGGGCACAGTGGTGGCCTGATCGGATGGCCACCCCGTGCTGAAAGAAAGAACGGTTAGCAGCCATCAGGAATAGACAGAGCTTAGAAATGTACAATGCAGAGTTTGGATGAACCACAAAAAAAGAATTCAATTCATTTTGCAGGCCCAAAGAATAACATATTCAAGAGAAACTGATTACCTACAGCCGGTTGTGCCTTCTTTGTTGCCAGAATGTCACTTCATCGCTTGTGAAGGACATCCCAGCCATGCAAACAGTGTGGACCCCTCCACAAAGAGGGTCTGTCTCAAAAACCATACCCACCCACTCAGTTGGTGGGCCATCCATTTGGTGGGCACGGATATTTTATATGGAGACAGATCGTCTGCCATGCGTTGATGACGACAGTGTTGTTTGCCCGATGAGCAGATCAGCTGGTTTTTGCACCAGGTGATCTTCATGTTGGGGCCCACTGTTTACATGAACCTGATGTTCTAGACAAGTGACATGTAGGCAGGATTGACGGATGCCTCCAAACAAGCCTAAAAGTGAGAATATTTTTATGCATTCTGATGGATGCCATTATGCAGTTAGTTTCTTCAGACACATGTGGAATGTCAATGATGAATGGGGACTGTTGATCTGCTGAACCACCACCTGGATGGCCTATGGTGAGGAAACACGGGGAATGGATCTCTCTAACCATCCAGTTGTTAGTTCCATCTTTTGATGCTGATCATTGCTCTGTTTTGAGTTAATCATTCCCTTTTCAGGCTATTGATCAGACAGTCGAAACCTCTTGATTTTCAGTATATGGCCCATCCTGGTGGTCACCCACCAGATCAATGCCCCACACCACCGCCAACAAGTACACATGTACAATAGAAATGCTTCAGTACGTCAACCATAGAACTCCATCATGTTCGCGCAATCTAGCAGCATTCCTCTTTTGAAAAGAAAGGAATATAACGAAGATTTGATAAAGTGACTTTGAATAAGAGATTCACAGCACATGTGCCGGTATACACAATCTGGGCCATTCATCCACACAAGGGAGAGAGAGGCCACAGCAAACTTGACCCTGGCCCAAAGCTGGTTCATTCACCAGGTGGGACCTACCTCATGTCCCAATAGTGGTCATTACACAATTTGTCCAATTTGACTGCAGTGCGCACCAAATCAGGGAACTGGTGCTCTGCGTTCTACATAGATTTCCCAAAAATAAAGACCGGAGGCATAACAAATATGTTAAATAATGTTCTGTCTGTAGTCACACCTGTTGATCGAGAAAGGTCGCAATGTCTGTCGGGTGAATGTTTTCAACATTGAATGAACAAAGTGCAGCCCGATGGACAGTATCTGATGGTGCAGGGCCATATACACGGACTTTGGGGATGGAGCGGAGGCTGTGATAGAGGTAACTGCCCAGTTCCATCTGTAGAAAAAAAAAAAAAAAAATAATAATAATAATAATAAAAAAACAGGCAAGAATCAGTTTGACAATGAGAGAGTGGAAAGTAGCGGAGAAACGGAAACGAACATCTAGATGAGTGCAATAAAATAAAATTTAAAAAAAAAAAAAAAAACTTTTATTTATTTATTTTTGAAGATTGATAAAATTTTATTAGCGAAACCTGAAAAAAAATAATAAAAAATAATAAAAAAAGGGAAAGAAATGGGAAGGAGAAAAGCTTTTATGAATAGCAACACTTTTGAAAAGAGGACAAAAACAAGACCTCAACATCGAAATGGGAAGGGGAAAAGCTCCAGAAAGACATAATCTTGTAAGATGGTTGATTGCAATTAGAGTTGATAGTTCACATAAAAAGGTCAATCGACTTTCTAATCTTTGAAGTAGATTATTTTCATGAGAAACGCAGCTATTAGAGGAATTATATGATCCTTGCATGAGGATCTTCACAGTATTCCCAGGATTTCGGATTGTACAAGCTGCATGGTGCATGCAAGGTATTCATCTGGAGCTGCTTGAAAAGCTTGATTGTAAAGAGAGTAAGAACTATTTCCAAGGCAAACCTAAAGCTGAGAAAAAGGATGAGGATACGCCTCCAGACATGATACAGTGCATTAGGCAAATGAGTTATCTAAACCCATGCAAAAATGCAAATAAGTTGCACAATCACAAACCACCAAAATAATATAAAAAATGCAGAGGGAGCACTTTAAAAAATTCCTATCTACGAAGCATTCAAACCTTTTTCAGATGCATGGAACTGGGAAGACAAATGAGAAGAGGCGCAAGGGGTTTTTTTTTATAGGAGTCAGTTTTCCTGAACTTTTCTTGGGATTTTTTGTTTCTAGTGTTTTTTGTTTTTATTTTGGCTGTTTTATTTTGGGCTTGAGTTTGGGGTGAGGCGGCAGTCGTTGCATTTTGCCGCCATTGTTTTGTTGCATTTGTTCTCTCTTTTTGCCCTGTGGATGTGTGTTTCTGGTCTTTTGCCTGGTGGTTTTTGTAGTGTTTTTGTTATTTATTCAATAGAAGTGATCATTTCCAAGAAAAGCAAGTCCCAGACATAGGAGCCATAAGAGAAGATAAAAGGAGGAACATATTAATGTTTCAGAGAACTATATGAGACAGTTATAATGAAATGAACACCACTCTCCTTAAAGGACTTGAGGCCTTTAAGGTCCTCCAGTGAACTTATCATGGAGAGTGACCATGTCAGTATATATTTTGGGCTCCAAGGTCAAGTTCAGGTTCCAGGAGATTAACGAATATATCACTGGCAAATATTTTGAAAACAAGTACATGTATGGGCATTTGTTTATCCACGTCCCCAATAAGAAGAGCATCACTAGTGACTGTCTCAAATCCTTTTTTTTATCAAATAAAAATGCACAACAAAGACGACCAAAATACCATGGAACAAGGCTACAATGATGGTGAGAAACACAAGAAAGTAAGACCATAGAAATCTTTTAAGAGCTTAAATACTTAAAAAAGAAACTAGGCATGGGAATTAAATGTTTTAGTAAGTATATCATTTACAGTTCACAAAGATTCATGGGATTCCTACAGTCGGGAAGAAGTAATCACAAAGTACCAAGTCATTCTAGTCCACAAATCACGTCACTTAAATAAATACATTAAAAAAAAAAAAAAAACTCGTCAGGACATTGTGTGTGTTGTGAATGCCACCAAGTAATCAATCAACAAAAGGGACGTGCTAAGCAACAAAAGGAACGAAATAGTTCTCACCTCATACTCATGGATCTTTTGCATGCCAATTCGTGACAAATAATCAATTGCTGCCCCTAGCCCTATGGCTTCCCCAATTGCAGGAGTCCCAGCTTCAAACCTGACCAATAAGAAAGTAGACAAATGCCAACATTGGATTAAAAATTCCTAGGGTTGGCAATCGGCCAAGATTGGGCCGGCTTGGCTAGGTCAAAGCCTGGCCACCAACACTTAAGACCCAATGCCCTATGGCTTCCCCAATTGCAGGAGTCCCAGCTTCAAACCTGACCAATAAGAAAGTAGACAAATGCCAATATTGGATTAAAAATTCCTAGGGTTGGCAATCGGCCAAGATTGGGCCGGCTTGGCTAGGTCGAAGCCCGGCCACCAACACTTAAGACCCAAGGCCCTAGCCTGGCATGGGCCCAGCACAGCTGGCCCGAGCAAAAAAAATAGTTGGGCCTGCGCTGACTTGGCCTGGCCAAATTGATAAAATTCCTATTTCCCACTTGAATGCCCTAATATATCCCTTGATCAACATTAAGATGGATGGATTGCCTAATCTAGGATTGGAATGGCATATTTGTAGGATATAACATGTACATATTTTTTTTTTTTAATTTTTTTTAAAAGACAACTTGGATTAAAGAGGAAAAGAAGAAGAAAAGCACAAAAGAAAGGAGCTGCTGAGATGGCAGCTCCTTAAGGCAAAAGAAAGATAAATCTACATTTGTCCCTTCCGTAAAGGACACCCATTCTGCGATGAAGCATTTAACATGAGTAGAAACTAAGTGGGAAGACTTCGCCACATTCTGAAAACATCTGTTGTTCCTTTCTAACCAGAGAGACCACTAGACCGCCAAAATTCCATACTTTCAGGTCCGGTGAGGTTGGGCAAGGGAGAGCCACACTAAAATGACTTGAGCACAAGACTGCCCTGAAAATTGACTGGGCCCTGCATGTAAGGCCCAAGCCTAGCCCACAGGCCAAGCTAATAGGTACATATAAAGTCAGGTCCTGTGAGGTTGGGCAAGGGAGAGCCACACTAAAATGACTTGAGCACAAGACTGCCCTGAAAATTGACTGGGCCCTGCATGTAAGGCCCAAGCCTAGCCCACAGGCCAAGCTAATAGGTCCAAGCTCAGCTGAATGCCAGGTCGGGCTCATCGGGTAGGGCAGACTACCTGGCCCATTGCCACCCTCAAAATTACACACAAAATAAGAAGGAAAATTAAGATGTTTTGAAACCCAGAGAGAGTATGGAATAACAAAAAAACAATGATTAGAAAACTCATAGATCACACTTTTTGAGAAAACTTAAACACGACTGTACAGCTTGGTTCGAAATTCTGCTAATATGATACTTTCTTTAAGAAGAAGAAGAATGACAACCAATGTGGCTGATACGACCAATAGATATTGGCATTTTGAAAGCTCGATATCGACAATACTATCAATATTTTGAACCAACACTATCATTATTTTGAACCGAGAGGACCATGGCCAAAACACCTAGAAACTTCTCCTTTTTGTACAAACCACTGCGCATGCAGTGCCAGTGATGATGGCAGGCGAAACAAAAGGCAAAGAAGCAAAGGTACCAGCTCCTCACTAGTACAAGACATTGCTGCCATTTTTTTAAAGATGACATTGTTGCCATTTCAATAGTCAACAGATTGATTTTATTTTATTTATTTTTTTTTTTTGAACATTGTCATTTGGCTGATAAACAGCCCTCTATACAAAATTATGTGTTTTCATATTATAGTGAGACCATGCAAGTTTGCCATTTCCTCGTCTTTTCATTTCTCAGGATTGAAAAGGTCAAGGCAAATCTAGAATCTAGAAACAGCTGATCATGGCAACAAAACCCACGATCACGGCATGATAAGACTAACAAAACATAATAAATTGAAGTTTTGAACCAAAAAAAAAAATTTGTATTTTTACTTCTTTTTTTAGCTCATTTCTCTTATTTCATTTTGAGTGCTTGCATAAAACTGACATGCCAATGTTAGCTTGGTAATTTTGTTTGAGATCATAGTGCAATGCTCTGCAAAAAGTTCCTGAAATAAGATCTTTATTAAACACTATTCAGATTGACCTCATAAACGAGAAATCACTGATTCTTATATTATTAGCCTCAATCTTCTATTTGAACTTCAACTGCACTATAGTCTTTAGTCAATCAACATGCAATATACACCAAAACATTCAGTCTGTCCCAGATCATAAAGAAGAAATTTCTGCTTAATTCTCTCAGATAACATTAAGACCTCAACCTCCATACTCTAATAGCTTTTCAGTACTTGACTAGTCCTTTAGTAACAACTAAAGGAGCTTTCTAATTATTTACAATATATCTGACACTTTTCTTCTTCTTCTTTTCGAGAGATCAGATATATCTTAACACTTTTTTGCTTCCTCTTTTTTTAAGCAAAGATATATCTAACACTTTATACGCACAACAAAGGAATACATTTCCATGAAAGAAAAAAGCAAACCAAATGTATCAGGTCAATGCCGAGTAAAATAAGTCTCAGTTTAGTAGACCTTAGTAGTTATTCTTGACATTATGCCTGCCATATGTGAAACTAGATTGTACATCCAGAGTTAAAATATGGTCATACATAGTTTAAAAAGTTCACTTTTTTAAGGGTAACAAATTTTTATTTACAAAAATGGGGGGAAAAGATATAAAAAGCATGATGAGAGTTCACCTAATGAATACAACGAAGAAGAAATCTCCCATACCCTGAGAATTTTCACCCGCATAACATTTATGTAATAAATTGCATACACAATCTTTAATATCCTGAAAGTATGGGATAATTCAAGGGGAAGCAACCCTTGTGTGGGCATGCACACACAAAAAAGAAAAGCAATCTAACAGGCTTAGTCATACAGCTGTAAAGAAAGAGAGCCATAGAGAGGGGAAAGTAAAATTGGGGGTATCAAGAGAAAGCCTCTATATTGGTGTAATGGGACCTGAAAATGAGCAGTGGGATCATTGTGGGGTCCTCAGGTTATTTCAGGATTTTGAGCAGATCTGCATAGTATATCTTCTATGCTTGTGTGCACTTGTAGTCTTTTACTTTTTCTCTTAATAAAATTTCAGCAATAAAAAAACAGTAAAGTATCCCAAAAAAGAAGAAAAAACCAGTAAAGCGAGGTCACTGACCTGGAAGGAGGTTCTGCATATGTAGAATGATCCAAAAATACATCAGCAATCATTTCGCCACCACCTAGAAGAGAACATGGACAACATTAGGCAGAGAGACAACAAAGCCATCTTCACCACCAATTTGGATGTGAATGCAGCTCACCTAAGAAAGGAGGCATTGCAGTCAGTATATCACGTTTACCATACAAGAATCCAACGCCTGTAGGCCCACACATCTGAGACACGTTTATTTCTTAACTTTCCAATACTACCCATTCAGGACATAATTTACAGAATAGATGGAATGGAAATCTCAAGGGTATCAGCTGCAAAAACATAACATCCCGAACCTTGTGAGATGATGCAACAAGAAAATCAACATCCAGACTCTGCACATCAACCACCATGTGTGGAACACTTTGACAAGCATCTACAAGCACTTTGGCCCCAACGTTATGAGAACAGCGCACAATCTCATCAATAGGAAGAATAGATCCTGCAAAGGGAGGAGCCCTTATCAGATCTGGTGGCACATTCCTTTTCTGTTCTTTTTTTTTCAGTAGATAATAATAAATGTGGTGACGTCCTTCAGGCCATGAACAAAAAATAAACAAATAAAGCAGTTCCAGACCATTAGAGACATGCAGTTAACTCATCTTCCTAGTTACAATTTTTTACAGCCAAGCAGATATGCTCATGCAAAAGAGAATCAATTGCTAAAATTTACCACAAGAATACAAACCAGCCATTCATGGATCATGAAGTGCACAACTGAAGCATGGATGGCTGCAGCACAGTTGGATAATAAGTTTAGTCATAAAAAAAGAGCACAAATTATCAAAACAAACTACTTCTGTACCAGCACAAACGAGACTATAAGGAAATAATTCTTGTTCATTTAAAATAATCATGTGCAAGTACATAAAATTCAGTGGCATGGTTTTAATATTCAGATGAATCTCATGTGACTTGTACCAGTCAACTCGGACTTGGTCAGATCCCATCCGGTTTGATACCAACTTGAGTGAGTGGGGCTGAATCTGATTCAGCCCCAATTGACTCGGGAAGGAACAAGTTGGTGACACATTCCTTTTCTATTCATTTTTTTTTTCATTAGGTAATAATAAATGTAGTGACTGTTAGTACGTATGTTTGTCAATAACATAGAGTTTGTGTGTCATTGAGTCGGTTGAGCCTTATTGGTAGCTGAAAACATCCAATGACTCGAAGACGTGCGGTAATCAAGGCATGAAAACATGGATAAATTAAGGTGCCTTGGTATTCCTAGCCCTAGACCCTTCTTAAGTCCAAAACATTAGCTTATGATGATCCACATTAATAGGAAAACATTTGTTTAGATCATCCCAAGCCTTAGGAATCAAATTGAACACTTTCAGCAAGGTATATAGAGGTTCAGCAGGGTTGTTGATTTGACCTGAGAGGCTATCGGTCCAACCGACCATGGACAACAACTGGACAGGACTGTCAGTTCAACCGACATGATTGTCGGTTCAAGTCGGTCCAACCGACAGGACCAAATTATGTCCAGATTTGATCTGTTTCAGCCCTGCCTCCTATCAGTCGAACCAACAGCCTATAGGTCTGACCAGCAGGTAGTCGTTTTAGATCTATTGCTTCACTCCACTATTTATTGGGTATCTTAGGGCATTTGCAAGTTGATGGTTTTTTCATAGAGCACAAGTGTTTTCCTCTACTAATTCCTTCTCTTAGACCATTTCTCTTGAGATCATACCATCCCCTTTTTTGAATAAAAAAAATTTGACCCTTGGAGCTTCTATTTGCCCAAATCACTTCAATCTATAGTTTTAATCCTAAAAACTATAGTAAGAGTAGTTGAAATCTGTTGTATAATAATCTAGGAAAGTTTTTTGAAAAAAAAAAGATGAGAAAATGGATTTAAATAGGGGGAAAAAAAAGTAGTCATTTTTTTTACCGTTGCAGGAGCAACGGCCGTTATGGATCCCGTAATGGCTGATATGGTCCCAAAAAACCAACTGCCCCATTTCACCCTTTTATTGTGAAACAATCACGGCTATTACCTATATACGTATCAGCCTTTACGGCCATATCATAACGAATATAGAACACCTCCCACTGCTAAAAATGCGCATTTGGCTCTTGGATATGACACTTCCTAGCACTACCCTGAACCCGGTGGCTAAAGTTTTTGCACGAATCTTGTGGGCCTCCAATCAAGCTTTACTGGTCTATAATTCTTTATACTTGCTGCTCCAGACACCTTCAGAATAATAGCAATGAAGGATGCTCCTATATCAGCCGACAACCGACCCTTTCAAAGAATTCTACCATGAAGCTCATGATGTCGCCTTTCACTCTATCCCAAAACACATGGAAGAAAGCAGACAACTAAGCTACTTCATTTCCACATAAAGATCATTTCCTTCACGAGTACGTTCACCTACTCCACTAAACACAAATACACCTCCATAAGATATTTCGCAAGCCAAGCCAATATGCCTTGATCTGCTCGAGGAGAAACTGAGTGAAAGTAACAACCAAAATGATAGTAGCATGTGTCAGCAAACAACTCTAAGCCGTGATCCCATGAGTATAATTCCACCAATTCCAGCAACACCAACTCCAAGGTTGATGACCCAGCAGATTTTTCACAGCAACAAAGCCAGTAATCTTGTCACGGTATTATAGAATACGGATATCAAGAGAATGACAGGTTGACAGCATATGTTATCAAGAACAATAATAGTGCATGCATCTCTAAACACGCGCGCAGGAGGGGGCGGGGGCGGATACAACATCAAGAAGACCATAGATGTTTATGTATGAGATAAGGAGAAGTAAAAATAAATAAATAAAACACATGCCAGAAAAAAGGATCACATGTACCAAGTGTGTTTGAGACATGATGGACAACCACAAGTTTTGTCCGCTTCGAAAGCAGGCTCTTCAACTGATTAACATCTGGAATCTCTTCTTCTGTCAAACTAACAAACTTCAGAGCAGCGCCAGTCTTTTGAGCTATAAGTTGCCAAGGAACTATAGCGCTGTGATGCTCAGCCATTGTAAGTAAGATCTGAAAGTAAAAAAAAAAAAAGATTAAAAGGAAAAAGTAAGCACAGTAAATGAAAACTTTGAACAAGAGAAGATATACCAAGCTGAAAACATTCCAGCAAGCGGCACCAATATAGCCTGTATCACAAGGTAAGATTTGCCCTACTGAAATATAGGGCTGGCAATGGGATAGGCGAAGTTAATATTTTGAATAGGTCCAGCCCAGAGAGTTCAAAATCCAGGCCAGAACCAACCATAGGCCCCCCCATTGCCAGCCCTACCTCCATACATGCTTAAACTAAATATTCCAAGTGAAAGTTGTCGTCATGAAACGTTGAACATGCACAATGCCCCTCTACTCAATTGGCAAGATGTCGACGGAACTAACAAAAGGTGTTACATAATGCAACTAAACTTATTAATTTTGCCTTTTTGGTCAATCCAGCAACTAAACCGTCAAGATGTAAATATACTAAGAAAGGTTGAAGTAGCCAAAAGGCAAACATTCTTTTGACCAAAACACCACATGTACCATGTCACAAGTTGCAAAACCATCCCCAGTGGGGTTGCCGGCTACATCATAGAGATACATACAATTCCAAGAACTGATGCCAAATTAAAAGTACTGAAATATTGGTAAACACATCCATGCCTCTGGTTTCTTTCATGCTTTTTTTTTCTCCCCTCTTCAGATAACCATAATTTCATTTAATTAGAAGCAGAGCAATTTTTACAAGTAAACAGGAAATGAGGAAAAGGAGTGCATCAATGAAATGGGTCCCCAAGACAAAGATTTGATCTCCTGACACCTTAAACTAAGGCGTCCATTATCTCATTAGCTTCTCTTGCTACCCAAGCAAATGGAATTTTTAGCCTAGAAGCCAACTGAAAAACCTCCATGAATTTGAATCTCTTTCCCCAATAAATTCCTGAAAACAGATGAAGGAAAAGAATGCAACCCTTCTCATAGAGCCATTGTTTTTGCCTTTCTACTTCATTTGAGGCAATTCACCTGACTGATTTAGAGAACATCACACTAATACAACTTACAGCCTAAGTTATGATAAGCAGCCTGAGGGTAGGATTGGTAATGGGTTGGGTCAACCCATGGGTCAACTGGCCCAACCCACTTTTGAAGCAGATTCAAGCCAACCTAAATGGGTAGCAGGGTGGCCTCAGGCTAGAAATGTGACCCCTTAAGTAAATGGATCGGCTCAGTTTGAAATATAGTTGCGCAAAGCAAAGCACCAACAGATTCATGTGCAAGATCGTGCAGGAGCATAAGACATAGTCTGAAGCACGATTCAAAGAAAGTGACACCTTTTTAGAAGGATCATGTAACTAAGGTTTGAACTTTGAAACCCACCCAATCCAATCTGCGATGTGGGGACAGGCATACCTCGAGTCGCATATCCCATGTTCCTTAAACCTGAATTAGATCAAGCCAAATCAATTGACCCAAACCAATTACAATTAGATATGCTGGATCGGGCTTGGGCTTAATGAAACTTGGGTTGGTCAGGTCGAGCCATGGGATAATAGGTGGTGGTCCGGTTAAGCCCATAATTATTGGCCTGTTTAGCAAATGGGGAAGACTTGGGCCAAACCCGATCCAATGTGAAAAACCATTGCCAACCCTACCTAGGGGCATTGTCATAAATATCCCCAAGAATTTGAAAATTTTCAAGATTTTATTGAGAGAAATCAGCTAAACAATATTATCATAATAATATTGCAAGATTTTCAAAATATTGGCAGCTTCTAATTTTTCGCAATTTTATCCTGGAACTATCCAGACATAACGAGAAAAACCTCATATTTTGAAAATCTCCCAAGAAAATCCCAAACCAAGAAATTCCAGCAACGACAGAATTTTTAGACTATATGCTCCAAAGGTTGGGATGCAGCCGCAAGTGGAGAGGTTGGATTCAAGATTGCATTTGGTCACCCTATTTCTCCGTCCTCATAAATGGGTCGCCCTTTGGTTTCTTTAGGGCTTCTCCTGGGATACAACAAGGCAACCCTCTCTCTTCATATCTCTTTGTGGTAGTCGGTGAAGCTTTCAACAGGATGCCCCACAAGGCAGAGGAAAACAGTTTAATTAGTGGCTTCAAGGTAGCAAAGGCAGGGGCACAAATTTCTAACCTCCAATATGCGGACGACACAATCCTCTCTTGTGATGCAAATTTGAAGACAGTCGACAACCTCAAGAAGATCATTATATGCTTCAAAGTGGTATCGGGTCTAAATGTTAATGCATCAAAAAGCGAAATGTTGGGAATTCATGTCAACCAAGACGATCTTACTCATCTAGCTAAGGTATTTGGGTGCAAGAGAGGGTCATTTCCATCAGTTTACCTCGGTTTACCCCTTTGTATTGGTAAACTGACAAGGGGTCTAGGGGACAGGGTTATAGAAAGAATTGAGAGAATTATCCTGCTAGAGACGTAACTATCTTTCTTTGGGAGGTAGATTGACTCTTATCAAAACAGCTTTTTCCAACATGCCAATGTATTTTTTATCCATGTTCAAATTTCCGAAGGCAGTGTTAGATAAGCTTGACAAAATGAGAAGAGACTTCCTATGGAAAGAGAATGAGGAAAGAACGAATTTCGTCTACTCAAATGGGATGAAGTCTGCAAACCAATCAGAGGTGGTGTTGGTCTGAAGCAGTTAAACTATGTGAATAATGCTCTCCTTGGGAAATGGCGCTAGCATTTTGGGACTAAAACGGGTAAGTTATAGAGGGAGATCATTGTTTCCAAATATGGCATTTAAAAGGACATATGGAGCACAAAAACATCATCTTTTTTACTGCGCCTCAAACGTATGGAAAGCAATCATGTCTACCAAATCTTCGTTCCGCAGAGGCATATCCTTTTTTATCCCTTGGAAAAGGGAACCGTATTTGGTTTTGGACAGACATTTCGTGTGGGGATATGTCCCGAACTGGTTCGTTACAGTGCATCATTGCTTTTCTTTACAAGGTGGGAGTGGTGTCTGGCCTCCCCCTTGCCGGCAAAATTTATCAGACAGCGAATTCAATGAGTTACTTGGTCTATTAAATCTTTTGAAACCATGTGCTCCCTCATATCAAGACAACAATTCGATGGTTTGAAAATTCCATAGCTCTGGGTCTTTCTCACCGCGCTCGTTTTATAGTTTGATCTCCAACTCATCAATGCCTTCCTCATTCCCTTTCCTTCAATGGCAATATGGAGCCCCTCCCAGAATTGCGGCTTTTGTTTGGCTCATGGAAAGGAAAAGAATTCTAACTATAGACAACTTGCAAAGGAGATCCTAGTTCTTCCTAATATTTGCTTAATGTGCATGAGGGATGCAGATTCTATAGATCATTTATTCATTCATTGACATTACGTCTTTAAAGTCTAGGAGCACTTCCTCAATCCTTTTCATATGTCCTAGGTGATGCTTGAGTCAGTTGATCAGATCTTATGGGCTTGGCATGGAGGAGCGGTGAACAAGGATAGTAGAGTTATTTGGCGACTTACAGCAATGGGCATTTATTGGCATATCTAGAAGGCCCGCAATAGTCGATGTTTTCACAAGGATATCTCTGCTGTGGAGGTCATTCATTTGGTCGAAGTTGATGTCACTAGTTGGGCCGCATATGTTAAATTAGCTTCGCCTATTGAATCCTCTATCTGATTTTCTTATGCTTGTGTATTCTTTTCCGCCTTTTTGGCATGTTTTCAATAAATCTTCAGTTACCTTTCAAAACAAAAAAGATTTGTCATTATGCCTCGAGGCCAACACTATGGTGTCCCGTGTCCATGAGGAAGAGATGTCCAAGGAAAATTGTGTAGTTGTATGCCCTTCAGACATGCACATCAAACAATTCTCAAAATGACATTTTTCTGTCACCCAAGATCATATCCTTGTTCTAGGGCCAAACAATATTGAAAGAGCAAAACAATAAATAAAAAGCATTAAAAAAAACATTGGAACGGCAAAAAGCTAGCCTCTTGGAAGCCTTGTTGAGTAACATTATCAGGACACTTATTCGGAAATATCGCCAAAATACCATCATGATACAGTGTGGCAATGGGAATCAAACAGAAAGGATGGTACTTCACCCCTAGTAGGAACCACATCCGACAGGGTCCCACCTAGCTAGGTGACATCTTATCATGATAGCTTGCAATTCTGGTATATGCTATGGATCTTCAAAAGTTTTAAAGTTTCCATTTTTATTTTATTTTATTGAAAGGTAACGAAGATTTTATTAAAAGAGCACAAAAGGCACGAAACAGCTACAACCCATATAAGAAAGACCAAGAACTTTGGCCGAACTCCTTAATACAAGAAACCCACCCAATAACATCCATCTTTGCCCTCTTATAAATATCCACCTCCATCCCACTTGTTTTGAAAGCATCGACTGTTTCTCTCTTGAGAAAAACCTCAAATTTTGAAAATCTCCCAAGAAAATCCCAAATTGAGAAATTCCCAATAATGAGATTTGTCACTATGCCTAGGTGCCAACACCATGATGTCAATGAGTATGAAATGTCAAAGGAAAATGGCGTAGTGGTATGCCCTTCGGACATGCACTTTAGAAAGCATGCACGTCAAACAATTCTCAAAATGGCATTTTTTTCGTCAACCAAGATCATGATCCTCATTCTAGGGCCAGCTAAACATTGGAACAGCAAAAAGCTGGTCCTCTTGGAAGCCTTGTTGAGTTACATTTTGGGACACTAATTGAGAAATATGTCACCAAAATACCATCATTATACCGTGGCGGTGGGAATCGAACAGAAAGGATGGTACTTCACCCCTAGTGGGAACCACACCTGGCAAGGTCCACCAACAGTCCAACTAGTTACGTGAAGTATGATCATGAATCATGATAGTTTGCAATTCTGGTACATGCTTTGGATCTTCAAAAGTTTTTAAGTTTCCATGTCTTTTCTTCTTCGTTCTTTAAGGTAACAAAGATTTATTAAAAGAGCACCAAAAGGCTTGAAATAGCTACCACTGAAATACGAAAGACCGAGCACTTTGGCTGAACTCCTTAATACAAGAAACCCACCCAATAACATCCATCTTTACCCTCCTTATAAGCAACCGCCTCTGTCCCACTTTTGTTTCAAAAGCATCGACTGTAAACTATACAACCTTCAAAACTAACAAAATGACCCTGGCATCAATGTTGTCAAAATCGTCATCGCATCACAAATCGTAATGGGGGGTTGAATCGTATCATAAATCATAAGATTTTTTTATGATTTTCTTTAAAATATAAATAAATCAGAAAAAATAAAAATTCAGCAATCATCCATTTCCATCATATGACCAAGTATTATCATGTCATGATAGTGTTTAAGGATTCTTATATTTCCTATTTTCTGTCAAGAAATTTTCCTTAAAAAAGATACAAGGATCCTTTAATAATTTATGTTACTGTTATTGTTAACTTTCTTGAATGCAGAACCACGTTGGAAAAAAGCAGCATTTGATTTTGTAGACTGATGAATAAGATATTTTGGTTTCTAACTATCATTCCACGATACATTTAATTCGACATGATCATAACCATCCATAAAAACATTCCAGATAAGTCATACACCAATTTGGTGTTTTAACCAGTTAAAAAGTAAGAAATCATTAAAAAAAAGATCTACGATTTAACATTGAAGAGTATATATATAATTTAATCTCCTATAAAGAACAAAATAAAATAATTAACCTTTTCTAGACGTAGGATTCAAGAGATTTTTATTATTATTATTATCATTTTTTTTTTTTATTATTATTATTTTGGGGGGGGGGGGGAATTTTTAAAGGCCCCACCAATTTAAAAACATAAAATGAAAGCAAGTGAAGCTTAAAATAGAAGAGAACAAGTATAATTTGAATCGTAAATCAGGAGATTCAAATCATAAAATTGTAGGATTCATATAAAAAAGGGATTCAAAGGTGGGATTCAATCGTTTTTACTTAAGATTCGACTCAAATTGTAAATTATAGGATTTTGACATCACTAGTTGGCATTACCAAAGAAATTCCAAAAAATGCCAAGAACTTCTCCCACACCTTCTGGACGAACGGGCAATAGATGAACCAATGATTCATACTCTCTTCCCCACAAGAATGCAAAATAACTTGTAGAATCATCAGACTGAGAACCACCCGAATTCTCCAAGGACCACACCATGAGTCCCTCTCAGCTGTAGAGAGCTTGAGATGTTGAAGCCAATCCATTGTTCAAAGTATCTCCGATACTATCAAAATATCCTCAATTTATCTCTATTTACAACTCGGCAGTACCCATAACACTGGTAGCGATAACGATAATACTGATAGTATCAGAAATTCTAGGTATCGGCGATGTATTGCCAAGCATCGCCAATATATTGATATCGCCAATGTATCGCCAATATTTTTTGCTGTGTAAATTTCAAGTGTCGCTTGTATTGCCAATGTATTGATATCGCCAATATTTTTTACTGTGCAAATTTCAAGTGTTGCTTGTATTGCCAGTGTATCAGCGATATTTCGATATTATCACCAATGTATCGATATCACTAAAAGTTTGTTTATTATAAAATTTTCCCTTTTAAATTTTTTTTATGGGCACATGGTTGTATACATTGTTCAATTTGTTGATGGTAATATTGATAATATCATAATATTATCACTATCGCAACATGGGCGACATCAAGACCACAATCTTTCGTTTTCTTTCTAGTTGTCCACGATTTCTTGACAAAATATCGTGTGTTGTCAATATTCTGAAATATTGATGGATGTTTGGATTGAAGGTTAGATGGTTGGATTGATTTCTTACGACAACACATGATTTCAGATCCCCATTAAATGGAAATTTATGATGTCTGCATTCTTTTTGCAAATTTTTATTCCTAAATATGCAAATATGTGTATTTTAGCATCTCCTGAAGTTTCATTGAAAAATTCCACCATTTCCCCATGTTTCCCCACTTTCTGGTTATCGGCGATATTATCGATGATATCGATATTGTTTCCATATTCCTGGCCAACGAAACTTCTAGCGATACCAATACTTCAAACACTAAACCAATATAAGAGCCGAAAAAGATCCTCACCTTCCTCATCCAATAAATTCATTTTGCACGGGAGAGCCCAAATTGCAACACCCCTAACCATTAAATGGCAACACCACTAACCATTAAAAAGCATCAACTTACAGTCATGTTCGGATCCGAGGCAATTCTAGCTAAACTTGGGAAAATGGCCTAAAGTGACCTTTCCCCAATCCCCAACTCCTTCCAGAAGTGAATCATATTCCCATCACCCCAGGAAAAGCAGATTCTTTCTTTAAAATTATTCATCATGCTAAGGACCCCACCACACCCCCAACGAGTTCGTTTCCATGTCTAAGAAGATCCTGAGCTTAGATTGAGTTGGTTTCTTAATATTAGGAGTTGATTTCTAGCTAGCTTGATAAGCCAGTTAGAGTTCTCTAGCTAGTTGAATTATTGGGCAAAGAGAAATTGCTACCAAATTTACTTGCAGTTGTGCTTTTGTACCAATATGAAGAGCAATCATCCTTTCTGACCGTTTTGAGCAGCATGTTGTAACACCCCGGATTTTCACTGTTTTGGAGTTCCAAAAATCATTGATTTTTTTTTAATTAATTAACTTATAATATCACTTAATGACCATTAGCACTCAATGTTTTCCCATACACGTGTGATACCAGTAAAGAACCGCACAAGTTCGATTAATCATGAAACATCTTGTCCGATCAGCACAGTGTCCTGGGGCGTCCACGTAGGATTCTCTACAGGGCCGTTCGGTTAAACCTCTTGTGGTGGGGTACCATGAGTTAATTAACCTAGGATTAGCCCATTAGAGTAGACTAGACAGACCGTGATAAGGCCTAGTGCGGGCCGCTAAACCAGATGACTATTTACACTTAAAGACGGCCCACGTGGGCCACCCAGCGACCGTGAAGGGTCAGAAAAATCTAAAACTTTAGAAAATCATAGATCTCCTGGGCTTGTGGTCCATCGCGGATGCGGACCCAGTGGACACCCGTAGTACCATCCGGCGCTTGTCCAATGCGCCCACCAATGCCGATTAAAATCGCACCGACAAAAGAAATCGAGACTCGGGCCTTCCAGTAGTTGGATTTCTTCCAAATTTATGGTGAAGGTTTAATGTATTTTTCAACGCCGCCCACCAAATCGGGCCCCGATCGTGGCACGATGACCGTTGATCGCGAATCGGACCCGTACGACCAAACCCCGCATCCGTTCGTTCCCAATTTTGTAAGGCCCCTCATCGGGCCATGGACCACTTATCCTATAAATTTCATGGCCGAGGGCCATCGAAATGCTCCAATCACCAAAATGGGCCCCACAGACCACTTAAAGGTCGAAACTCTTTCTCGGATCATATATCCGTTCATCCGTTCGTCCTTAATTTTTGCATGGGCCCTAATCGGGCCATAAGGCACCTACACGCCGAATTTGGTGGCGAGAGGGGTGATAGGGCCTAGATCCTGAAATACCCTCCCATAAGTCTAGTATAGTAAAAACCTAGCCCTTGGGGCCATTTGCACCAAATCTGGAATTATAAAAAGGTGTTTCTTTTGGGCACCCCTCTCCCATACGATTTTGCCCTAAGAGAAAAGGGGGAAAGAGAGAAGAGAGAAAAGGGAGAAGAGAAAGAGGAGAAAGGAGGAGGAAGAGAGAGTGAAGGAGGAGTGTGGACCCTAGATCGAGGTGGGGCCCAAGGAAGCCAATCTTGCATCTTCCCACCTCTTCTCCAAGAAGAAACCTCACCCCACAACCGCTATTTCGCCCGTTGAGCAACTAGGTAAGCTTCATTCCCTATTTTCTTTGAAACCATTGTGATGAGGGAGATTTACTTGGGATTCTTACAAGCAAGTGGTCGCCTTTAGGGATTCCGGCCGATCTACCCCGAAATCCACATCTCCTAGGTCGTTTCCAAGCCTCCATCGAATCCAAGGTGCGGACTATTGTTCTTAGGTGGCCTAGCACCAATTTTTATACGAGCCTAATGATTTTGATTGTTGAATGTTATGCTTGAAAGTCTAGAGGAACCCTAAGATCGTAGGTTGATGGAATTGTATGGATATGCATGTTTGGCTACCCCATGATGTTGTTTTTATTTCCTTACGTGATTTTGTGTAAGGATGGTTGCATGCTCATGCTTGTTGATTTCCATATATATTGTTGCTTAATAGTATGCATGGTTTCATTACTCTTGTGCATGGAATTTCTTAAGATGGGGGAAGTGCATAACTTCCTCACAAACCCACATGACTCACACGCACTTTATTTCATGATTGCTTGTTAGAAATATTTGATTCATATGACTGAGATGCATGAAATAGGATGTTGGTATGCTAGTTGATAACCTGTGTAGTTGGCTTGTTACGGATCACCCTCCTTACCCATGGGTTGGTCAGGAACATGAGGCGAGATGGTAGTCCCATCGGTAGGACTATGCTAAGGCTAGACCCGTGGGTTTGGGCGAGTGTGCTCGTGTGGCTGTAGTTCGACTACATGGGTCTCTTGTGCCCGATGTCACTCGTCTCACGCTCGCTTGACTCGTGCGGTCTAACCTACTATCTGACTAACCCTGTATGTTAACTATGTTTGCTCACATGTGTATGGAACCTGAACCACCCTGCAACCATTGTAGCCCATTGAAAATCCACTTAAAACTGGTCCACAGCCTCGTGAGCCGGGCATGGTGGAATGGGACACTATGTCCGAGCTGTCGGCCTCTGTTGGGTACCGCGCCTCCCCGTAGTGACCGCGAGCGATCCCCTCCTTTCGGCACTCCTCATGTGCTTGGTGTCGGGGATGAGGAACCCGACGGGATCACGGACCGCGAGGTCTCGGCCTCACGCATTGATGGGGTCTTGGCCTCGCAACCAGTTTAGGGCATTGATACGTAGGGTGAATCAGAATCCCCAACCTGCTAGATAAATGAACTCAATTAATAACTCGGCTAACACGATCGCATTGCACGCATTAGTTAGGGTGGCGACTCGGAAGTCGAGGTCGCTCTGAGGGAGTGTTGTCATATGCGATCGTTAGATGGAGTCACTTGAGGGAGTGTTGTGGCGAGGGCATGCATCATATCATCCCGCATGCATGCATTTTAAATAAGAGTTGTTAGGTGTTGATGATTGTCTGCTTTTCATTAAGTTCATATTACAATTGATGCTTGTTGTAACTTGAGATCAATAGTTCACACTGAGTTGATCACTCACTCCCACTTTGGGACGGTGTTTTAAAACACCAACCAGACCCATTCATAGATGCAGTGACTCGGGGCATGAGAGCTGGCGAGCGAGCTTGGACAAGGAGGACGGACTCTCCTACTGCGATGGGCGGCTCTCCATCGGCTTGATCGGGCCGAATTTGGATTTCTTGAGCCACGGGCTCAACTTTACTATTTTTAGACATAGCATTCTTTTGTTGTTATGTTGGGCAACGCCTTATGCGACCCTTTATTATTTTTTTTTTACCTGTATATATGTGTTATAACCTTCATTTCAGTAGAATGGTGCGATTGTGCTTCATGCTCAGGAAATTCCAAATTGTGCAGTTAAACTTGACTAATCGTAAAAACCATAAATGCATGATAAGTGACACTCGGGAACTCGGGAGTTGTGTCTATGCATGACCCCTGATTTTCCGGGGCGTTACAGATGGTATCAGAGCGATAGTTTGGAATTCCTTGGGCCATGGGTCATGAGCTCGCTAACGCGTCCGCTGACTTGAAAAGATACGGATTAGACGAGACAATATGGACTTAGAACGCTAGGAATCATCTTAGATCCTGAACCAACGACATTAGACGAAAGAAAGGACTTGCAAGGGGTTAGGAATGGGTTGTGAGAGAGGAAATCCGAGGGTCTTAACCTGGCGGCGAGATTCGACTCGATTAACTAGAAGGTTTAGCTTGTTAGTCCACCAAATTCCTAGGACCCATGGGGCCAACTGAGATAGGTGGGATTTGGGTGGAATGAATGTTAGAGTAACGAGTAATGTAAGTGTAAAGTATTGTCCATGGGATGAGCGCATCCCTTATTCCATGATGCCCTGTTGAAATGTAACCAATTAAAGGTAAATTTTGAGTTTCCTTCCGAAATCTACTTGGAAAGTTCATCACCAAGGGATTTGAAAATCCCACATTACACCTCCTAACACAAGGCTCATCTAGCAAAGCCTAGGAAACTAATTTTAAATCCCATCCCACACTCATTCTAGACATGTCATTCCCAATCTTGAGTTAGGATTGGCATTGAAATCCCATTTAGTATAGCTGAATGCCGCTAACCAGATAGGCCTAAGTCGAAATCTCTCTTTCCAACATATCTCCTTAAATATTCACCTGACAACACCCTATTTTTGAACTTCCCTAGTACATTGGTAGAAACGAGTCAGAAATCGAAGGATTTGACGGTCGAAAACATTGTTCTAGATTAAATGAGTGAATTTTGGGCCAATTTTAGTAGTTTTGACCCATTTAGGGGTAAAGAGTTAAGGAGTGAACGAAAATTTACCGAAAATAGTGAAACTGGAGAAAAACTGGGTTTTGGCCCCTAACTGGGAGGAATCTCGTGAAACTAGTAGGTCCATTGTGTAGATCAGCTCGTTCTACCCCAAAATCATATATGGCATGTCCCGGGGGGCCTTACCGGCACCCGGGAAAACACCTGACAAGAACCACCCCGCCAACCCGCGTGGCCGCCCCGCCGACCCGCGTGGCCGCCCCGCCGCCAAACCAGGGGACCGCGTGGCCCCCGCCGACCCGCGTGGCGACCCGCGTGGCCACCCGCCGACTAGTGCTCACCCGCGCGGTTCTGCGATTTTTAGTCAACTTCAAAAATTCATATCTCCTTCGTTACAACTCCGATTCAGGTGATTCAAAAGCCATATTGAAGCTTGATGAGTCTAGTTTTATATAAAAATAAGAAATAAATAAAATAAAAATTATAATATAGTTAAAATTAAACTGTTCTATCAACTGTCCTAAAAATTTTAATTTCGGACAGTACTGTTGCTCTAGAATTTTAATAATTTATCTACAACTCCAAATGATATGAAATTTTGTGGGATGACTTAAAACTTGATGATAAACCATTATAAAAATTTTCAAATATATCCAGTTACTAAAGGTATAAGAAACGTCACAAAAGATAGGTCCCCTCCTCCCTCTCAATGTACACATTGGTGGGGCCCTTTTCCTTTGCTATTTAGGATTATCTAGACTCCATATAAGCATATCTCTACTACTCCCATTACCCTCCACCATCCCTTCTAAATCCCTAGGAAGGATCTCTCCTCTCCCATTCTCAAACAAATCCACAAACCCAACTCCAAAACCCCCTCCTCTCTCCCCACTCTCATTTCTTTTCTTTCTTACCTTCCTCATTCCCTCTCATCACTCACATCTCCTTCCTAACTCACTCAAAATTCCATACCTCCATCGTTCTCATTCCCAAAACCCCATTTCAAACTTCCATTCACTCCCAACATTTCCATCACTCTCAAATCCCTCATCCAAATCTCATTTCAACTCTCATTTCCTCATCCACCTATACCCATCTTCAAACCCCATTCCTAAAACCACCTTCATTTCTTTCACCTTTCCCCATCCTCTCCTACCACACATGTTTCTTTCAAGACTCACTCACCAAAATTCCACTCCTTTCACTCTCTTCTTTTCTATCTCCAAATTTTATTTCCCAAAACCCACTCCATCCACATTTCAAAACCACCATTTCCTTTAAATCTCATTTTCGCAAACCCACCACCTTCCCATCTAAAGGACCCATCTCAAACTCCTCTCCAACAATAACAATCTACCCACTACCACATTCAACCCATTTACCCCAAACCCCATTTCCTCTAATCCATTTTTCCTTCCATCACTCCCAACACTCCACATTAACTCTCTTTCTCAAAATCTCCCACAACCACACTCCATTTTCAAACATTACCCAAACCCTTTCCAAACCTCACCTTCAAGATCCGATCCGTTTCCAAGGATCCAACCACAAATCCCAACCTAGGAACCCATTATACTAGCTCGTTCCAAAGTCCCAACCTTTATTTTCAAACCCTTCCCCTTCCAAAAGTAATGACTTTTCTAGCAACCGTTGCCTCTTTCTTTTTCATCCCGGTGATCCTATCACTCAGGGGAAAGAAGCGCCTCCCCTTTCGCCCGACTCAGACAAATAGCCGTATGACCTCTAATGACTGGTAGTTTGCTTAGAGTCCGTTAGGTTTAAACTGCATGTGTTGAAGGATGCTTAGGACCGTTGCTTAATTAGGTTGTATTTCCTTTCCATCTAGCATGTTTATCAATGCTTGTAATCCATATTGTAGGATATAACGGGCCATACTAATGGCATTTTGACTTCAATATGAATGTGTGGATTGTTTGAAATTTTCTGATTGTCTTGTGAATGCCCGTACGAATAATTGCCTTGCTGCATCCTTGTTAGTGTTATTAGCACTTCAAACCACCAGAATACCCTAGAACTTTCAACTATTCATTCATTCTTCAAATTTACGAAACCAAAGTATAGTCTGCGATTAACCCACTAGCCATAGGATTGAAATGGTAATTCATATAAAATATATATATATATATATATATAAATAAATAAATAAATAAATAAAAATTGAGTTTTAAAAAAAAAAAAAAAAAAAAAAAAAAAAAAATTAGGATGGTCGTTGCCCATGAGCATGTTGAGAGAATTATTAAACCCCAATTAGATATAAATTAATACGAGGACTCTCGTAGACCAAAGACCCAAAGGACAACCTTATAAATAGGAGATTTAAACGTTCCAACGATGGTTGTTCCCTAAACATTTAAATTGATCGGATTACGGAATTACGGAAGTATACGCCTGCGAAGCATTCGCGGCTTGACCCAATTCTCAATCCTGGTAATTACCAAAGGACTCACCACTTTGGCCGAGCGTAAGACCAGGATCTATCGATTAGGAAGGAATACAACGAGTTGTTTGCCCTGGTCAGGAACAATCGACGTATCGGATTTGAGCCTACCACAACCGTCTCTCCGTATTGGTCTAACATTGAAAATAAATTTTCACTCTAGATAGAGGGAAACCATCGCCATGAATCGGATCTTTAAGAATAAATATGTAAATAAATAAATTTTAGTAAACCCTCAAGGGTGAAGGTTTAAGGGCGTAGACTAGAATGAGCCAAACTAGTATGATAGTACACACCTTACCATGCATATGAACTTGAAATCAACAAAACCTAGGCAAATGAAATGATGAAACCTTTACTCACTACCCTTAGGCAATTTCGGGGACGAAATTGTTTTTAAGGGGGGTAGATTGTAACACCGGATTTTCACTTTGTTTTGGAGTTCCAAAATCATTGATTTTTTTAATTAATTAACTTATAATATCACTTAATGACCATTAGCACTCAATGTTTTCCCATACACGTGTGATACCAGTAAAGAACCGCACAAGTTCGATTAATCATGAAACATCTTGTCCGATCAGCACAGTGTCCTGGGGCGTCCACGTAGGATTCTCTACAGGGCCGTTCGGTTAAACCTCTTGTGGTGGGGTACCATGAGTTAATTAACCTAGGATTAGCCCATTAGAGTAGACTAGACAGACCGTGATAAGGCCTAGTGCGGGCCGCTAAACCAGATGACTATTTACACTTAAAGACGGCCCACGTGGGCCACCCAGCGACCGTGAAGGGTCGGAAAAATCTAAAACTTTAGAAAATCATAGATCTCACCGGGCTTGTGGTCCATCGCGGACTGCGGACCCGGTGGACACCAGTACCATCCGGCGCTTGTCCATGCGCCCCACCAATGCCAAATTAAAATCGCACCGACAAAGAAATCGAGACTCCTGCCTTCCACCGTTGGATTTCTTCCAAATTTATGGTGAAGGTTTAATATATTTTTCAACGCACCCCACCAAATCTGGGCCCCGATCGTGGCACGATGACCGTTGATCGCGAATCGGACCCGTACGACCAAACCCCACATCCGTTCGTTCCCAAATTTTGTAAGGCCCCTCATCGGGCCATGGACCACTTATCCTATAAATTTCATGGCCGAGGGCCATCGAAATGCTCCAATCACCAAAATGGGCCCCACAGACCACTTAAAGGTCAGAAACTCTTTCTCAGATCATATATCCGTTCATCCGTTCGTCCTTAATTTTTGCATGGGCCCTAATCGGGCCATAAGGCACCTACACGCCGAATTTGGTGGCCAGAGGGGTGATAGGGCCCTAGATCCTAGAAATACCCTCCCATAAGTCTAGTATAGTAAAAACCTAGCCCTTGGGGCCATTTGCACCAAATCTGGAATTATAAAAGGTGTTTCTTTTGGGCACCCCTCTCCCATACGATTTTGCCTTAAGAGAAAAGGGGGAAAGAGAGAAGAGAGAAAATGGAGAAGAGAAAGAGGAGAAAGGAGGAGGAAGAGAGAGTGAAGGAGTGTGGACCCTAGATCGAGGTGGGGGCCAAGGAAGCCAATCTTGCATCTTCCCACCTCTTCTCCAAGAAGAAACCTCACCCCACAACCGCTATTTCGCCCGTTGAGCAACTAGGTAAGCTTCATTCCCTATTTTCTTTGAAACCATTGTGATGAGGGAGATTTACTTGGGATTCTTACAAGCAAGTGGTCGCCTTTAGGGATTCCGGCCGATCTACCCCGAAATCCACATCTCTGAGTCGTTTCCAAGCCTCCATCGAATCCAAGGTGCGGACTATTGTTCTTAGGTGGCCTAGCACCAATTTTTATACGAGCCTAATGATTTTGATTGTTGAATGTTATGCTTGAAAGTCTAGAGGAACCCTAAGATCGTAGGTTGATGGAATTGTATGGATATGCATGTTTGGCTACCCCATGATGTTGTTCTTATTTCCTTACGTGATTTTGTGTAAGGATGGTTGCATGCTCATGCTTGTTGATTTCCATATATATTGTTGCTTAATAGTATGCATGGTTTCATTACTCTTGTGCATGGAATTTCTCAAGATGGGGGAAGTGCATAACTTCCTCACAAACCCACATGACTCACACGCACTTTATTTCATGATTGCTTATTAGAAATATTTGATTCATATGACTGAGATGCATGAAATAGGATGTTGGTATGCTAGTTGATAACTGTAGTAGTTGGCATGTTACGGATCACCCTCCTTACCCATGGGTTGGTCAGGAACATGAGGCGAGATGGTAGTCCCATCGGTAGAACTATGCTAAGGCTAGACCCATGGGTTTGGGCGAGTGTGCTCGTGTGGCTGTAGTTCGACTACATGGGTCTCTTGTGCCCGATGTCACTCGTCTCACGCTCGCTTGACTCGTGCGGTCTAACCTACTATCTGACTAACCCTGTATGTTAACTATGTTTGCTCACATGTGTATGGAACCTGAACCACCCTGCAACCATTGTAGCCCATTGAAAATCCACTTAAAACTGGTCCACAGCCTCGTGAGCCGGGCATGGTGGAATGGGACACTATGTCCGAGCTGTCGGCCTACGCTGGGGTACCGCGCCTCCCCGTAGTGACCGCGAGCGATCCCCTCCTTTCGGCACTCCTCATGTGCTTGGTGTCGGGATGAGGAACCCGACGGGATCATGGACCGCGAGGTCTCGGCCTCACGCATTGATGGGGTCTTGGCCTCGCAACCAGTTTAGGGCATTGATACGTAGGGTGAATCAGAATCCCCAACCTGCTAGATAAATGAACTCAATTAATAACTCGGCTAACACGATCGCATTGCACGCATTAGTTAGGATGGCGACTCGGAAGTCGAGGTCGCTCTGAGGGAGTGTTGTCATATGCGATCGTTAGATGGAGTCGCTTGAGGGAGTGTTGTGGCGAGGGCATGCATCATATCATCCCGCATGCATGCATTTTAAATAAGAGTTGTTAGGTGTTGATGATTGTCTGCTTTTCATTAAGTTCATATTACAATTGATGCTTGTTGTAACTTGAGATCAATAGTTCACACTGAGTTGATCACTCACTCCCACTCTGGGACGGTGTTTTAAAACACCAACCAGACCCATTCATAGATGCAGGTGACTCAGGGCATGAGGAGCCTGGCGAGGCGAGCTTGGACAAGGAGGACGGACTCTCCTACTTGCAGCTGATGGGCGGCTCTCCATCGGCTTGATCGGGCCGAATTTGGATTTGCTGAGCCACGGGCTCAACTTTACTATTTTTAGACATAGCATTCTTTTGTTGTTCTGTTGGGCAACGCCTTATGCGACCCTTTATTATTTTTTTTTTTGACCTGTATATATGTGTTATAACCTTCATTTCAGTAGAATGGTGCGATTGTGCTTCATGCTCAGGAAATTCCAAATTGTGCAGTTAAACTTGACTAATCGTAAAAACCATAAATGCATGATAAGTGACACTCGGGAACTCGGGAGTTGTGTCTATGCATGACCCCTGATTTTCCGGGGCGTTACACATGTAGTGGCCAAGAATAATTTTGACACTGGAGTCAATCTCTTTGCAATGACTTGCAGCCATGACTGCTAAAATTAGTCAATGTTCACGACAAATCATACATGCCAGAAAAGCATATCCTAACAGTGGCCAAATAAGTTCCCATATATCTATCATCAGTTCATTGTAGAGCATAGAACTTTCATAACTTTGACGATAAATCAACCTGAATGATTGTGTACAATTCCCATAACCTTAATGAGGTAAGCCAGATGAATTGTAGCAATACCCTCCAACACTTTATTTGAAGTTTCAAGTTTAAAAGTCACATCGAACCTGCAACTGTGTCACCACTGATCTGAGCACCCACCCCAACATTATTCCAGCCACATTAACAACAATATCTTTTTTTCACCATACCCCACTCATCTACATGCCATCTACCAGTGTTTGCATATGAAAAAAACTGCAATCTCTGTTTGCTTTTTCTTTTCTCCGTCTCCTTTCCCTTTCTACTTTGGCCTTCGGCCTTTAATAAATTCAGTATCTTTCAAAAATAAATAAATAAATAAATAAAATTAAAAAAATCTAGAGTTAATATCAACTGCTAAAATCTAGTAACTATCAGCCATTGACTGTCCCTAAATGTGACAAAAAAATATTGTAGTGTATTGTAGCATTACCACAACACAAACCGTGCCACCCCATTTTCATAGAAAAGTTGGAAGTTTATAAAGGCCTTCTAAATCCCTCCAATGACTAAAAATAGCCATGTAATAAGATAAACCCTGAAACAGTTCTAAAACCCTAATTGATTCAAAATAGGCCTTTCCATGAACTTGACGATGTGTAGCACAAATGGGGTTCACTGTTCACCGGATAGACAGAACAGCCTGCCGGTGTGATCATGACCCACTTGAAACATAACATTTCAAAGGACTGTAGGCCCACTTTGCATTAAAAGGGAGTAAAAACCAAAGTGTTCCAATCTGCATCTGAAGCAAGCCAAGTGATGGAGAAACATACCTCGTCCCCATGCTTTAAAGTTGACATGCCCCAAGAATAGGCTACCATATTTATAGCTTCAGTAGCATTTCTCGTGAACACAATTTCTCTTGATTCTGATGCATTAATAAATGATGCCACCTTATTCCTCGCATGCTCATATTCGTCCGTGGCTTTCGCACTAAATTCAAAAAATACAAGTAAATGGTAAGAATATCGAAGTAAATAAAGAACAGATGATAGGTTCCTTAGACAACAAGATTCATTTAGTGAAGAAATAACAGCTATCAATAGTTAAATGCACTAATTGAGGAAGAATGAGATAAACACTTGAGGACCTCCAAAATCATTAAGTTGCACACTTCAATATTGTAAACAATAGCTAAATTACCAGATAGAGAGAGAGAGAGAGAGAGAGAGAGAGAGGGGTATTAGATTTCAATGAAAGCAAATCAAATGAAATGTAAACAGAAATGACAATTATTATTTTTCAAATACCTCAAGAAATGGATGCCACGGTGGACATTGGAATTATAGTTTTCATAGTAGTAATTTAAAGCTTTCAGAACAGCCGAAGGCTTTTGAGACGTCGCAGCATTGTCCAAGTAGACCAGCCTTGAGCCATTCACCTCCTACATATTACACAAAAAATACCAAATTCAATCACAGAAACAAAAAACGGTAGAGACAATGCATGTTATAAACAATATCATAGCTGGAAGGCAACTCAAATCTATCATGCAGGATCACGAAGGGGCAATCATTACCCGACCCCCTGCATGCAACGGGAGAGGCAAATCAGGCCATCCAAGTAGTGGCTCCCATTCATTGATGGCACTATTGGGGAACCGCAGAAGCACTTAGAGACGAATCAAGCAAAGTACACGCAATCGCACAGCCAAATCCGAACAAGAACAATCCGAATTTTACTTGGAAAAACCCTTGTGTAAAAAAACCACGGCACAAAGCAAAGAGTAATGCACTATGAAAGAAGAATTACAAGAGATAGAGTCTTCCCGATTCGAACAAGCCTCGAATCTCGTTCCTCAAACCCTAGCTATGCCCTTGAACCCTTAGGAACGAATTAGAAAGACCTAATACACCTCCTCCTCCCAAATCCCGATTATCAAGTAGCAACACCAAAACATTCCAACCACCAACATGGATTTTCCGGATTTTCTCGATGGGATCGAGCATCTGTTGATGACATCGACATCTGCTCGATGGTATCGAGTGGTCTGTCGATGGCATCAACAGACCCCTGTTACTGACAGATTTAAAACATCAACAACAATCTCCACCATGTCTTCAATCTTCAATCATCATTCTTCATAACTCCTTTTTTTTTAAGAGATATTCTTCATAGCTCCTTATTAATCATCTTCTCTAATTCTGCCTTCCATCATAGCTCCACCACTTCTTGTGCACACTCCGTCTTCCATTTACACCTTCACTAAGCCCAGAGAAGTTGTATAAAACTAGAACTTTTCTGTGGGAACAACCTTCATAAGCATGTCAGTCGGATTCATGCTTGTGTGAATCTTCTCTAGAGACACGCCTCCTTCATCAAGCACATATCGGATAAAATGATGACGTACATCAATATGTTTAGTACGTGAGTGATAAATAGAATTCTTAGCCAAATCGATCGCGCTTTCGCTATCACAATTGACTGGCATGGCCTCCTGTTGAAGCCCCAACTGATTATCATTCCTCTCAACGAAACACCTTCCTCGAACACTTCTGTCAATGCCATATACTCAGCTTCGATCGTAGAAAGAGCCACCACAGAATGAAGCTTCGACATCCAACTGATCACTTCAACCGCTAATACAAACGAGTAACCGGAAGTTGACCTTCTATTATCCACACTGCTCACATAATCTGAATCCACGTGGCCTACTAACCTATCCCCTGAATTTTCCAATGATAAGACATAGTCATGCGTACCTCGAATATATCGAAGTAGCCATTTCACTGCCTCCCAGTGTTGCTTGCCAGGGTTAGACATGTATCTTGCTAACAACACCCACCGCATGTGAAATATCTGATCTTGTACAGAGCATGGCATACATCAAGTTACCAACTGCGCTCGAATAAGGCACACGAGACATAACATACTTTTCTTCATCTGTTTCAAGACACTGTTCAGAAGAAAACTTAAAATGAGCCGCTTGGGGAACGTTGACCAGCTTTGTCTTGTCCATCCCATACTTCATCAATACTTTCTCAAGGTATTCCGCCTGAGATAACCATTGTCTGCTCCTCTTCCTGTCTCCGTGTATGTCAATGCCGAGAACCATCTTTGCAGCCATCAAATCTTTCATCTCGAATGTCCCTGATAGCTGAGCCTTCAGTATGTCAATCTCAAACATGCTATTACTGGTGATAAGTATGTCATTAACATATAATACCAAAATAATAAACCTCTCATCACTTAGTGTCTTGTAATAGACATAATAATCATACTCACTACTGGTAAACTTCTGACTCGCCCTGAAAGCTGAGCCTTCAGTATGTCAATCTCAAACATGTTATTACTGGTGATAAGCATGTCATTAACATATAATACCAAAATAATAAACCTCTCATCACGCAGTGTCTTGTAATAGACATAATAATCATACTCATTACTGGTAAACTTCTGACTCACCCTGAAAAAAATAAATTTCTTATATCACTGCGTAGGCGACTATTTCAGGCCGTACAACGACCTCTTTAACCTGCAAACATTGTTCTTTGTCCATTGTATTTCGAAATCTTCTGGTTGCTTCGTGTAAATCTACTCTTCCAATTTCCCATACAGGAATGCACTCTTCACATCGATTTGTTCCAGCTCGAGATTGTATTGAGCAACTAGCACCAATACGGATTTGATAGATACTTGCTTTACTACCGGCGTGAATATCTTAGTGAAGTTCACACCTTCTCTCTAAGCATATCCCTTCGCTACCAACCATGCCTTTTTTTCTCTAAGCTCCACTTGCACCCAATCGTTTTTCGGCCGACGAGAAGCTCTATCAGCTCCCACGTCTCATTCTTATACAGGGAGTCCATTTCGTCATACATTGTTGCTTTCCACTTTTTAGTATCTACATCGTCAAGAGCATCCCGAAAAGGAGACGGATCCCCCTCATCCGTAATGAAGGCAAATGTAACATTCGAGTCATCCCTATATCTCGTCAATAACCTACGATCCATTGGCAGATTCATTCTCACAGGTAGTTACTCCACCTGCTCCTGTACCTCTGTCTGTGTCTCTATATCAGCCTGTGTTTCATCTCTATCTATTTGAATGTCCATAACCAACTTTTCCGCTTCCTAATGCTCTTCCTTACGAAATAAGAATCCTTCGTCGAATTTTACGTCACAGCTAAGGATGATTTTCTATGTGACCTGGTCATATAACCTTTTTTTTTTTTTAGAAATCACGATTGCATTAAATAAAAAGGAAAGGAAGAAAAAAGGGGGAGAAAAGCCAAATTGACTACCAAGACAGCAGCCAAACTAAACATCTAGGAAAAGAAAATCAGAAGCTTTCAAATCAGGCACTAGGGCCACCCACTTTACAATGAAACCCTTGGCCTTAGAAGCCACCACGGAGGAGGGGAGCGCAATATCTCGAAAGCATCTACTATTCCTCTCGTTCCACACCGCCCACCACATGGCGAGAATCGCCAATCTCCATAAACGCGTTCTACCTTTGCCAATCCGAACACCATGCCATGCCTTAAGAAGGAGGTCCACTGCATAAGGAAAACACCAGCTAATACTGAAGCGCGAGCAAAACTCGGCCCAAATTAGTAAGACGAAGGGGCAGTGAATGAGGAGATGATCGACAGACTCTGCATTCCACATGCAGCACAGGCAAATGTTAGGCAGGGACATCCCTCTTTTGCGCAGATTATCGATAGTTAGATTTTTCTTATTTCCCACCAGCCGGCCGAAAACATTGATCTTGGGAGGGGCCAAATACTTCCAAATGTGATTAAAAGAGGGCAAATGCACAGGAACTTGGGTTTCCATAGCCCTGTACAGGGATTTAACCGAGAAGACGCCCGTTTTTTCCATGTTCCACAGAATGGAGTCTGCGGCTAAAGGATCCGAGGCTGCTCTCTGAACCTGGGCCAAGAGATTGGCGAATTCCTGATCATATAACCTATATCCCTTCACACGATTACCATAACCAACAAAGATGTACTTTTTATCCCTTTCGTCCAACTTATTTCTCTTAACTGATGGTACATGAGAGTAAGCATTGCAACCAAATGCCCACGGCCCTGAGTAGTCGACCTATTGACTACTCAACACTTCTTTTGAAATTTTACAATCAATAGCTATAAAATGGGACCGATTCACCAAGTAACAAGCCGTGTTAACGGCCTCGTTCACGTTTCCTTGCCCAACCCGGAATTATTAATCAAGCATCGGGCCCTCTCCAAGAGAGTTCGATTCATCCGCTTAGCCACACCGTTTTACTCCGATGTGTGGCGCAATATGTTGTGCCTCACGATCCCTTCATCCTTACAATATCGATTGAATTCCTCAAAAGTGAATTCTCCTCCATTATTTGTCCTCAACACTTTCACCTTCCACCCTAACTGTTTTCCACAATCGTATTCCACTGTTTTAAGTTAGTGAAAACTTCAGATTTACTTTTCATAAAACTAAACCCGCACTTTTCTAGAATAATCACCAATGAACGTGGCAAGCCATGACGACCCTCCACCAGAAACCACTAGCGACAACTCTTATACATCAGAATGCACATAATCTAGAACTCCCTTACAAACATATTTTTCATATTTAAAAGACAACCTCGACTGTTTACCATATGTACAATACTCGCATATACTAAAATCAATACTTTTAAAAGCTGGAATTAAACAAGCCTCGCTCGCTCATGTGGCCCAAGATCGCATACCACATGTTCAGATGTGGAATCCGCTACAAACGTTGCAGCTCCACCAGATGAAGTACTCCTGATCAACCTGTAAAGGTTTCCATTCTCATGCGCCTTTATGACTATGAGTGCCCCCTCGAAACTTTAAGGACAAAATCAAACCCGGTGAATTTGCACCCTAGTGCCTCAAGTGCACCCAAAGATATCATGCTCTTCCTCGACTCAAGAACGTGTCTTACTTCAGGTCAAGATACGCTCTATACCATCAAACATCTTGATGCGCACCCATCCAACACCAATCACGTTACATGCAATGTCATTGCCCATAAACACCTAGCCACCATCGCAATCACTGTAACTGGTGAACCAACTCCCATAAGGGGCCATGTGGTATGAAGCCTCCGTATCGAAATTCGATTCTCCGTCGAAGTACCCGGATTTTGATGTGGTCAACACATCACTACCATTCGTCTCCTCACTGGATTTCGCAATGTTGGCCTCCCTGGAAGAACTCTCTGAATTCTCCTTTCTCAACTTATGATTCTTACAATCCTTCTTCATGTACTCGGTCATACCACAATTCCAGCATTTCAACTTGCCTTTACCCTTGCCCTTAGATTTGGACATTGATCGTGAAAATCCACTGTCTCGCTCAGAATATCTCCCCCTTATAACCAATGCATTTGTAGAAGCACCGATGTCACCATTTTTCTTTCTTATCGCCTTCGACTGAAGGGCTGAGATAACGGTCTCAACACTAATGGTCGTTCTACCAGTGCACAAAGAGTCTTTGAATGACTCATACGATGCTGGAAGAGAGTTCAGCAATATACATGCCTTATCTTCATCTTTCATCATTCCATCCACATTCAATAGCTTGCAAACAAGCTTATTTAAGTTACTGATGTGGGCCTCAACGTCAACCCCCTCCGCCATCTTCAAATTAAACAACTGTAGCTTCATATATAAACGATTTTCAAGAGACTTCTTCGTATAGATGTTCTCTAACTTCGCCCATGTATCTGATACAGTTTTTTCTCTCATAACATTATAGAGGACCTCATCCATTAAACACAACTGGATAGATATATTAGTTTTTTTATCTAACTTGTTCCATTCTCCTTTTGACATAGTTTCCGATCACTTTCCAATGAGAGCTTCGTCTAATCCTAGTTGAACTAGGATAACGTTCATCTTAACTTTCATAGTTCAAAATTGTACTGGAATATTTTTTTACATCGAACTTCATGTTAGATGTCATTGATACCTTGCTTTCGTATTCGATCTGCTTTCCAACGTTAGCTCTAATACCACTTGTTGGGGAACCGCGGAAGCATTCAAAGACAAATCAAGTAAAGTACACGCAATCGCACAACCAAATCCAAATAAGAACAATCCAAATTTTATGTGGAAAAAACCTTTGCAGGATAAAACCGCGGCACAAGCGACGAAGAATGTACTATGAAAGCAGAATTACAAGAGATAGAGTCTTACCGATTTGAACAAGCCTCAAATCTCCTTCCTCAAACCCTAGCTATGCCCTTGAACCCTTGCGAACGAATTAGAAAGCCCTAATACACCTCCTCCTCCCAAATCCCGACTACACTTGTTATACATGGTGTTACAACTAGAATAGGAAACAACTTACGCATTTACGCAATTCTGCACACATCTTCAATGGGACCTTTGATGGCATTGACACCCCCATCGAGGATCTGTCATTCGATGCCATCAACTAGCAACACCAAAACGTTCCAGCAACCAACATGGATTTTCCAGATTTTCTCAATGGCATCGAGTGGTCTATCAATGGCATCGACAGACCCCTGTTACTGACAGGTTTAAGACATCAACAACAGGCACTATATAGAAAATTAAGCTGAATGGATAATCCAGCCATCATAATCCGCCATAGTTTTAACTGTTCAAATTTCCCATAGGTGTGTGTGTGATTAATCTATTGTCATCTGCGGCCCACCAGCAGACAGGACACACTAGAAGGGGAGCCTGGATCGAACATCCGGCATGCCACGTGTCAGTACAGCATGAAGAATGGGCCCTTTCCTGATCCAGCAGGCCGAAGGCAAAACCTCTTCACTGCAGCTTCCATGCTTTTAATTCCGCATTACAATTCAACTGAACATTTGCAATTCAGTTCACTCACATATCCAAACAAGGTATTCATTTCTTCTTAGAACGTGTGGAATGTGGACAATGGGCGGGTATCCAAACGCGTATTCGAATTCGGCTTGGAGATTGAGGCGCACGCGTAAATATCTTCTCTTGTAGAATCCAAGACCGCCGAGATCCGTAGAAAGAGAAGGGCGAAGATTACAGACGTACCTGATCGAGGATCGGGAAATCCGGCCGGGTGATCTCTCCCAGGGAGGCAGACAGGGATTTGCCGCCTTCGCCTTCCTCGGTTGGGGAGAAAGAGACGGACGCGGTCGCGGAAGATGAGAACCGGCAGAGGCCGAATCGGACGGCTCTGGAGCTGCTGCTGCGGACAGTGCGATTGGGGTTTGGGGTTTTGAAGGGAAGGAGCTTCGGGAAGAAGATTTCCAGGGAATTTCGAGAAGAAGGAGAAGGAGAGAAGAGCTTGGATGCTGGAGAAGGCATATTGCAGATAAATGCCATTTGAGAGAGAAGATTTGCCGGGAGTGAGTAGTGGAAAGGTATTTATACTGAAAACCTTACGGTTGCTTTCAAAAACGGGGGAAAACGGATTGGCTACTCACCCTGACACCAGCCCCGGGGCTGATGGTCGGTGCTCTGTGGGCCCCACCATGATGTATGTTTTTCATCCATTCTGTTCATACATTTTTAAAGATAATTTTAGTGCTCGATCCCAAAAATTAGAGATATATAAACCTTAGGTGGACCACACCACATGAAAACAATAATGATTGGATATCCACCATTAATATCTTCCTAAGGCCCACTGTACTGTTTATTTGACATCCAATCTGTTGATTAGGTCATACAGGCCCAGATGAAGTAAAAAAAACAAAAATCAGCTTGATCCAAAACTTTTATGGCCCCCAAAATGTTTTTAATAGTCGACGCTCATTAAACACTGTTTCCTGCAATGTGGTCCAATTGAGATTGGGATATATCTCATTTTTGGTCTCATATGTTAAAATTGTCTGTAAAAATAGATGGACGGCATGGATAAAATACATACATCATGGTGGGCCCCACAGAGCACCGACCACCAGCCATTGGCTGGTGTCAGGGGGCGTAGCCAATCCGTTTCCGAAAAGAACTAAGGTGGATAAAATCCACGCCGTCCATCACGTACACCACCCCTTGTTAGCCGTTGAACTCGAAAATCAGTAAGATCCAACACTGAAGTAGGCCACCCAAAAAAGCTTATACCTAAAACCTCTTAAATTTAGGCACGGCTTCGGTGGATCCCTGACTGTGGGGTCCACCGTGATGTATGTACCTTAAATCTACGCCTTCCATATATCTGAAAGCTTATTTTACGACATTATGCCATAAATGAAGCAGATCCAAATCTTAGGTGGACCACACCATAGGAAACAGTGGTGATTGAATACCCACCGTTTAAATTTTTTTGGGGATCACCAGAATGTTTATTTTCCATCCAACCCGTTGATAAGGTCACAAAGACCTGGATGAAGGGACCACACAAAATCATCTTGATCTAAGATTTTTGTGGCCCACAAGAAGATTTTAATGTTCAATCACTACTGTTTCCTGTGGTGTGGTCCACGTAAGATTTTGATCTGCTTCATTTTTTGGTATTATGCCTTAAACTGAGCTGTGAAAATGGATGGACCGCGTGGATGTAGGGAACATACATTAATGCGGGCCCCACAATCAGCGATCCACCAAAGCGGCGTCCTATAAATTCATGTGGTATGGCCGACCTGGGTATAATTTTTGTCGTCCTAATGAGAAGCGAATTGCCTGTGACGCATGGAATCGGTGTGGGGCCCAAAGAGATTCCGTGATAAATCTAATCCGTCCATCAGTTTTACAAGGCCATAATAAGATAAGAATATAAAAATGAGGCATATCCAAAACTCATGTGCCGGGATCAAACGAAAAGGCAAGGACTGAAATCATACCATTGGAAATTCTGCGGTGAGCCTAATAAGTTTTGTATTAGGATGATATCTGTCCCTATAGTTTAATTGACTATTAATAATCTTATGAACGGTTTGGATGGCATATAAACATCGTGATCAGCTCCTGGAAGGTTTCAACGGTCAACGTTTCCATTCCCACTGTCTTGAGTTTTGGATGCGACAGTTTTTTAGATTACTGCCGTTATTTGGTCTTGGAAAAATGATGGACGGAGTGGATTTGTCACAGGAATCTCTCTGGCCCCACACAGCTTCAACAAGTGGGGGCACGGTATCTCGTGTCCGCGTCCATCCTTGTGAGGCACGTCGGAAGAATGGATTGGATGGCGTATAAACAACATGGTAGGCGTTACATCCGACGGTTTATTGGATCGTGGCCTACCTATGTTTTGGATCTAACGGTTAAAAATGAGGCAGCTACTTGATGGACGGGTTAGATTTTATAGAACTGTGAAAGTTTCACCCACCAGATTCTCGGTTTGCGAAGAGTAGTTTATTAGGTGATACTCAATCGCATGATACCCGCACGCGCTCAGAAATTGCACACTTTATCGTGGATCGTGAGAGTTTTGGATCGAGCTGAAATTTATTTTTTTAATACTTCATCCGGGTCAGTATGTTGGATGGTAAATAAACATTATGATGATGGGCCTATAAAGTTTTTAACGGTCAGCGTTCAATCACCGTTCTTTTCTGTAGAATGGTTTACCTAAGATTTGTATATTCTTCATTTTGGGCTTATCCACTTAGATAGTCTGGAGAACGGATGGACGGCGTGGATATAATACACATGCATCAATGTAGGCCCACCATGTTGGGTGAGGCAGGGCTGCACCTATCCCACTCTCCCAAAAATGAGGCAGATCCATGACCCAAGTGGGCCATATTATAAAGAAGAGTGGGGATTGAACCCCTGCCATTGAGACCTTGTTGGGACCCACGGAGGGTTTTTTTTTTATCATATGTTATATTTGTGTTTTTTTTTTTTTTGTTCATCCTCGTGGCAACGACCCTGCTAACGGTCAGGATGAGCTCTAATAAGATTTCAATGATGGGTGTTTACATCTACACCAGTATCTTTCTCATTTTTTGGGATCATGTCTTATCATTCGTCACAAAACTGATGGAGAGAGTGGATCTCGTATGGGTTTTATCTATACCATCCGTCCATTTTCCCAATTATTTTAGGGTATAAGCTAAAAAACAAATGAGCTAGATCCAATGCTCAAGTAGACCACACACTATGGATTAAACTTTTACAGTTTAAAACTTCCTATGGGCTACAAAACTCTTACTTCTTACTTCCTAAGCACATACAAGCTGAACTTAAAAGTGGGAAGCAACTATTGTGTGCAAAACTGAACTAATCCAATATATGGGAAGTATAATCAACCATGGGAAAGATGTCTCAAAGCTTAAACGACTATAAGACCAGGATGGGCGCCTATCTCAAGCTGATAGAGTATAGAGTTCGAAAGATATAACAAGTGACTCTTGGACGAATAGATGAGCCATGAGATGACCTCAAGCTGAGCGAGGACAGAGCTCGGTGGGGGGAAAATCATCTCCTAAGCTGACCAGATCGAATACGGGCATAAGCGAGATGAGAGATTCAAATAAAATCCCACCTTGAACTAAGAAATAAAATATTCAAAATAATCCTGTCTGCACGCCGATCGAGGCAGGCACAACAATATTTTCAAAGGTAGATTCTCATCTAAATAAAGACCTTCAGGCGAATCTAGCGAATCCCATGGAAATATGGAGGTCTTAAAACTGCATAAGGACCCTATAACTATAGTCACTGCAATTAAAGGGGATGTAAGCGAACAAACCTAAGCTTAAGCCTTTAATTCGAGTCTACCAACCCAACTTAGGCATCGGAGGGTCCATGTAACGCTCCGGAAAATCGGGGGTCGTGCATAAACTCGACTCCCGAGTCCCCGAGTGTCACTTATCATCAATTTTATAATTTTATGATTAATCCAGTTTAAATGCGCAGCCTAAAATTTTTTGGAGCATGAAACACAACCACAACTAGTCTACTGAAATGAAGAGATCAATATATACAGGTCCAAAAAAGAATAAACGGGTCGCATAAGGCGTTACTCAACAAAATCACAACAACATCATATCCACAAGAGTAGAGCTGAGTCCGCTCGTCCTCCTCCTCGAGGCCCGCATCGCCCAGCTCCACGAATTCTGCATCACCTGCATTTATGAGCGAATCTGGTTGGTGTTTTAAAACACCATCCCAGAGTGGGAGTGAGTGATCAACTCAGTGTGAACTATTAATCTTAAGTTTTAACAGGCAGCAGTTATAGCATGAATTTAATGAAAGGCAACATTCGTAGATACTAAGCTAATCTTTATAATGCATATGCATGATGAATAGTATGATGCATGCCCTCGCCACAACTCTCCCTCAAGCGACTCCTTCTTACGATCGCATATGACAACACTCCCTCAGAGCGACCTCGACTGCCGAGTCGCCACCCTAGCTAATGCGATGCAATGACATGTTAGCTAAGTTCTTAGTTAAGTCCATTCATCCAGCAGGTTGGGGATTCTGATTCACCCTACGTATCAATGCCCTAAGCTGGTTGCGAGGTCAAGACCCCATCAACGCGTGAGGCCAAGACCTCGCGGTCCGTGATCCCGTCGGGTTCCTCATCCCCGACTCCAAGCACATGAGGAGTGCCGAAAGGAAGGGATCGCTCGCGGTCACTACGGGGAGGCGCGGTACCCCAGCGTAGGCCGACAGCTCGGACATAGTGTCTCATTCCACCATGCCCGACTCACGAGGCTGTGGACCAATTTCAGGTGGGTTATTGTTGGGCTACAACGGTTGCAGGGTGGTTCAGGTTCCATACATAAGTGAGCAAACAGGGTTGACAAACAAGGTTGGTCAGACAGTAGGTTAGACCGCACGGGTCAGGCGAGCATGAGACGAGTGACCTCGGGCACAAGGGACCCATGTAGTCGAACTACAGCCACTCGAACACACCCGCCCAAACCCATGGATATAGCCCTAACATAGTCCTACCGGTGGGACTACCGTCTCTCATCATGTTCCTGACCAACCCAAGGGTATGAGGGGATCCGTAACGTGCTAATTCTACAGGTTATCAACTAGCATAGCGACCACATGTTCTCATGCATCTCATATACCATTCAGATTCTCATAACAAACAAGACTAACCATAACATGAAATAAGTGCATGTGAGTTATGTGTGTGTGTGAGGAAGTTAAGCACTTCCTCCAATTTCAGAAATCATGTGCACACGGATAATAAATCATACATGCATTGGAACACCCCATATGAGGAAAAATGATAGAGCAATCATGAACAAACTATCACCCATACATAATATCATGTGAGAGGCAAGATCAACACCATTATGAAAGCTAAGCATGCAATCCATACAATTCCAACAATATACCACTCTAGGTTTCTCTAGATTATTCAATCATAGCATCTAAGCAATCAAAATCATTAAACCCACACTAAAATTGGTGCAAGGCCACCTAAGAACAATAGTCCGCACCTTGGATTTGATGGAGGCTTGAAAACGACCTAGGAGATATGGATTTCGGGGTAGATCGGCCGGAATCCCTAAAACCAAACCTTGCATGTGAGAAATTTCATGCCGATCCCTTCTCAATACATGGATTCCAAGAAGAAGAAGTGAAATATCTTACCTAGACGGCCAACGGATGATTATGGAGGTTGTGGAGGAGAGCTTCTCCCTTGAGGAGAAGTAGGAAGTTGGAATGGTTGATTTCCTTGGGCCCCACCTTGATCTAAGGTCCACCTAGCTCTCACCTTCACTCTCTTTCTTCACTCTCCCTAGCTCTCTCTCTCCTCTCTCTTTACTCTCTCCCTCTTTCTCTCTTTCTCTCTTTTGGAAATGGAAAAATCGTATGGGAAGAGGGGGTGCCCAAATGGGGCCTTTTTATAATGCCAGGTTTGGTGTAAATGGCCTCAAGGGCTAGGTTTTTACTATACTAGACTTATGGGAGGGTCTTTCTAGGATCTAGGGCCCTATCACCCCTCTAGCCACCAAATTCGGCGTGTATGTGCCTTATGGCCCGATTAGGGCCCATGCAAAAATTGAGGACGAACGGATGAACGGATATATGATCTGAGAAAGTGTTTCTGACCTTTAAGTGGTCTTGTGGGGTCCATTTTGGTGATTGGAGCATTTCTGATGGCCCTCTGGTTATGAAGTTTATAGGATAAGTGGTCCATGGCCCGATGAGGGGCCTTACAAAATTTGGGAACGAACGGATGCGGGGTTTGGTCGTACGGGTCTGATTCGCGATCAACGGTCATCGTGCCACGATCGGGGCCCAGATTTGGTGGGCAGGCGTTGAAAAATACATTAAACATTCACCGTAAATTTGGAAGAAATCCGACGGCTGGAAGGCCCGGAGTCTCAGTTTCTTTGTCGGTGCGGATTGATTTTAATCGCGCATTGGTGGCGCATTGGGCAAGTGTCAGATGGTACTTCTGGGTGTTCACTGGGTCCGCAGTCCGCTATAGACTACAAGCCCAGTGAGATCTATGATTTTCTAAAGTTTTAGATTTTTCTGACCCTTCTCGGTAGCTGGGTGGCCCACACAGTCATTGTTAGTGTAAGCAGCCATCGGCTTGGCGGCCCGCACTTGGTCCCATCATAACTAGACCGTCCACCCCAGTATAATCTAACATTGAGTGCTAATGGTCATTAAGTGATATTATAAGTTAATTAAAAAGGAATTTTAAGAATTTTTGAAAATCCCAAACAGTGAAAATCTAGGATGTTACAATCTACCCCCCTTAAAAACAATTTCGTCCCCGAAATTGCCTAAGGGTAATAAGTACAGATATTGGCATTTTATTTGCTTAAGTTTTTTGGTTTTGGGTTTATATACGTTTTAGGATATATATATTAAATATGCTAGCTTAGCTCATTATGATCTACCCCCCTTAAAAAATTTCACCCTTGAGGTTTGAAAATAATGTCAAAATCATGATTATCGTGCTAAGTGTTTACTAATAAAGTTTACCTAAGGGTGGTGTATTATACTCTTTATGATCAGGCTAATACGGAAAAAAATAACGGTTGTGGTAGGCTCAAATCCGATACGTCGATTGTCCGCCTGACCAGGGCTGACAACACATAGTATCCCTTCTGAATCCTGATGGATCCTGGTCTTCTGCTCGGTCAAAGCAGTGAGTCCGTTGGTAGTCGCTCAGGATTGAGAATTGGGTCAAGCCGCGAATACTTCGCAAGTGTATGATCTCATAATTCCGTAGTCCAATCAACCTAAATGTTTAGGGAACGACCCTCGTTGGAAAGTTTAAATCTCCTATTTATAAGGTTGTCCTTTGGGTTTTGGCCTACAGGAGTCCTCGTTTTAATTTATATCTAATTTGGGGTTTAATAATTCTCTCAACATGCCTATGGGCAATGATTATCCTAAAAAGTTTTTAAAGACACAAATTTGTATATGAATTACCATTTCAATCCTATGGCTAGTGGGTTAATCGCAGACTACACTCTGGTTTCATAAATTTTAAGAATGAAGGAATAGTCGAGGTTCTAAGGTATTCTGGTGGTTGGAAGTGCTAATAACACAAACAAGATTGCAGTAAGGCAATCATACATCCAAGCATTCACAAGGCGACAAGAAAATTCCAAAACAATCCATACATTCACATAAATTTCAAGATGCCATAGGTATGGCCAATTACATGTTACAGCATGGATTTCAAGCATTACTAGATAGGCTAGACGCAATAGAAATACAAGTTAATTAAGCAAAGGTCCTAACCATCCTTCAGTACATGCATTAGACCTAATCGCATTAACAAACTACTAGTCGTTAGTAAGATCGTGGGGCTACTCGTCTGAGTCGGGCGAAAGTGGGGGCGCTTCCTCCCCATAAAGGAAAGAATCATCGGAATGGTGAAAAAGGAGATGACGGTCGCTAGGAACGACATTTTCCTCGGTTAGGAAGGATTTGGGTGTGAGGAATGTCAGTGGATTGTTGGAGGAATGGTCTTAGGGATGACTTTTAGAGTGAGAGTTGAGAAATGAAAATGAGTTTCGGGTGTGCATGGATCTGAGAAGGGTTTGGAAAATGAAATTTGGGAATAGGTTTGAGATGAGGTTGTGTAAGATGAAATGGAAGGTGAGTTGAGGATATGGGGTTTGAGTAGAGATTGGAATTTGAGATGGGTTTTGAGAAATGGGGATGAAATGGTTTTCGGAGTTTGTTTTATGAATGGGCTTTAAAGGTGATATTGGAATGGTGTTTGGGAAAATGAAGTTGAGGATGGTCTTGAGGTAGGTTGTGGGAAGTGAACTTTGGAAATGGGGAGAAGAGAGTGAAAGGAGTGGGGTTTTGGTGAATAGGTCTAGAAGAAAATATGGGTGATGAGAGGGATTTGGGAAATGAGTTGAGAGTGAATAGGTGAGAATAAATAAAGAAATGGGTTTTGAAAAAGAGAAGAAGATGGTTTGGAGGATTGAGTTTTAGAATGAGTATGGGTTAGGCTTGGTGGATCTTGGAGATGAAGTTTGGAGATGGTTGGGAGAATGAAGAGTAGTGGAAGGAGAGGAAAGGAAAGAATGAAGTAGGGAGATAAGAGGATGTGAAGAAGAAGAAGAAGATGGGTTAGAGAAGATTTAGGGTGAGAGAGTGAAGATGATGGAGTGGATTTTGTGAGGGAGAAGGAAATGAGTTTGAAGAAATGGGTTTTGAGAATGGAGTTTGGTGGGATATGAGGAAGAAGATATGGGAGTTTGTTGAAGGGTAGGGATTTGAGGAGTGGTTTGAAGAAATGGGTGTTGAGAAGGGTTGAAGATGGGTTGTCAAGAGGGTTTTCGAGAAATTAGAGTGAGGTGGGTTAGGGAGAGGGGTAATGTGGAAGAAGAAGATGGTAGATTTGAGATTTGGGTTTGAGATTGGGGAGGGAGAGACTTTCTAAGGGTTTTGAAGTAATGGAGGGGAGTGAGATGGGATTACGAATCCCATGGAAGATGGATTTTTTTTTTTGCTTCATCTAGTTCAATTCAAGTGCTATTTGAAAGTAAATCCTTGCCACTTTTAGCTATTAAATTATTTTTTTATAAGTTTTATAGTGATTCATTACTAATTTAAATTTTATTCTACAAAATTTCATTTTATTTTAAGCTTCATAAAAATTATGAAAATTCCAGAAGTACCACCATCCAATACCAATGATTTTCTATTTGTTTCTAAAATACCTCTATTTCTCGTAATGTCATTCATACTTACAGTAACTATATTAGTTTCTAAATTATTATTTTTTTATAGTAAGTTATCATTAAGTTTACTCACATATTACAAAATGTCATCTCATTTCGAGTTATAGAAAAATTATTAAAACTCTACAATTGACATTTGTCTGAAACTAACGATTTTTTGTATGATTGTAAAATGTCTTAATTTCTTGTAAGGTTTCTTGTACTTTCGATAACTGAATTATTTTTTAAAATTTTTATAATGTTTTATCACTAAGTTTAAACTCATCCCACAAAATTTCATATCATTTGGAGTTGTAAATAAATTATTAAAATTCTATGAGCAACAACTATCTGAAATAAAAATTTTAGACAGTTGGTACAACATCCTAATTTTAACTATAATATAATTTTTATTTTATTTTTTTCTTATTTTTATATAAAACTAGACTCATCAAGCTTTAATCTGGCTTTTGAATCACCTAAATCGGAGTTGTAACGAATGAGATGTGATTTTTTGAAGTTGACGGAAATTCGTAAAAATTTCGGCAGGACAACACGGGTCGGCGGGGGCAACGCGGGCTGGCGGGGGCCACGCGGGGCGTGGGGGCAACGCGGGCCGGCGGAGGCCACGCGGGCCTCTGCCTTCCCGGGCGGGGGCCACGTGGGCCTCTGGCTTCCGGGGTGGTCGACATCTTTCGACGCCCATATCTCGCAAACCGGAGTGAGTTATGCGACGTGCCATATATAAATTTGGGGTAGGAGAAGCCGATCTACGCAATGAACCTAGTGGTTTCGCGAGATTCCTCCTAGTTAGGGGCCAAAATCTAATTTTTCTATATTTTCACTATTTTCGTTGAAATTTCATTCTCCCTTAAGTCCTTACCCCCCCAATGGATCTAAACTATCAACTTTGGCCCGACATTAACTCATTTGGTCTAGATCTATGGTTTCGACCGTCTAATCATTAAATTTTCGGCTCGTACCTGTCAATGTCCCGAGGAAATTAGAGGACAGAGTGGAGTTAGGTGAAGCTTTTAAGGGGGATAGGTTGGGGGGAGGAAATTGGACTCAGGCCTGTTTGACTAGTGATGTTAATCTATACTAAAGGGAATTACAATGCCACTCCTAGCTCAAGATTGAGAATGACATGTCTGGAACGAGTGTGGGATGAGACTTAGATTTATTTCATGGGCTTTGCTAAATGAGCCTGACATGGTGCGGTGAAATGTGGGATTTCTACGCACTAGGATGATGATTTCCTAGGTATGATGGGGAAATAAGATCCGGGATTTGCCCTTTTCTAGGGTTACTATTCTCTCTTTCGCTACCCATTCCTAACTCCTTGGGAAGTCTTACCTTTCGTTCAAGGTTGCCGGTTTAGGGACTGGGATAGTTTTTATGTTCTAAGTTCATGTTACGTTTTCTAATATGTATCTTCTCAAATCAGCGGACGCGTTAGTGGGTTCATGACCCATGGCCCAAGAGATTCCAAACTATTGCTCTGATATCATCTGTAACGCCCCGAAAAATCGGGGGTCGTGCATAAACTCGACTCCCGAGTCCCCGAGTGTCACTTATCATCAATTTTATAATTTTATGATTAATCCAGTTTAAATGCGCAGCCTATAATTTTTTGGAGCATGAAACACAACCACAACTAGTCTACTGAAATGAAGAGATCAATATATACAGGTCCAAAAAAGAATAAACGGGTCGCATAAGGCGTTACTCAACAAAATCACAACAACATCATATCCATAAGAGTAGAGCTGAGTCCGCTCGTCCTCCTCCTCGAGGCCCGCATCGCTCAGCTCCACGAATTCTGCATCACCTGCATCTATGAGTGAATCTGATTGGTCTTTAAAACACCATCCCAGAGTGGGAGTGAGTGATCAACTCAGTGTGAACTATTAATCTTAAGTTTTAACAGGCAGCAGTTATAGCATGAATTTAATGAAAGGCAACATTCGTAGATACTAAGCTAATCTTGATAATGCATATGCATGGTGAATGGTATGATGCATGCCCTCGCCACAACTCTCCCTCAAGCGACTCCTTCTTACGATCGCATATGACAACACTCCCTCAGAGTGACCTCGACTGTCGAGTCGCCACCCTAGCTAATGCGATGCAATGACATGTTAGCCAAGTTCTTAGTTAAGTCCATTCATCCAGCAGGTTGGGGATTCTGATTCACCCTACGTATCAATGCCCTAAGCTGGTTGCGAGGCCAAGACCCCATCAACGCGTGAGGCCGAGACCTCGCGGTCCGTGATCCCGTCGGGTTCCTCATCCCCGACTCCAAGCACATGAGGAGTGCCGAAAGGAAGAGATCGCTTGCGGTCACTACGGGAGGCGCGTACCCAACAGTAGGCCGACAAATCGGACATAGTGTCCCATTCCACCATGCCGGCTCACGAGGCATGGACCAATTTCAGTGGGTTATCGTTGGGCTACAACGGTTGCAGGGTGGTTCAGGTTCCATACATAAGTGAGCAAACAAGGTTGACAAACAAGGTTGGTCGACAAGTGGGATTAGACCGCACGGGCCAGGCGAGCATGAGACGAGTGACCTCGGGCACAAGGAACCCATGTAGTCGAACTACAGCCACTCGAACACACCCGCCCAAACTCATGGATATAGCCCTAACATAGTCCTACTGGTGGGACTACCGTCTCTCATCATGTTCCTGACCAACCCAAGGGTATGAGGGGATCCGTAACGTGCCAATTCTACAGATTATCAACTAGCATAGCGACCACATGTTCTCATGCATCTCATATACCATTCAGATTCTCATAACAAGCAAGACTAACCATAACATGAAATAAGTGCATGTGAGTTATGTGTGTGTGTGTGAGGAAGTTAAGCACTTCCTCCAATTTCAGAAATCATGTGCACACGGATAATAAATCATACATGCATTGGAACACCCCATATGAGGAAAAATGATAGAGCAATCATGAACAAACTATCACCCATACATAATATCATGTGAGAGGCAAGATCAACACCATTATGAAAGCTAAGCATGCAATCCATACAATTCCAACAATATACCACTCCTAGGGTTTCTCTAGATTATTCAATCATAGCATCTAAGCAATCAAAATCATTAAACCCACACTAAAATTGGTGCAAGGCCACCTAAGAACAATAGTCCGCACCTTGGATTTGATGGAGGCTTGGAAACGACCTAGGAGATATGGATTTCGGGGTAGATCGGTAATCCCTAAAACCAAACCTTGCATGTGAGAAATTTCATGCCGATCCCTTCTCAATACATGGATTCCAAGAAGAAGAAGTGAAAGATCTTACCTAGACGGCCAACGGATGATTATGGAGGTTGTGGAGGAGAGCTTCTCCCTTGAGGAGAAGTAGAAAGTTGGAATGGTTGATTTCCTTGGGCCCCACCTTGATCTAAGGTCCACCTAGCTCTCACCTTCACTCTCTTTCTTCACTCTCCCTAGCTCTCTCTCCTCTCTCTTTACTCTCTCCCTCTTTCTCTCTTTCTCTCTTTTGGAAATGAAAAAATCGTATGGGAAGAGGGGGTGCCCAAATGGGCCTTTTTATAATGCCAGGTTTGGTGTAAATGGCCCCAAGGGCTAGGTTTTTACTATACTAGACTTATGGGAGGGTCTTTCTAGGATCTAGGGCCCTATCACCCCTCTAGCCACCAAATTCGGCGTGTATGTGCCTTATGGCCCGATTAGGGCCCATGCAAAAATTGAGGACAAACGGATGAACGGATATATGATCTGAGAAAGCGTTTCTGACCTTTAAGTGGTCCTGTGGGGGCCATTTTGGTGATTGGAGCATTTCTGATGGCCCTCTGGCTATGAAATTTATAGGATAAGTGGTCCATGGCCCGATGAGGGGCCTTACAAAATTTGGGAACGAACGGATGCGGGGTTTGGTCGTACGGGTCTGATTCGCGATCAACGGTCATCGTGCCACGATCGGGGCCCAGATTTGGTGGGCAGGCGTTGAAAAATACATTAAACCTTCACCGTAAATTTGGAAGAAATCCGACGGCTGGAAGGCCCGGAGTCTCAGTTTCTTTTGTCAGTGCCAGATTTTAATCTGGCATTGGTGGGGCGCATTGGGCAAGTGCCAGATGGTACTTCTGGGTGTCCACTGGGTCCGCAGTCCGCGATGGACTACAAGCCCAGTGAGATCTATGATTTTCTAAAGTTTTAGATTTTTCTGACCCTTCTCGGTCGCTGGGTGGCCCACACGGGCTGTTGTTAGGTGTAAACGGGCCATCTGGCTTGGCGGCCCGCACTTGGTCCCATCATAACTAGACTGGTCCACCCCAGTATAATCTAACATTGAGTGCTAATGGTCATTAAGTGATATTATAAGTTAATTAAAAAGGAATTTTAAGAATTTTTGAAAATCCCAAACAGTTAAAATCTAGGATGTACAGTCCACGACCGTCATCGGCTCCCCCCGTTGCCTACATCTTCCTATATATATAGGTCCATCGCTAGGCGCACCTCCATATTTGATCACATCCGTTCAACCAGCTTCCACATTGACGATGAAATCTATTTTCACGATTTCCATCTCTTAAATAGATCAATCTAATCATTCTTCTTACATTTGGAAGTCTAAATCGTGAGATCCACCATTCATCAAATCCACAACATTTTTTCGATCGCTCTAACACTGGATTTTCCAAATCCAACCATTGGATTATAAAATGAATTTTTAGGTTACAATTAGACAGTCCTATAAACTATTAAATCCGATCTATACCGTACATACTTATAATTTACATTTATACAACTGTTTAGTTTTAGATCAGGTAGATCAATTCCATTTAGACATCTCCAAGAGATCCTACGACCATAAATTGATTTCTTATAAACAATATAATTGTAGGTTACGTGAACTGATTGTCGATCCGAGGACTTACCCATGCATTAACATCGTAGGATTCTAAGGGACCCAAAGGATCATTTGTTTCGGTTCAATCAAATCATCCAACCATTGATCCTTGGAGAGAATCCCCGTGGACACTCCATCTCCAATTCAAGGCCAATTTGACCGTTGATCTATGAGTTTAACTATACACCTATGCCTTAAAAATCCCAAGGAACCCATAGAACCTCCTAGACAGTATGAATTTTGGAAAACATCATTAGTGGGGCTCGAATAGCCAAATTCACTATTCATTAACTCAAAAACCAAGTTGCGAGTGACAAACAAGCTAAGATTGGAATACCCCACTACATGGGCTTTAAATCCCACTACTAATCACTGTGAAGATAGCCTTTGGACCTTAATATATTTTGGATAGGAATGGACCAAGATCATATAAAATCTAACCATTAGGTAGGGGTACACATCAAGTCGAACCAAGTCGAGCTGGCCTCAGCTCGAATCGGCTCGGCCACTAGCTGACCTTAGCTCGAATTCGACTCGGCTCGGTTTGGTCAGCAACTCGGGCCAGCTCAGGCCGAGTTCAAGTCGAGTTCACTATTAAGGCATTTCCACGAACACCTGAACTGCACCTTCAAAATCCCTCTGTATGTGAAACAGAAGTAATGGTTTTACATGTATTTTATCAAACACCTTCTAAGTAATATAAAAACCAAGAAAAACCAAGGAAAAAGGGTATTTGTTTCATGTACATACCTTCCTTGCCATCAGCCACACTTCGTTGAGTCATTTTATCAAACACTTGGTGAGCAACATCAATGGCAAAGTAATCGAGTCACCGAACTGGTTCAATCCAAGTTCGATTCAAGCTAGATTCGATCCGAGTCGAGTCAAGCTGGGGCTTGCTCGAACTCATTTTCGAGCTAAAAAATCAGCTCGAACTCAGCTTCAAACTGAGCCAAATCGAGCTTTTTCAAGTCGAGTCGAGCGAGCTAACCAAGCTAGCTCGGTTCATGTACACCCCTACCATTAGGTCATTAGAAAATGCCATCTTACCACACAAAAACAGGTTATGGGGCCCACCTAAGTTCCGGATCTATCTGACCGTTTGTTGAAGGACCTGATCGAGCCCTCTAAAGGGAATGGACGAAGTAGATCTATTAAACAAATCACGATGGACGCCACCTGCGATACACCGGATGTTGGGGAGGGTCAAACCAGGTTTGACCTGATGCCCGAAGAGGAAACTTCCTCCTCTCCTTTCGGTTTCCTTCCCAGTGGACAAACGTTGCCATTTTGCATGACCAATGGCCCATCACCACAGACCACCTCAATTATCAGAGCCGTCCATCATGTGTGTGTCGTGGGGCTAACTAAAACCTTGTCATCTGTATAAGTTCATGCACACATGCATGTGCACAAACGCGAGCCCAAGCAGCGGTGCGTGCAGCTTGTTTCTGGAAACAGAGATCATATCCGTGACAAGCTGGCAATCCACATGGGAGTCCTCCTCCTTCAATCCTGGCCATCCATCTGGTGCTATCTCAGCCATTCCTTTCACGTGGATTAGGGTTTCCTCCCTTAGCAAACCAAAACCACGACCAGTTTTGGTTTTACCTGACGGATCTGGAGGTTGATGTAAACCAGTGCAATCCATACCATTTATTCTTCATCCAACAGTTTTAGAGAGATAGGGTAAACCATAAATGAAAGGAGGATTGAGCAGCAGTAGTCTCCATCTCTTACAATAGCTCGAAAGAAACACCATGTTGTTTGTGAAACACCATTGAAGCTGGAGCTCGTTCCCCGTTCAAACCGCACTAAGTTCGGTCCGAGTCGGACGGGTCTGGTCGAGTCCGAACTTCATAAAAGTCAAGAAAGAGAGAAGCTGAGAAACAGAAAGGGGGAAGAAGATGAAGAAGGGAAAGCAGAGAGAGTCAGCTCGAGCGGGTGTCGCACTGCACTACTGCATCAGGCGACTCGAATCGAGCCAAATTTGGACCGAGTTAGGCCAAGCTTGGCATCCACTGTTGGAAGTTTCCAGCATGAAGAATGAAAATAAAGAAAGAAAGAGAAACTAGAGAGGAAGAAAAAGATGGAGAGAGAGAGAGAGAGCAGGGGTGGTGCGGCTGCATCATTACGTTACTCTGCCCACCGGGTTGCCGACTCGATTAGGTGGAAGCTCTTGCTAGTTGGGGTTGAAAGAAATGAAGATATAAGGAAATAGTATGAGGATGAGAAGAACGAGAAGGAGAGGGAGTTAATCCAAGTTGGGTGTGGGCTTGGTTGAGTCCAGACTTGTCTAGTCAGGTAGAGAGTGGAAAAAGTGAGAAGAATAAGGGAAATGAAAGAGAGAAGAGGAAGAAAGAGAGAGACTGAGCGATTCGCCGCACCTACTCGACTCGACTCACCCGAGTGGTAGGTCGGGGCTGATGTGTTTGAGCTAGGTCAAGATGGGTCTGACAGCGTTGTACCTTTTCCATCCATAAGGAAGATGAAGATAGAGAGTCACTGGTCAGTTGACTTAGGACCGGGTTAACTCGCTGGATATTGATTCAGTCCGCACTTAACTTCCGTTGAGGTATAAATTATCTACCTTCTTGTGTTGTAATTTAGATTTGATTATTTAATTAGATGTTATAATCATAAAGCTTATATTTCTTAAAACTCTAAGCTTAAGTTAGAGTGTGGGTCAAAGTCCACAATATAACATAATTAAGACTATAACGCTGATCTTAACCATAGATAGTCTATAAAACTTTGAGCTAATTATGCGATATACAATTCATGGTAGGATACGATTTTAAGGGCGCGTGCTCCCTAACAACATTAGTTGACGATTTAACTTGGAAAGTGATGACTTCTTCCCATTAAGCTATATGCTTTCCCATTAGCTTGAGTGATGGTTTCTATTTTAATTTCAACTGATAACGCCTTTAATCCATGATTTCTTCTGCTAGTTATTGAATCTTATTAGCAAATTATATGCTCAACATTTATCTTGTATGCACATTTGCATGTTGTACTTGTATATCTTCTCATGCTTGTGCATTTTGAATTGCTACATCTATTAGTGGAAAAGCCCCACTTATATATGTACATCCAGACTTTGGATGTAACTCGATTGATTGTGATTATAATGGACCATCGACCCAGTGGTTACTTTGAGTGATGGGTTAAATGGAATATTGATGTGGTTTACCATCCATGGATTGTTGTGTCTACGTGGCTTTTGGGGATGATCTTTTGTTTTTCTCATCGATTTGATATCTGCCCTATGTAGCTTCGATTTGATATTTGCCTTGTGTAGCTTCAACTTGATATTTGCCATAAGTGGATTGATGTATTATTTTTATATAACCATGCGATGGCAAGTTCCGCTCGTTGAAATATGATTGGCCACTAGTCGAGGATGTTACCATTAAACATTCTAACATTGGAGTCTCATGAGTCGAGGATAATGGTATGAGATATTATGCCCGAGCTGTCAACCTGTGTTGGGTGACGAGCCCCCCATAGTGACATTTTAGCTTTTCTTAAATTAGCTGGTTGAAATTGCAACGATAATGGTTGGGCTAATCATACATTAATAGCATAGGAGTGATGATGGGTGGCTAATTTTAGATGTTGCAGGACTAGTCCTTAGTTGTGGTATCGTTTCACTAGCTTCCATACCATCGACTATTGACCCACTTTTGATGAGCTTGGTCACTACGCACGTACAAGATGTACTTTCACTAGTGGTTGGCCACATACATGAGTTTTTCTCAAAAGCCAATTGGATGAGCATCCTCAGTTGATGTGCACTCACACATCCATGCATTTAAATAAGACAACATCGTGTATTGCTTTGAATGCTTTATTGTTTAAAATTATGCATCACTAATGTGATGGTGTGTAACCCTGAGTGGAATTCACACTGAGCTGGTCACTGATTCATCGAAATATATAACCATACAGGTAGTGCAGGTGGTTAAAATGATACTCATGTTCGAAATAACGACGAACATGGTATAACTATCAGAGATGCATGGTTACATCTTCTTATGAGAAGTTGCGTGGTATTGCAGCTCAAGCTTAGTTGCATTTTATCATGTTTCATGTGTGAAGTTATTTATTTCTTGTATTTGTTAGTATTAAGACATTGGTTTATATAAGCATTATGGGCAGCCGCTTGTATATTCTGAATGTATGTGCAAATTTTCATTATGTTCGATTCACTTTTCTTTCACTAGACTGCAAACTTTGAGAAAGAAAAAGAAAAATAAATTATATATACACATGGAATTTGGATATCGTTATAGGTTAACACTCGAGTTTTCAAAAAATGAGTTGTATACTCAGGTTCCAAAAACCAGGGCACTATAGTTTTAGAAAAAAAAAAAAAAAACGTAAGTGCGTACATCAGCACGTCACCTTGATAATTAGACCACCTACCGCTCATCTTTACTCATCTCTCTCCCTCTATCAGCCCGATTTATGATTCACCTTAACCCATATGTGTCAAACCATCCATCATGTTGGGATCCCCTCGGTCCTATCCACACCACTCATCAGTCCACGACCTTTGACAAACCTCAACCGTTGAAATCTTTACGTAAGAACTCCTTGTGCGGCCCACTTGATCAACCGATGAACCTCATTTTTTACCTCTTATCCTAACTTCACATGTTGACCCTAATGAATGGCTTAGATTTCTTATCACCCATCGCTGTGGACCCCACCTATTCCTTATGAAATATGCAGCAACCACACTTCCAACTTCAGTTACAAAATTTCGCCCGAAACGAAAACCTTCTCTGAATTTTCACTCTAAACGACTGCACAATCCATGTGAACCTCTCCATGTAATCTCAACCGTTCGAATATCTAGCAAACCTCTCCAATGACTCCTAGGGGTGTACATTGAGTCGAGCTAGCCTCAGCTCGACTCGGCTGGGCCACTTGATGACCTCAGGTCGAACTCGACTTGGCTCAGTCCTCGAGCCTGATTGGCTAGCTTGGTTCAGTCAGCAGCTCGTGCCAGTTCGAGCCGAGTTCACCACTGCAGCATTTTCACAAACATCTGGACTACACCTTCAAAATCTCACTGTATTTGATACAACAACAATGGTTTTACATGTATTTTAGCAAACACCTTCTAAGCAACATAAAAATCAAGAAAAAAAAAGTGTTGGTTTCATATACATACCTTCCTTGCCACCAGCCACACTTCTTTGAGTCATTTCATCAAACATTTGGTGAGCAACATCAATATCAAAGTAACCGAGTCACCGAACTAGTTCGATCCGAGTCGAGTCGAGCTAGGGCGAGCTCAAATTCGGCTCGAACCCATTTTCGAGCTCAAAAAATCAGCTCGAACTCAGCTTCGAACCAAGTTGAATTGAGCTTTTTCAAGTCGAGTCGAAGCGAGCTAACCGAGCTAGCTCGGTTCGTGTACACCTCTAATGACTCCCAATCCTCCAATGAAATCCTACATCAAACAACCAATCAAATTGAAGCTCAACACGTTGTCTTTTTATATTTCATGTTCAATAGCCACACCACTTTCTGATTAAGAACCCACCAATAAATTTGATCTAAGTCTTCAAAATTAGTGAGCCACAAGCTACTTACGACCCATCTAAGCCATCCTTGACCGTCAAAATAGGAGGAAAACCATCCAAGTCAAATATGACATGAGAGGGTGACCATCTTCTTCATAAGATACCACAATTGTAGGATCGTGTGTGGCCACTAATTTCATATTCAAAACTATTAATCTATAGTCATCTAAATTGCATGAGATCCCTACCATTCAATAAAAAACCATACATTTTCTAAAACTGTTCAAATAGTTGCGTAAAAAATGGCATTACCACAACTTCTCATTGGCTGCTTCTATCACAACACGACTCTGGAAGATTGTTCTAAAGGCAATGCGTACATTCATCTAGACGCCAACAAGTCTTCAGAGAGAGAGAGAGAGAGTGAGTGAGAGTTAGACAGAGGAGGATTCAACCCAAGTTGTTATCCGTCGGATCGCCCACGTGTCAGCCTCCAACTTTTGTTGTTGGACGATCTATAGAAGAAAATCAAAAGAAAGACAACGTAGAAAACATAAGAGAAAGAAGGTATAAGAAATACAAGGACCGATAGAAAAAACTGCACTCGGGTGTGACGAGTTGAATAAACCGAGTTTCACCATATCTAACCATTGAGTCGACTTTCGCCCTGCCGTCTCGATTAATTTATAGAGCATTGTAATGACCCTAAAATTTTTGCATAAATTTCAACTTAAAATAGGTGGAACTACCTCACTTAAACTAGTATAATTAAATAGGAACTAACCATCTAACTGGGGTTATCAAAGCAAATCTTCTTAGTACAAACCTTCCCAAGAACTAGACAAATAGATCTTCTAACCTGAGCGACCAATCAGGACCTACCGAAACACCTGCCTTAGACGTTTAGTGATATGGCATGGTGAATGAACGGAGTGGATCAACACTGATCACTTCATAGGCCTCACATTAAATCCTTGCACGTGCACAAATAATGTGCACACGCCATGCACGATGCCGTTGCGTCGGACCCGATGGGAACCCAAAAATCTCGGATTCATTTAAAATCCTCTCCTGCCCGTCAAGAATTCAAACTGATGGCCCATCTGATGCTAACATCGGCCCACCATCACGAGCCATCTTCACAATCCAGACCATTCATCGTGATCGGTGGGGCCCACCGACCATAACCTAGGTTGGGATCGTAGGCCCGCTCGAATTGTGGAGTAGCGGGATCTCCTTGACACAACGACTGGATAGGAGATCTCCTCGGGTGCGCGTATTAGCTGGCGATCCGGACGGCCAGGTAAGCTCGAGACCACGCGCTTACACTCCACGTAAAGGTACCATCATCACCCTATTTCTGGTAATGCCATGGCGGCGACTCAAGGCGGGAGGAATAATTCCATTTATGGAAACAACATATCTCCGCCGATCGTTTACACCTAGAAGCTTCTCCTGAGCAAATCCTGAGCGTCAGCTCTAGGGTTGCCTAAAATCTCATAGCAAAACGAGATATTCCTGAGAAATTAACGAGACTATGGTTCGGCGCAAATCGCCTTTGTGCGGCTAATCCCACTTAACTTATGGCATTCCCTCACCGTTGAGTGTGACCCACAAGCCTGATGACCACCATCTGAACCATCTGAGCTCCCGGATCAGAGAATCAACCGTCTCTCTCGAAGACACCATTATTAGCCGACCATCTTCCCCAAACCGACTGTGGGACCCATTTTTTGTAATAGAAACTATTCCTCAAATCCAAACCGTCCATCTCATAGCCCATCCCCTCAAATGTCTATCAAAGATTAAATCTAAGACCCATGTACCAGATCTAAGACATTGAGGGATTCCGATGCCAAAACACTCTCGGCTAAATCATTTTATTTCCGCGCTAATCTTTTGTGATTAGTTGTGGATATTTTCAGAAACGGAAAGACTATAAATAGCCTTACATTAGGGCGAATTCCAAGGGAAAGAAAAGGAGATAGAATAGAAAAAGAGGGGGGGTGAGTCCGAACGCCGCTGGTACGAGTTGCATGTACTGTAGCAACTCGACTCAGTTGGGTTGTTAGTCGTTATGAAGAAGATCGAGAGGGAAGTAGGAGATAGTGAGAAGGGAAGAAGAAAGAAAGAGGAAGAGAGAGAGAGAGAGAGAGAGAGAGAGAGAGAGAGAGGAAATGCCTACCTCTGGAATGAGTTTCCAGCATGCCGGTTGAAACTCCTCAGTTCCGCTGAAGGTTCTGATTGCACGTAGCTCAAATCCCCAACTAACTTAGGTAACAACCATCGAAATCCATCCATGTTTGAAGTTCATATCAAACTAGTAAATGTCCGAGCCAAGCTCTCTGCTACCTCAGGTTGTTACGCCTCAACTCGGTGTCCGGGAACGAGGCAGGGTGGTGTATTCCTGACTTCTGGCGCATCTAAACCACCTGTAGAGACCACACTACACCCCTAGCCAGGTAATCTTGTAAATCCTCCCTCAGCTATTGTTGAAATCCATCTACTCGGCTAACTGTATTCACTGTCACCTCAACTCGGTCATGAGTTGAGTGAACCAGTTACATTTCTGGATAGAAAAAAAATCCAGATCGGAACCCATGGCTGTGATCGGCCTATCATGCACAGAGTCCAGCACCACAATCCAATCCCCAGTGGATTCACCCAGTTATTCGTTGTTGGCCAAAGGAACTCGATTGGGCGAGTTAACACTGAGTCGGTGACTCAGGTTCAGTTTTGGGAAGAAAACCCCAACTCAGTTGAGCCTGGGTTACGGTTCGTCCAGTTAAGCTTGTGCCCAGCCATGAGTGTTACAGGTTTGCCCATTTGGGGACTGACCCGGTCATTTTTTCCAACTGGGTTAACTCAGTACTCCTTATTAGGCTGACTCAGTCAGCTTTCCGGCTGATTCAAGTTAACTCCAATCGGTTGCAAGTAATCTTGAGGAGCATTGGGTCCAATAGACCCATGATCTGACCCGGTGGCTATCAAAACCCTTGAAATAAGCCCAACTAGTTATTAGTTGATGACCTCAACCGAGTTAACTCGGTCGTGACTCACTAGAACTGGTGATACCTCCTACGGGAGCTGCTTACAATTGATATCCTTATAAGACACTCCATCCTTCAATCAGTCCAAACCAGAACATTACAAATCAAAGAGAATACACCAAGGTGAGGGACATCCCCCATAGCTTCTTCATTGCATTGAATTCTAAGATAGTGTTAAGCTTGAAATTGTAGAAATATTAATTGTGCATGAGTTAGTCTTGCTTCATTTGAATTAATTTCACTAACCATGTGGAAATATTCATATCTTATTGTTCGTGTAGAAATTCACATCATACTCTTGGTCCCATATCTAGACTTGCTTAGTTATATGTACATTTCATTAAGTATGTTAAGAAGTAGTAAATTTTGCTTCTATCTAAATGGTAAATTTACTCCATAATCCATTTCATAAGCTAGAACCATTTCGATTTGAAGCTAATGTGCATGATCAAGTCTTGAACTAGCACGGTATTTCTTTCATTCTTAATTGGTTATGTTGAGAATGAGCTAATGTGCAAATGCCTATTTACTTGATTTCTATATGTGACAAACATGTGATTGGAACTTGGTATAACACTTTCTAAGTCATGTTAGTAATGGTCAAACTTAGAGTTATATTTTACCAAGTAACGATATATGACACTTATCAATGTTGTAAAATGAGGCCTAAGTGTGAAATGCCACCTTGGGTGGGATGTTGTGAGAACTTGGTAAGAGATGCTACATTTATGGGCTTCAGTTGAACCTTGACTATGTTTACGAGAATAATCTTGTCAAGTCTATGGAATGTACATGAGCATTATGATGCATGACATTCACACATGACATGTGAGCTTTTTCGAGTGCTTAATGTAAGCCACACTTTGCTCGATTTACTATTAGATCAGTTGAATTATCAGAGTTTGTGCAATTGAGCCACTTTGGGCGCTCTTATTTTACATGAGGCTATTCCGGGATCAGACACTCCTCTGGCATACCCCGTGTATTATTCCAGGAGACAGGTCATCCCTGGGCGCACTTACCTTCATGGCCTTTTCCAAGTAGTCTACCTACCTTGGGTGGTCTTTTATTTTGACAGCAGGATGTGCATACCCAGATCTGTGACTTGAACATACATTCATACATTCACGCAAATGCATATGTAGTTGTATTGCCCTATGACTCGAATATGAACTGTTAACCTATTTTTGAATGATGTATTATGTTGAATCTATGAGGGAAATTCCTACTGAGTTTTCACCCACCCAATCGTGCGGTTGCACCAAATAGATACAGGTATGACGGAGGGAAATGATGCCTATGACGACACCCCTGATACAGTTGAAGAGGAGTATGGAGAGGAAGGACAGTACGTCGACACGATTAGCCGTTAAAGCTCAACTAATGACATAAGATCCATTTATTTCATGCTATTAGACATCATCTTAGTTTTGTTTGCTTTGGAAATTGTATTTAAAAATCCCCCGCAGTGGGACTTTGCTTTACTTCCTTACTTTTATTCACGTATATTGAACTCCTTTTATTAGTCAATACAATAGTTATTTTCTGATGATATGAAATGTGTCGATAGTTAGATGAATGATAGTTTCATTTCATAACGTAACCCTCGGGTTCTCGTACTCGAGCGATCGTCCTCGAGTTATGAGAACCAGGGCGTTACAAGCATTGATAACTCCTATAACATCACTAGGTATGCATTCATTCCCCTCATATCAAATTCGTTCATGAACTCCTTGTTCCATATACCACTTCGACCTATCTCTTTAATGTGTTGACTCACTAAATTAACTTAATGAGCCAACTCTTTTTGTTTATAATATTTTATGAATCTAAATCATAAGTTCCATATATAGTCACCACTTCTAATGGAAAAGATGTTTATGATTAAAAATCGTTAATTTTTATTTTTTTTCATCTTTACCAGTTTATCGATAATTAAAATTTCATGACTAGTCAAGTCAAAGCCATAGAATCTGGACCGTTTAAATCAATCATGTAAGAGTTTAGATCTTTATTAGTTATCTACAATCATAATAAGTAGGTGATCTTCCTGATTGAAAAGACTACATTAGTATGTACTTTGATTCCATTGATTATTTATTTCGTATTATTGATTTAAATTATTTGATTTTGGTTTTACGTGACGTAGAATGCATATATATATATTTTATATGTGGAATAAATTGATTTGATTATTGTTAACTGTTTTTTAATGTATTTAAAGTATGTGTGCTCTGCCCTGAAAGGATCATTATGTTATTTTGTTTATGCGTGCTTTGTCCGGGGTTATTCCCTAAAAGGATGTTTATTTTGTACCGCATTTTAAATTTCAACAATTGTATACATTCCGTATTCCAGTGTGTGTCGTATCTAAATAGTCAATCCATGACCTGTGTTCCAGGATGAAAGACGTATTTTCCTTTTTTAAGATTAAGTGAATGTATACATCTGTACTTTGCCTGGACTCCCTAAAATGTTGGATGCACAGTTCCCTACTTTGGGAGGTTCGAAATAGTCACGGTGCTCTGCCTTGGGTTCATCCCTAAAGTGGGTGCATGAGTGCTCTGCCCTGACAAAGTACAAAAAATGGATCAAAAGCTGTTTTGTTTTATTTAAATTCATTATCAGAATTTCATTTATTATTAGTGTAATGTTAATGTTCTATTAATTTCAAGTTGTGGATATGTAAATACAGTTTTTGTGGTACACATTTGTGGATCACAATCCTTAATAGGTATGTGACTATTTAGGATTAACAGTCTATAATTTTGGAATCACTTCGCACATTAGGTATAGGACTAACTTGAGTTGTGGCCCTTAGTGCAATTCCCCTAATAGCCTGCGATACTATACACTACGACTCAACATTTCATTATGTATTTTTTGTTACATGCTGACGTAGAATTTTCAATTTTGAAAATGATGTGACCCTACGAGCCATCGTGCTCACACTCGTATAGATTGTTTTGCAGGATTTGTATATGAAGAGCCAATTGAGGAACATTATAGACATTTCCTTTATTTATTTAAAGATAAATTAAAATTCAATGCATTTTGTTTTTTTTTTTTTTTATGAATATCAATATAATTAAAGATTCAAGGATTGATTAGTGGACATTATTTAATGACAATTATTATTATCATCTTAGTTGCTCTGATTGCCTTAAAAATGTATGGAAATAATGTGGGTTGTGATGTATATTTTGTTTAAATACAACTCATAATCCTGGAGTTCGGGTTCAGGCCTAGCCAACTTGAATTCTGATTTTCGGGGCATGACAACTGGTATAATCTTCTGAATATGGACTCGGTTGATCATGATCTAATGATGATAGGTTGTAAATATTTACACTACTCCTAGGCGTGCCATAACAATGATGCTGGATGGTAACGATCTAATTATGCTAAACTCTTAACTTTCTACAGTGGAGCTGGATAGAAGCGAATAAACTAAAGCTAAAACTAATATAAAACACCGTTATGCCACAAGGTTATGTGTAATGGCTTGGTTGACACCTCCAACTATTTACTAGATGCTATTTATATAGATCAGGAAGAGTGGTGACCGGGGTTTCTTTGTCGTGAAATGTTTAGATGATCCGCCATACAAATCTCTCTAATTATCCATAATTTTTTGGGGTACAAATGTTTGGGGTCTACTTGAGCTTTAGATCTACTTTATTTTTTGGCCTATGCTGTAAAATGATCTCAAAAAATAGGTGGATGGTGTGGATATAGCTCACACATCACAATGAGACCTACGCAACTTGCTAACATTGAGTGAAATCAACACGGAGCGAATGCAATTCCATATAATTTAATTCCAAGCTTTTCCATTCTTCACAAACATTAAGTCGAACGGGCACGAGACAATGCAATTCCATCCTACCTAATCCCATCTAATTTTATGCGCCAAATGTCCCCTAACAAACTAAACGAGCAGTGTGCATTAAACACAAACAACACGGTGGGCCCAAGACCTTCAACGCCTGGCTGTTGGGTCACGAGCCAAACCGCGTCCTTATCAGTGGGCCGTGGTCACAGACTCGACCGGGCATTTTTTAAAGATTTTTACCTGAAGCACGTGCTCGACATTTAATTTTGACAACGTACGCCCCAATAAATTTATGCCACCGCACTGCACATCGATCGCACGTCTGACCTTGGGGCAGGCCATGACTCTGAGCCACCGTGATGTATGGATTTTATCCACACCATCCATGCATTTTTTCATCTAATTTTAGATTATGAGCCAAATAATGAAGTAAAACCACGGTTCAAGTGTGCCACAACACAGGAAGCAGTAGTGCTAATAAATCCTACCGTTGAAACTTTCCTAGGGCCTTAGGTGATGTTTATTTTTCATACAACCTATTCATAAGGTCATATTGACCTTGATGAAGGGAAAATATAAATATCAATTTGATCTAAAACTTCCGTGGCACCCAAGAGGTTTCCAACGGCAATATTTTAATCCCTATTTAGTGGTCCACTCAAGCCAAGAATCTCTTTCATTTTTTGGTCGATTATCTAAAATAATATGAAAAATTGCATGGACCGTGTGGATAAAATCCATAAATCACGGTGGCCGTCAGAGACGTAGTCAGTTCCGAGTTCGGAACGGACGGGGAAGTACCCAATCCGCCCCCGGTGAGGGCCTCCCGGCCTAATCCACGTCTGTAGCCGCCATGCTTCTAACAGGAGATTTGCTAGCCATACAATTTGATGCACCGCCATTAGACACGTGGGATTATAGCCGTTGGATCCGGATCATGTTAAGATATACAAGCTATTTGACGGTGAGATAGAACATTAAGCTCCCTACCTCAAAAACTTTCAAAAGCTGATTCCAAACTTCTGATCCATGGCCCACAAAACAACGGTCAAGGAAACCGTCCATATTAAAAAAGAATTATACGTTCTATATGTAAAAATAATAAAATACAAGGGTTATATGATGTATGTCCATCATCCACTACCAAGACTATCAAATAAACGGTTTAGATCACCAAACATGGCCCATGGTCCAGATCCAATGTCTATTGTACCGACGCATCATCGTCCAGATGTATTCTACCAAACCTTACCCAACGATCCGTCTCCCGCCAACGTAGCGACAACTATCCAACTATCCCGCATTGACTAAAACACCCTTCCTCCTACGGCGGCGCGAAGTCACGGGCGCGGTAATTTTAGAGGGGTATTTTCGTCAGCTAATATTTCCCCTCCGAGAAAATATTTGATACTTGGCAGAGCACGATAGATGATGAGCAGACACATATAAATTGCATAAAAAATTTAAAATTTTTACGTAAATAATTTCAATTGAACTGTTAGAATTATTTTTAATAGTCTTGATGAATATTGTACAAAAACTAACGCTGGTTTGAGGATCAGATTATAATATGGGTGAACAATTGATGGACGGTTAAAATAAAGATAATCTAATGGTCTTATTTCAATAAACAAATGTACATGATTCAGAGGTTAGGATTGTTTAAACAATTTTTGGAATATAACTTATTTCTTTTTATATTTTTAGTTAATATATGCTACGTATACCTTATCGGCGTATCAAACGTCATACAACCAGAGTAAATAACTCGCTCGCACAACTGTTGCCTGCACCCGCTAGCACGAAGTTACTGTGGTAGGATGCTATATGGGACCCACAGAGATGATCTTGACAAATCCACTCCGTCCATTAGTTTATAAAGATCATGATAGAACTGGATTTCAAAAATCAGGAAGATTAAAAACCCAAGGGGGTATTCAATTATGGATTCTCGTCGATCCCATGGCTAAATTGCAGTTAAATCTGATCATGAATGGTAACAGACATCAATAGTTTATTTTATAGTTAGTTGTTCCTACATCTCAATTGAACTGGTGATCGTGAATATGAATGATTGAAGACAAATTTACAACAACATAGGAGTCCTTTAAAGTCTCCATTGAATCTAATATATGATTTGACGATCAAACCCTTACATTATGAAGTGATGTTTTAACTGATCTCAAATCCAATGATCAATTGCAAATTTTAAGGATTGGATATTGGGATTCAACTCAAAATTGTCCCAAAAGCATTTCTCACCCGTTCCAAGCGCCCTAAGGCCCCAATAGCTGAGAATCTAACTTTTTGTTTTGGATTAGATAGTTAGATAGCTCGATCCATGGGTAACGTTTACTCCTAAATGATTAGAGTTAGGCTAGCATGAAGTAAGATGTTTACATAGGGTAGATCTATATTTATACCAAGTTGGGGTTTTCACAATAACACTCGAGTATTAAAAAGTATGGAGTGTTACATGATGTGCTTAGATATTTGAGCAGACCCCATTCTTTTGACCGGTTCATTTTACTCTCGTTGTGGAAACATATAATCCAACCATAATTAAGGTCAACTTGGCCTAGTCATGTCTCAGGATGGATCTGCCAAACTTCATTTAAGGTCAGCTTAATTAGACGAGTGGCCACTCCAGAGATACTTCATTAAATGAAGCCGACGAGCAAGATGAATCTGAGCTGTAGCGTGGGAAGATATGGGCTCGGGCGAATCAACCTCGCCGACCCCAACTTTAAGCCATCCACAATCGACCCGACGTAGTATGAGCCCGATCGAAGGGAGCTTTGCTCAGCTCATTTGCTCGGACTAGCTTCAATCAATCGATCGACTTAGTTAAGACGACAGAGCCGAGCTCAATCCAGTAATGCACGATAACTTTAATCGCCTAACCACGATCACAAGATAATTGACAACATTATCATGTACGCAGTTCTCGCCTAATGGCAGAGATCGTGTCGAGAATAGCGGACAACTACTATGACCAAACAATATAAATACGAGTTTAATCCAATGGAGCAAGTACGCAAAATTTCTCACTCGAAACTCTATCCATGCAACTTAGACCCAGATTCTAGGCCTGATTCTGACATTTGAGGGTCCCTGCTCTAGCCGAGATATTCATTGTATTTCATAGCACGGATTAGGTGGACCAGCTCTTTACATCAACAACCACGGTATAAACCACAGACAGCAGGGTGGGGCCATAAGACCTTACGCCAAGTTGTTGCGTCATCAGCCAAACCACGTCGGGCCGTGGTCAGATACTGCACCGGGCGTCTTTTAGCCGAAGCACGTGCTCGGCATCTCTGACAGCGTACGCCCTGATATAATTATGCGGAAACGGATTGGCTACTCCCCCTGCCACTAGCCTCGTGGCTAGTGTTCGGTGCTCTGTGGGCCCCACCATGATGTATGTGTTTCATCCATTTTTAAAGATCATTTTAGGGCTTGATACCAAGAATTAGAGGGATATAGATCTCAGATAGACCACACCACAGGAAAACAACAATGATTGGATATCCACCATTAAAATCATCCTAAGGCCCAATGTACTGTTTATTTGAAATCCAATCTGTTGATTAGGTAATACATACCCAGATGAAGGGAAAAAACAAAGATCAGCTTGATCCAAAACTTTTATGGCCCCCAAAATTTTTTTAATGGTCAAAGTTCATTCAACACTGTTTCCTGGAATGTGATACATTTGAGATTTGGATATACCTCATTTTTGTTCTCATACCATAAAATGATCTAAAAAATAAATGGACGGCATGGATGAAACACATACATCATGTTGGAGCCCACAGAGCACCGAACACCAGCCATTGGCTGATGGCAGGGGGAGTAGCCAATCCGTTCCCTAATTATGCTACCTCACTGCACCATTGCTTGCAGGTCCGAGCTCGGGATAGGCTATGATCCTGAGAGCCACCGTGGTGTATGGATTTTATCCATACCATCCATGCATTTTTCCCTCTCATTTTAGATTACAAGACAAAAAATGAGAAAAATCCACAGTTCAAGTGGGACACACCACAGGAAGCAATGATGCCAATGACGCCTACCGTTGAAACCTTCCCAGGACCTACAGTGATGTTTATTTTTCATCCAACCTGTTCCTAAGTTCAAAGAGACCTGGATGAAGGGAAAACATAAATATCAGCTTGATCTAAAAATTCCGTGGCACCCAAGAAGTTCTCAACGGTAGAAGTTTAATCGCTATCTAGTGGTCCACTTAACAGCTGGATCTCCATCAATTTTGGGAATTTTACCTAAAATGAAATGAAAAAATGCATGGACGGTGTGGATAAAATCCCTAACTCACAGTGGCCTCCAGAAACGTAGCCTGTCCGGAGCTCGGAACGGCCAGGGAATTACCCAATCCGCGCCCGGTAAAGACCTTTCTACCTAATCCACGTTCGTAGCCGCCATGCTTCTGGAAATAACAATAGATCTGCTAGCTATGCACTTTGATGCACGGCCACTAGACACGTGGGATTATAGCCGTTGGATCCGGATCATGTTAAGATATATAAGCTATTTGACGGTGAGATGGAACATTAAGGTCTCTGCCTAAAAAAATTTCAAAAGATGATTCCAAACTTCTGATCAATGCCCCACAAAGCAACGGTCAAGGAAACAGTCCATATTAAAAAAAGGAATTATACGTTCTATGTGCAAAACGAATAAAATACAAGGGTTTTATGATGTATATCCACCATCCACTACTAGGACTATCATATAAACGGTTTAGATCACCAAACATGGCCCATGGGCTAGATCCAACGGCTATTGTATCGACGCATCATCGTCCGGATGTATTCTACCAAACCTTACCCAACGATCCGTCTCCCGCCAACGCAGCGACAACTATCCAACTATTCCCGCATTGGCTAAAACACCCTTCCACCCACGGCGGCGCGAGGTCACGGGTGATGTAATTTTATAGGGGTATTTCCGTCAGCCAATAACTTTATAGGGGTATTTCCGTCGGCCAATATTTCTCCTCTGAGAAAATATTTGGTACTCTGCCAGAGCACGATAGATTATGAGCAGACGCATAGAAATTGTATAAAAAATTAAAAATTTTTATTTAAATAATTTCCATTAAACTGTTAGAATTATTTTTAATAGCCGTGATGAATATTATACAAAAACTAACGCTGGTTTGATGATCAGATTATAATATGGGTGGACAATTAATGGATGGTTAAAATAAAGATAATCTAATGGTCTTATTTCAACAAACAAATGCACATGATTTAGAGGTTAGGATTGTTTAAACAACTTTTATAACTTATTTCTTTTTTTATTTTTAGTTAATACATGCTACGCATACCTTACCGGCGTATCAAACGTCATACAACCAGAGCATAAATAACTCGCTCTCGCAACCGTTGCCTGCACCCGCTAGCATGAAGTTACTGTGGTAGGATGCTATATGGGACCCACAGAGATGATCTTGACAAATCCACTCCGCCCATCAGTTTATAAAGATCATGATAGAACAAGATTTCAAAAATCAGGAAGATTAAAAACTCAAGTGGGCCAGACCACACAAAACAGTAAGAACGCAAGCGTCCATCATTGAAACCATTCTGGAGCTGACCTTGATGTTTATATGAAATCAAAACCGTTCAGAGGATTTTTATTCACAAATATAATCATGATAAGAAACTTCTGTGGCCCCCCAGAAGGTTTCCAACGGTGGAAGTTCAATTCGCGTTGTTTCGTGTGGTGTGGTCTGCATGAGTTTTTTAATTGCATCATTTTTGAATATATATCCCATTGTGATCTTGAAAAACATATGGACGGAGTGGATTTGTCAAGAATACATCTGTGGGCCCCACATAGCTCGTGTCCAGGGCACATGCATTTGGTCTTCACAGGCCAGGGTGTTTTCGGCGGATGAAATCTGAATTTTCAGGGAACGGATTGGCTACTCTCCCGACACCAGCCAATGGCTGATGGTCGGTGCTATGTGGGCCCCACCATGATGTATGTGTTTCATCCATGCCGTCCGTCTATTTTTACAGATCATTTTACGCTATAAGACCAAAAATTAGATATATCCCAATATCAAGTGGATCACATTACAGGAAACAGTTTGAATGAGTGTCGACCATTAAAAACATTTTCGAGGCCATAAAAGTTTTGGATCAAGATGATTTTTGTTTTCTCCCTTCATCTGGGCCTGTATGACCTAATCAACAGATTGGATGTCAAACAAACAGTACATTAGGCCTAAGGAGGATTTTAATGGTGGATATCCAATCACTATTGTTTTCATGTGGTGTGGTCAACTTGAGATTTATATCCCTCTAATTTTTTATGCAAAGCTCTAAAATGATCTGTAAAAATGGATGAACGGAATGGATGAAACACATACATCATGGTGGGCCCACAGAGCACCGACCACCAGCCACGGGGCTGGTGTCAGAGGGAGTAGCCAATCTGTTTCCGAATTTTCAACTTTCAAGCCTCGGCCTATAAATCATCTCTATAAAGCTGTCCGTTATAGGGTTTTCTTTTATCCTTTTACACCTTCTCGTCCTTGAATTTCCTCGCTTGATGGAAATTCAAGGCGTGAATAGCAGAATAACGCTGGAAAGGATCGGTTCGGAATAAAGATCCCAATCAGAGGTATTTTTCTCCCAAATTTGTGCATTTTTTCGTTAAATTTGGAGCGTTTTTCTGATGTTTTTTCGCGTTAGGCAGATTGATGCCGGAAAGGATCCGATCCGAATAAACATCTCAATCGGAGATAGTTTTTCCCATTTTTCTGCATTTCTTTTCTTTAATTTTGGAGCGTTTTGTGATGATTTTTCGCCTTAGGTTTTCCATTAATCGAATTCCTATTTCACGTTTCTCTTTGATTTTATGTGTTTTTTTTTTTCTTGGTTTTGTGTGTTGATTTCTGCAATTTAGGTTAGTTTTGATTGGAATTTAACCAGTTGGAAGAGAAATTCATGAGCTGTTTGGTAGATTCTGGTAGAAATTTTCTTAGAATGTGTGGGGTATAGCCGATTCATGCTTGCGAGTGTCAGTTCCATGAATTTTGAATCGATATTGTTTGGAATTAGGTTTTGGTAAGACTCTGATCTAAGCATGTAGGCAAAGTTTGTATTAGAGTCGATTGTCTACTTGTATATTGAGAAATTTGTATGAATTTCTGCCATCATCTTTTTGTTGTTGTTGTTGCTGCTGCTGCTGCTGCTTGTAATTTTGAACAGATAACAGTTTGCATGAGTGTTATCTGTTATCTGTTCAACATTACTCTTGCTAGGGTGGTAGACTTTCCGGAGTTTCAACACCCGTCAAGGGTTCGAGTAACCATTAGGTGGTGAAAACCCACTACAGCGTGAGTGTGTGGGGGTCTGTGTGCGTGGGTAAAAAAAATATTAAAAAAAAAAAGAGGCTGGACTAAGGTTTATGTTCACTGTACATAGCACACAAACTGGGGGCCTGTTGTTAATGGAGTGTAGCCTGAAAATCACATTGATTGGGCAATCTGAACTGCCTAATATGAGCTGTTGGATTTGGACTGTCAAGCATAGAGTATAATGATGTCATGCTTATCTACCACTGGTATATTTACCACAAGAAATATGGGTTTGTGTTTGTTCACCACCGCTTTTTAAAACTGTGCAGACCAGTGTCATCCATTCATTGAACCATATGGTATACTTGCTGGCAATCCCATCCATCCAAATTGTGGGCCCATTGTTTTTTTTTTTTTTTTGAAAGGTGTCACTACCAGGGTTTGAACCCTAGATCACTCACACACACACACACACACACACACACACCAAATTGTGGGCCCATTGTTAATGAGTGTAGCCCACCAAAAATCACATTGATTGGGCAATCTGAACCGCCTTCTATCAGTTGTTGAATTTGGAATGCCATCATTAAGTATAATGATGTCATGCTTATCTCCACCGCTAAATTTAACACAAAACACTTGGGTTTCTAATCGCTGATAAATGAGCAGAGTCTGCAAACTTGTCCATATGTAGGCTAGCCTAGCTTTATGGTTCTTCTGATGCTAATGCAAAAAGTCGAGACCTAAAACTTATCAAGCTTGGGTGAAAGCTGCGAGGCAACGGGTAATCAATTTAAGTCAACTTGTGAATTTCGGTGCTCAAGACTTTGACCTTTTTTCTTCTTCTTCTTCTTCTTCTTTTTTTTTTTTTTTCCCTAGTGAAAAATAAAATCAAATGTCTGATATTGGTACAATTGGAAACTACTCAATTCTCATATTAACTTTCCTATGGTCCCAAGGCCACCATTTATCAAAGGGCTTGTTTGGTTAGCTATAAATGCATGTAAAGTATGGTAAATAACTAATGATGGCTTACTTGGTATTTGCTGTAGCCTGCGAGTAACAATTTTGATTTTGATTTTTTTTTTTTTTTGAATGATGACAAATTTTTTTAAAGAATAGGCACAAAACAACAAACAAGAAAGAAAGAGGCATGGTTCTGAATGCCGGTATTGGTCGGCGTATCGGCCTAATGGAGAAAATAATACGATATAGCGTTGTGTATTGGTAACCAGGCCATATCGGCCAGAATTTTTTTAAGCAGAAAAATATGGAAAAATACTAGAAATGTAGGAAAAATGAGATATCCAAGAATATAACTTTGTGTGTGTGTGTGTGTGTGTGTGTGTGTGTGTGTGTGTTGACCATGTATCGGATGGTGTATCGCACCATTCTTTGATATGAATGTTGTTTGTTGGTTTGACTTGTTAAAGGTTGGCCCTAATTAAATGCAAATCAAGCATGGTTTGGTGAACTAGGGCCCATTACATTGAAATACAATAAAAAGAAGATGAAAATATGAAAAAGAAAATGAAGGTTTACCGTTTTTTCTAATTTTCGCATAATAGTCCACTTCGCTTTGATTTGTTGTTTTGATCCCAAAATAGGTCTAGATCTAGCCTAAAATGAGTTTTTAACCTTCTTCCATAATTTAAATGAAAAAACAAGAGGAGATGAGTGACTAAAAAAATAAATTTAAAATTGCGCCGAGAGTCTTCTTGCATGGGATAATGTGCGTCATCTTTGAGAAACGATCTACCATCACGAACATCGAATTCATGTCGCATTGTGTTCATGGGAGACCAAGCACGAAGCCCATAGATAAATCCTCCCAAGGGTCTTCAGGCACAGGTAACGGGGCGTAGAGACCTAGGCGTATTTTGAGATTGCCCTTTGGAGGTCTGACAAACATGACAACGCTGCATTGCTTTACAACGTCACGTATCAATTGCTGCTAGTAATACCGCTTCTCCACAAGAGCCCATGACTTGTCTCGCCCGAGGTGCCCACCAATGCTACTTTCATGTAGCTCTTGAATAATCTTCTCCTGTAGAAAACTTTGGGGGAATGCACAACCGATTTCCTTCGAAGAGGAAGCCGTCTTGCATATGTAGGTCACTGAGATTACCTTCTTGACACCTCATCCATGTATCCTTGAAGTCCTTGTCCTTGACATATAGCTCCTTAAGACAGTCGAAGCCGATCACCTCATTGCTCATTGTAACAAGTAGTGATGCATGGCGGCTAAGTGCATTAACCACTTCGTTCTGCTGCCTTGATTTATGCTTCAGAACGAATGTGAATTTCTGTAAAAATGCAACCCATCTAGTATGCACACGATTCACGTTAGCCTGACTATTAATAAACGTTAAGGCTTGAAGGTCAGTGTATAGAACAAACTCTCTTTAAATCAGATAACGTCTCCAATGTCACAGTGCTTGAACAACTGCGTACAACTCAAACTCATATGTTGACTACTTCTTTCGGGTTTCGCTGAGCTTCTCGCTGTAGAAGGCTACCAGCCTGCCTATCAGAGACCGATGGCCAGACTGAAGTTATGAATCGCACATTGAGAAACCTCCTTCGATGTATTTCTGGTGACAAACCAAAGCAGTGAGATTTGGCCTTGTCTCATGCGGAATTTGCATTCATTAACATGGTGAACCGCTCAACAGGGAAGTCCCCATTCTAGATTGTTTATGGTCGAGTGCCTCACCACACACTTGACTTGGTCCCTTTGCCCAAGCTCCCGGGCGTGAGTATGGCAACAAAACATATGGCGGAGCGAATCGTGGGCATTCATGCGAATGTGCAAGCCAAATTACATGCCTCGAATGACAATTACAAGGAACAAGCCGACAAGCATCGACGACAGAGGGTTGTTTGAGGTGGGCGACCATGTTATGGCCCATCTACGCAAGGAGAGATTTCCGACTGAGACCTACAACAAGTCGAAGAATAAGAAGATTGGACCGGTACCGATACTCCGAAAGATCAATGACAACGCTTACGTTGTTGATCTTTCGGATGACATGGAGATCTCACATACTTTCAATGTCATAGACTTGACCGAGCATCATGGACCGAAGCAGGACGAGATCTCGAGGATGAGTTCTTTTGAAGTGGAGGGGACTGATGTAGAGCAAGTCACAGACACTTTCATATCCAAGATTGATCAGAGAAGGCCTGATCGGAGGCAACCCTAAAACAGGCATATCTTGCAAATCGAAATGAGTTATGACATACCATATATGATTTTGGGGTAGGAGAAGCTACTTTAGCCACCCCCCCCCCCACGCCAGGTTGCACATGCGAATTTGCAAGATTCCATTAGATCAACAGTCGAAAATCCTTTTTATTTTCGTTTTTACTATTTATAGTAAGTTTTAGTTCAATCATAACTCTTGATCCTTAGAGCTTTAGGAGTCGTGCCCAACATGAAAAGGGCTTAGAAAAATCAGGAGAATAACATGGTTAAGCAAAATTGGACACTTTCTATTTTTAGTCGAAAACCAAGAAGTCTAGTAGAAATCATGACCGTCTATAAATAGTAAGTTTATTATTTATAGTAACTCACGTCTTTTAGGGAGTTTGAGTTGGAGCTTGATTCTGAAACTTCTTCTTAGGTTTGATATCACTATTTAAAGGATTGTAAATTTTTATTTTTATTTTTTAAAAGTAAAATTTAAATTATCAATCAATTTATTTTGAATTTATTTCTATTTCTATCTCTCCTCGTGGATTTGAGGAATCTCTGTGAGGAGTCCAGAGAAGCTCCGTGGATTCGGAGTAATTATCCCCTTGAGGAAGATGGTGATCGACCTCATCATGTCCATCCCTGTGCCATATATGCATTAGTGGAATGGGTGTCATAGCTTGCATGAATTTGGCCGATTTGGGCGCATTTGAGTGGCCCCTTGAATCAATGTCACTATTCATCTGAATTTGATTTTATTTTTTTTTCTCATAATTTACTTGGGAGGAGTGATGCCAAATGCTTAAGGATATGCATTAGTGGTATTAATGACATACATAAAATTCGGGACTATTTGGGGCCATCTGAATGGCTCCCTAAATCGGCGACAATATTCATCTGAATTTGATTTGATTTTATTTTTCTTAAATTTTCTTTGGGGGAATGATGTCAAATGCTTAGGGATGTGCATTAGTGTGATGAATGTTTTAGCTTGCATGAATTGTGGGCCAATTTGAGATCAATCTAAAGTTTGTCAGGTTTATAAATTCGTTAGACAACCCAATACATCTCTCATCAAAGAGTGGACCGTTACGCTGCCATGATCATGTTCAAAACAAAAATGAATATATTTTTGAAATATTTAGGTTATTTGAGAATTTTTGGATATTTTTAAAGATTTTTTTGGGAACAAAAGTTGTAATGCAGGACAATTAACCACTTGCTTTAAAAGCTCGAACTAATAGAGCATGGCGAATTAATCCCTTTATCTCATAGCTCAGGCCCCAAATCCATTGCTTAGGTCCTCGGCCGAACCCTCCTGGTGGGCCCCAAATCCATTGGTTAGGTCCTCAGCCGAACCCTCCTGGTGGGCCCCAAATCCATGGGTTCCGCCCTCTCGTGGGCCCCAAATCCATGGATACCACTCTACACGAGCCACTCGCCTCACACCAAATCCATAGGTTATGCGGGCCACCCACCCTGAGTGTGCTCCTGCATCCCACAGGCCACCCCACTCGAGCCCGGTGTGAAAATGCCTCCGCATTAATCACCCTCGGTGAGGAGTCTCGAACACGAGACCTCTCGCTCTGATACCAATTTGATGCAGGACAATTAACCACTTGCTCTAAAAGCTCGAACTGATGGAGCATGGCGAATTAATCCATTTATCTCATAGCCCAGGTCCCAAATCCATGGGTTAGGTCATCGACCGAACTCTCCTCGTGGGCCCCAAATCCATGGGTTCTGCCCTCTCGTGGGCCCCAAATCCATGGATGCCACCCTACATGAGCCACCCGCCTCACATGGCCCCCAAATCCATGGGTTATGCGGGTCACACACCTCGAGTGTACCCCTGCATCCCACAGGCCACTCCAGTCTAGTCCGGTGTGAAAATGCCCCTGCATTAAGTTGATTGTCATTGGGGGCCGTTATGCTCCCGTATCGGCCATTACGGCTAATGCTTGATACCCGTATCTGTAATAGTGTTGATCAATAAAGCCACTGTTATTGATATGGATTACCTTGGGCCTGTATGGTTCGATACCAATATGGGATGCCCGTATCGTATTTTTCTTTTGGCCGGGATGATATGCCCTCGATCGATATTCAGAACCATGGTCCTGTATCCTCAGCCATAAAAGATTTCCGACTGTCAAACAATGATGCATATTGATCACTCTAATTCCATTCTTTGAAGGTCCCACCCAAAGACCATAGAAGAAATCGACTGTTATAAGGATCTGACCGACACAACCTTGTCATTGAACATCCTCAAGTTTTCTCTCTCCAAATCCCCCTTAGGTATTGTATATGGAACCTTTTTCTAGATAATATTTCCATGAGTGTGAAAAGAACACTACCTCTATGACATGAGGGACCAATATATTAATGGCCTGACATATTCCAAAAAGCTCAAAGAAATGGGCCCAGATATTGCGAGTAGCCTTGCAATGGTGAAATAGGTGATCAATAGATTCCTCATCCTCCTTGCATATGTTTGGCATCAGGAATTCCAATTGCTCTTTTTTTGCAAGTGGATTTGTGGGGTCTGTGTTTCACCGTGTTGTTGTTTCTCCATTATGTTTTACAGTGAAGTGTATTGCTAGTTAATGGTATTTGTTGCAAAACGTTTTAGTTGGGTGATATTTGTGGTGTCCGTCACCCAGTTTAGCAACCCAACTGGAATTTTGACTACATCACATTCTCGTCTAAAAAATAAGCCAACTGTAAACACGATTTATCATGTGGTCAAATAACTTCGTTGGGTCACTTGGTAAGTCATGTTGTTACCCGCCATACCTTTTGGATTGGGTTACTATAAAGGCAGAAGAACTTCATTTGGCAATAATATTTCTTACCACATGCATCTGAGTTCAATGCCACTATCTCATAAATGTTTTATCCATATATAATCTAACTCACTTATATCTTTTCAATTTTTCAGAACAAGCCAATATTGCTATTGCTAGAATCAACACTCTAGATTACAATGGGCAATTGCTTTGTCACGGTAAGCCTTTTAAAACATGTTACTATAACTAATGATGGTGTTATGTCGATATTTCAATGATATTTTGTTTATTTTTATTTTCATCTACTCATCTTAGTTTTTCCCTTTCAGCTTGATAGGTAAGCGGGGCTTGAAACCGAGACCTAGATGTTTAAACAAACCATGTCTACCATTGTTCTTAATTTTTCCTGACGTGTTAACTTTAGGAAGCTTTTCCATGTTTTCTTTATTTTCTTCTTTTTTGATCAACAAGGCAAAGATTTCGTTAACGAGAATGCGAAGAGAGCATAAAATTACAATTGTAAGGAAGTTGTCTCCGACTCCCAACCTTAGTTGAGAAACATCTTTCCACGCTTAGGCATCCATCTTAGAATTACCACCCCTGAGGACATGGGAGAATAATAGAATGAGTACCAGACAAGTCCCGAACTTCCTCGATCCAATTAGCCAATCTCTATGGGTAATGCCCCACATACCTCTCCCATCATACAACAATGGAGGCATCCCCCTTTAGTTACAACCAACCTCAAGAAAATATCAAAAAGCTCCACAAGATCCAATAGGAACTAAGAAGAGTCATTGAATGATTCCCTGGATTTTTTAAATGATGCCTTCCATACCCTTTAGGCTTCAGGATGGGATTTCCAGTATAACTTCCAGTTAAAGTTAAGAATGGGGCATCAGTACAGGCGACCCATTTTGTTTATGAAATTTTTGCCGTTCTTATCCTTCCAAAATGACTAAAACTCCTTGTGGTCTTGCATATGGTCAAAGCACTACCAACAATGATACTGCCACCAACCAACAATGATACCGCCACCAGGGCCACTCTGTATAAGATGGTGAAATCCACACGAAGTTGATGCTCACTGCACCAAGGGTCCTCCCAGAACCTCATCCTCGACGTGTTGTTGACCTAATACCTGATCGCCTATTTTAACCCAATCTCAACTCTTTGAATCACCTTCCAAAACGCTAATCCCCAAGTACTCGAGAGACTGTGAGAAGCCCATCCACCACTTGTTTTATAATCATTGCCACTATATATAAAGGCAAATAGGTCCTTTGGAATTTTTTTGCCCCTAACAACTAGTTTGCCTAGATGGAGAACCTTACCTATTTTAAAGACGTGGTAAGACACTTGAAGTAAAGTTGAGGGGTTTTTTAGGAACTTGAAAATGTGGCTGTATTGTTTGTCAAACGGCTTACATTTCACCAGCAAAAGTCCACCAACAGTTTGTATTTTACCTGTAAAAAGCTTGGCATGCCTTGACTCTCTCTCTCTCTCTCTCTCTCTCTCTCTCTAGTGCTGATTTTCTCTTTCCTGAATTCCTATCTGCCTTCCTCTCTCTCCATGTGTGTTGCACGTGCCACATCCCTAGTATTTGATAACCCTTTTCCACAAACCTTAATTGCCATAAAATTGCTCTATCCACTTGCCAAAGAGTACCCGTTTCATTTCACCAAGTGGTTATGACCGCATCTTCTTACTTGCTCAAGAATGGCTGATTCATTTCGTCAAGTCATCATCACCACCTTGGTTACCGGGTGATCTTGTTAGCATACTTGTCCTTGTCTACTTCTAATAAATTATATCATTTCTTATTTATCGATAGTAAATTATAACTCTAAAATCACACCTTAAGGGTCTGTTTGGATTTGTGGAATTCGTATTTATTTATTTATTTTTTTGAGGAAAATGGTTTTTTGGGGAAACACCATTTCTAGAATACAGTGAGAAACGAAAAGCCATTTGCATTGATTGTTTTTGAACTAGATTTTCTTGGTAAACTTTTCTTCCTGTCTAAATTTGTTTGTTTGGAAAAGAAGGTTTTTTTGGGGGTGAAATTTTACTCGAAGACCGAAGTTGACACGTGTGCCTTGACGATGGATTGTGCTATGTGTCAATTGTCACATGTGACATTGGCACGTGTGGGATGCTTGAAATGGATGGTGGGCTGGTGGCACATGTGCCATGTTGACACGTGTGGCGTATGTGTAGAGCTTGAATATGGATGGCAGCATTTGTGGCCCAATTGCACATGTGGTTCATTTGCACGTGGGGTGCTTGAAATGAGAGTGGCACATGTTGCACATGTGGCACATCGGGGTGTGCGGCATGTTGACACACTTGAAATTGAGTAGTTCTACATGTCGCACGTGTGGCACATGCAGCACATTCGCACACGTGGAGCACTTGAATGGACATTTGCACATGTGGGGCACTTGAAGGTGGTCAGTGGCACATGTTACATATCTAGCACATTGGCAAATGTCACGCATGTGAGGTTCTTAAAGGTGGGTGGCCATATGGCACTTGCATGTGCAGGGCGTTTGAAGATGGGGGATGCACATGTTTCACATGACACATTGGGGTGTGTGGGGCGTTAAAACGTGGGTCACTAAAAGAAAGGTGTTGACACATGTTGCACATGTGACCAATGCCACATGTGTGACACTTTAAGATGGATTGTGGTACATGATGCCCATGTGGAAAACTGGCACTTGCAGGGCACCTGAAGATGGACGGTTGCACATGTAGAACACGCCGAAGATGGATGGTTGCACATGTGACTATCATGTGGGGCACTTTATAAAAGGAGGGATCATGTCCCTCAATTTCTTGGAAATGTTGTTTCTCAAGTCTTGGCAAGGAAACAAAACGGGGGCATTTTCAGGAAATGAGAGGGAAACAGTGTTTCTAAAAAAAGAAAATAAACAATAGAAATGCTACTTTCCTGGAAATGACATTTCCTATATTTCAACTAACCCAAACAGGCCCTAAAGTTAATGGTCCTTTCTCTTTGCTATAGGGTGGACTCATGTGATTTCTTGCACCGTTGAATCCCCCCCCACAATACACACACACACAAACCTCTATCCAAACCATTTAGCTATGCATGAGACTGTTAGTTCTAAAGTTTGGTACAATATCTTATCAGGCTGCTTATTGCCGTTTCATTTACTAGGGTGCATCATCTTAATAAATTCATCTGGGATCTTACTCTCGTAGAATACTGCTGATGATGATGATGACGACGATCATAAGCTAGATTTCACTGGTGGAAATGTGCATGTTGTAACTTCCAAGGAAAACTGGGATGCAAAGCTATCGGAAGCAAGCAAGGATGGCAAGATTGTAAGCTTCCTTGCATTTTTATTTCCAAAGTAGTTCTTGTTGAAAATGCTCCAAATAGATTTTGTAGATTGATTTTTCCATCCCATCATGACACCTGACTTTTGGTTTTGATGCTATAACTGCAAATTATTCTAGTTGTTTTAAAAAACTCCAAATTATTCTAGTTGTTTTAAAAAACTGCAAATTGTAGTAGTCTATCCATATTCCATGCTTCTCATTGAAGTATGTATGGCCTGTAAGGACTTTATGGAATTGCATATTTCATTAAGCTGGCTAGCTTCTGTTTGTTATGAGCTAGTTTTTCTTCATGGTCACCCACCCAAAGTGACTGTCATTAATATTCTGCACCTGTAATATCATGTTGTCGTTACTTGTAGCAGGATGTTTTTAACCTAACCTACATTATTAAAGCAATGTAGTGATACGATATTATGATTTTTTAATATTATTCTGCCTTTTTTATGCCTTCAGAATTTTGATTTCCAATTATGCATTTGAAAACATCATATAGCTTCAAGGACAGAACCTTGTAGGTGATCAGTTCTCCCACAAGATAGCATTTGATGGTTAGAGATAGTGCCCAACAAAAATGTCGCCATTTGGGAATTGAGAAATTTGATTCAGGCAACATGCTCACTTGCCTTTGGCTTGAAATTGCAAGTGAACTAAAATAACTCCCTTCCGGAAGTTAATGGCGACTCCATCCAATGGACCATCAAGTTTAACATAGATATAGTAACATCCAAATGGAACCTTAGTCCCCAATGAGAAACCCACAACACGAATCTCTCCTCCGATCTTCTGCAGCACCATGCTCCACAAATCATGCATTATTCTTCACATAAAGAACTTCTCTTGACTCTCTGCTTTTATTTTGAGGTGTCTTTTCATTCACATAGAGACCGAGAAAGAAGATCTCCTTTTGTTTCTCATGACCCTATCCCAGAGAATCAAGTTTTTTTTTGATCCCCTCACATCTAGAGTGGGATAGGCATGAAATGAAGTTGCTGACTCGACCTCTACAGCCTTTTGATCTGAAGACTTCCACAATTTAGGGATGACTCATTCCTCACCACCTGACTGAAGAAGCCTTTTTTGGCCTAGCAACTTATGATTCTGAACACCACCCGACAAAGGATCAGAAGATTCGCGTTGAATGCATTAGTTGTTGTAAAACCCTCCTTAATGAGATGTTTTTCCTTGAAATGGTTCCGGAAGGCTGCTTAAATTTTGCATCTCTATTGCAAAGTTCAATAAAAAGTTTCTGGAAAATGTTCAAGTAGGGTGTTTCTCATGCTTGTTTTGATCTTGTTTCCTTTCTGCTGCACCCCATCACATATAGTTTTGTCGATCTTTTATGAAGGGCGCCTCTTTTGTTTTAGAATCTCATCATTCCTGGATGCTTCAAAAGAAAAGGAAACAGAAAAACTGCCAGCATGCTTTGTTGACTCTCCCATTATGATTTACCATGTGGTGATCTAGACTGTTCATCTAATGTTGGCCCCACGTGGATCCCATGTGGGAAAAAAAAATCCCATTGATTGGAGAACCTTGACATCCAAAAAAAGGGGTGCTGAAATGTGTGCTGCTGTTTCTACTGTCCTTCATGTGCATGTGAAGATATGTGGTCAGTGGGATGCCATGCCCTCATCCACAGCCTGACCTACTAGATGGATGGTGTTGATCAACACTTCACAAGGCAGGACTGAACAACAATGGGAGAGCAACATGGGCATGCTGTGCCATCCCCACTTTTGCTTGCTTCTTCTGCTGCCCTGCTTCACTTATTTCCCACTGCTTTTTACCTGAGCATAAACCATTGATCACAGGTCTTGATTAATCATGCATTCAACATGGGCACACATGATCATTCATTTGGTGTTTTTTGCTCATTCATCTCCAATATGTACATGCCGACTTAAAACAAAACTCGACTTTAGCTCATATTTGCTGACAGAAACTGTTTTTTTTTTTTTTTTTTTTTTTTTTGGCTCATTTGCTGATAGAAGCTGTTATGAATAATACTTTTCAATAAATCAGCATACGTTGAAGAGAAGCCCACGACCATGTATCTTCTGTATCCAGAAAACCCATAGATTTATCAGGCATGATGTGATCAATCAGAGAAGATTTCATCCCAAAACCTGACATAAATTGACACCACTGTTCATTTTGAGAACAGATCCGGCTACTATTATACATCTTGCTAGTTACCATATATAATGCAAACTGCGTTAGGCCAATTTTACTCCCCCAGTTAGTTGTGGGAGGATTCCAAAAAAAAAAAAGAAGAAAGACCTGGATATTCATGCATCTGGCCCTTCAACCATGATATTTCCTTCATTTCCATTTTTTGATAAGAGTAGCCTGCAGCCTTTTCTCTACTCTTTGCATGTATCCCACACGACGCAAGTACTTAGTGTACTGTGCAATAAAATGTTCTGTGATGTCTTTGTGACATCCAATCTGTCCACCAGTTGTGGCATCTCATTTTATGATGTCAGCCCAAATCCGAGGCATATTTAAACTCTAGTGGGCTAGATCACTAGGAATGGTGGGATAGGGATGCCAACCGTTTAAACCAATCCAGGACTTCTCTCTTCCTCTCTATGCGTGTAGCCTGCACCTAGCCACTCTTTCTTCCCCTCTCCCTCACCCGATCTCTCTCCCTTTGTCTCTCTACGTGCATTGCATGTGCTCTGGTGGTACCGGTATCACCGTAGCTTACGGTATTACCGGACATGTGGGGCTCACATGATGCATGAATAAAATCAAACATGTACATCAGATGCGTCACGCATTGTACCCCCAGCCCTAAAATCTGCTTGACCCTTTAATCAGGTGGCCACATTTTAGGGAACAAATTGGGAGGGAATGTCCACTCTTGATTTGGGTGGGCCCCCCACCTTCTTGTATGTATGAAATCGAGGCCATTCAGACCTTTCACCTGGTCAGGATGAACGAGCAGGCCAAAAACAGGCTGTTTCGAAATTCCAGTGGGCTACTGGGTAAATTAAGGGCGAGCATACCTTCTTAGATTGTTCCGTTTGTGGCCCACTTGAATGTTGGATCATGATGATTTTTGGCACTTGGGAGTTAATATGAGGTGACTCATCTGATTGTGGATTAGATAGCTTGCATACATCACGTGGGCACCCATCTGTTTGGTACCACCATAATATGGTGGTACCGGTACCTCTGAAGCGCACCCCTATTTCCAACTGTCCAATTAGATATTAATAACAATTAAAAATATCCATAAATCCCATCCCATCACAACCTTACAACCCTTCTGCAAATCAGTCATAACTCTAAGGAATCACACGATCTTCTTGAAAAATAAATGATGAAAATAAAATTTGTTAAATAGTCTTGTTTAAATTTAAAACTACTAAACATATGATATAGTCCTATAGTATGGACCGAATGGGCGCACCTAAGTGCAAATAATATATAAATAAATGAGAATTGCTCCAATGCTCTCAGAGCACTATAAGTTACAGTGCTCGCTGTTGCATTGGGTAACTTGGACAGTCTAGTAGATCGATCAAAACTGTCCATCATTTAAGTCTAGAACATATTCAATGAGCTATTATGCAAAAATAAGGCTGATTGGATGATCAAATCCATCCAAGACTCGAGCCTTGTTTTTTGTAGCCATCCTTTTTCCAACCCATGGATAGGATGGCTAGAGTTTCGTAAACAGAAGTCATTCTTTAGAATCATTAGCATTCCAAGATTGGAACTATCAGATCGATAGGTTGAATAGTTGGTTTGACCTGATTTTGTACAAGTATTCTTGACCGTCCATGTTAGAGGCCATCGCTTAGATGGTCAGGATTTTGGGATCCAGTGTGTATTTGCATGGTATCTCATGAAATGCGTGTTGGACCTAATGGACAGTCTAGATCAATCAACAACTGCTTAAGTGTCCCAAACTCCCAATGCAACTAGGAGCACTGTAATACTTGTGCTCTGAGAGCACTGGACATCTCAGTAAATAAATAATTGCATTTGCTATTTAGCCAGAGGAAGAGTTGGGAGACTTTTCTACTCCTTTAAAAGGAAATAACGTTTGCATCCACCAGTTTTGCATGTTTCATCCAAAGAGATGAGAGCATGTTTATAAGATGCAATTCTCATACTCCAATGAGCATATCTTCTTCTCAACAGTAGCATGCCATTCTTTCTCAACATACTGAGATTGTCCGTTCTGAATGGTTGAGATTTTGTTCTTTTAAATATATATTTTTTTGGGGACATCCTTCAGGTTGTGGTCAACTTCAGTGCATCATGGTGTGGTCCGTGCCGATTGATTTCATCGCTCTACAATGATCTTTCGTTGAAATACCCTACCCTCATGTTCCTAACAGTAGACGTCGATGAATTATCAGTAAGTACTACCTCCTGCTTCTTACTTGTTTATGCCCTTCGATTACTTGTATCTGAAAAAACAGTACTTTTGAGTCGCAGCTGATGATTCCTATTGTTTTTGTCTTTTGACCCAAATGAAAGCGGCTCCTAATCATAAGGGGCATGGTTAGAGGGGAAAACCAAGAGGTGGAAATAGAAAATCCCAGCAAATCAGTGGCCTTGATCATAATGAACACAAGCCATGTGTTCCGTGGAGGTGTTTGCTCGGGTTGTCATCATGGCGCATCTGTGTAGCATGCAACTCAGGTGGGTTGGGTCTGGTTGGGGATCAACCTGAGCATGACCCCAACTCCAACCCAACCCAACTCTTAATCTCCACCCATTAACATCTTAAAAATCAGACTCTTGTGGATTCGCCTCTTTCTTTCCTCACGCAAGAGGACCCAACCCAAATTCCAACCTGAGTTGCTCCACCTGAACCCAACTGAAAGTCTTGTGCACTTGACCCAACCCAACCTTAGATACTTGTGATTATTTTCAACCTGACCTGAATTTGCTCAACCTGAGCCCACTCAAATTCAAGTCAGGTTGGCATCTTCCAACCTGAGGACCTTGATGATTCGACCCGAACTTGGGTCAGGTCAATCAATTCGGGCAGGCTGTTGCAGCCCCCATGTTTGCCATACATTTGTGCTTCTCTTGATGGTATGAATGTTGTGGTGTATGCAGGACTTCAGTTCCTCATGGGATATCCGTGCAACACCCACTTTCTTCTTCCTCAAAGAAGGGCAGCAGGTGGATAAGCTCGTGGGTGCGAACAAACCAGAGCTTGAGAAGAAGGTAACCTTGTGGGGAGACTCAGCAGTCCCAGCCCCCCTCACAGCAGGACCACCCACGTAACACGGATTCATCTGCACCATCAACCGAGGGTAATGAAGTAATCTTTTTGTGAAATATGAGTGCTCTTGTGTGAATGGTCATTCATTGCTTTTGCCTCTTGTAATCCATGTTTTGTGATGTATTGGTGTAGTATTGGCTTGTGTTTGTGTGTGCATAATCAGCTTTTGTAATCCATGTTTTGTGGCTTTTGTAATCCATGTTTTGTGATGTCTTCTTTGTGAATCTGTAATTCTTGCATATGGATTTTCCTAAACCTCATGTTCAGATTAGAGAAAATGGTGTGCTACTCATCTGTTGGAACAGTTGATCTGGTGGGCCACCTTGAGGACAGATGCATTCCAAAAGAATCAGTGGTATGAAAAAACTAGCCGTCCAATGTGGCTCAATTTTAAGGATGTTTGGATGCTGCGGTGCTCTCCAGTGATTACCAGCACTACCTTGACCCTACAGTGGGACTGGCCATATGTGGTGTGAGTGTTGTGTTCTCAGAATCCAACCTATCATGCTTCACCTGAAAAAAAAAAAAAACCCAGTCCCCCAAAAATCAGTCGGATCTACAACTCAGGTGGGCCATTAGCACATGGAACATGTTGGGAGGGAGTGCCCACCGCTGATTAGAGTGGGGGGGCCACACCGTGTTGTATATAGAGAATCCAGTCCGTTCAGACCCTTCATCTAGGGTCAAGCTAATAGTCAAGCTGTTGTTGTTTATTGAGTACTACCCCGTCCCCTGTGGGACCCACCGTAATGCATATGTTTTTCCCCCACACTGTCCATCCATTTGGAAAGATCATTTTAGGGAATGAGCCTAAAAAGTAGGCAGATTGTAGGCTTGAGTGGACCACACCACAGAAAGAAGTGGTGACAATGACCTCTGATGTTAAAACCTTATAGGCCGCCATGATGTTTGTTTTCCATCCAACCTGTTCATAAGGTAACATGGACCTGGATTAAGGGAAAACATAAATATCAGCTTGATCTAAAACATGTGGCCACAATGGTCCAATTTTGATATTTTTATGCTATTTAAACCGTTGAAATGACTTCCTCAACGGTTCAGAATGGCATTCCTTAACCACCGGTTTTTACCCTTGATCCAAAATTCTGTGACCCAATGATGGTTTGGAAGGCCTGAGTTCATTATTCATTGTTACCTGCCATATGGCCCACCTTATGGATCAATTTTCTGCCCGAATTGTAAATTTATATGAGGAAAATGGTGGATGGCTCAGATTTTTTGAAAAGAATAGTGGGTCCACCATCCCTTCCTCCCCACTGAATTGACTATGGACTGTGGACCATGTTGGACTAGATCCAAACCATCCGTTTGCCGTCTCACACATCCTTCCATGAGCCGGCAAAAAGATGGATGGTTTGGATCCAGTCCCACGTATACAACAATGACCCGTAGTTTACCAAACACATTTAAAACCTCATGCAAACGCGTTGAAATGAGTCTCTGGACATTGAATAGAATAAAAGTGTGGTTATTAACCTGACAAGAGGTCAAATTTGTCAATTTGCTACTTGACAGAGCCTTTTCTATTAGTCAAAAGTTGCCGTAGCGATGGAAAGTCCGTGTATGGAAAGAGTAGGTGCTTTTACACCATAGGATCATAAAACAGAGGCGGCTTGGGGGAAAAATCCTATGTTATATTTTAATTGTTATAAAATGTTGTATGCGCTAGTTCCCACACGTGCATCTAAAGCGGGCTCACCATGATATTTATATGCCATCCAAACCGTTTATAGAATTATTACCACTGATATGAATTGTAGAATAAATATCATCCTGATACAAAACTTATGTCACCGCTAGGTATTTAATCCACATTGTTTAGTAGGGCATGGATCTGCCTGATTTTTATAATCCTGTAATACTGTGGTCTTTCAATACAGATGAACGGAGTGAATTTATCACAGACATCTCTGTGGGCCCCACAAAGCCCCAAGGCAATGATATATCTCTCTGCCTCGGTCACACGCAATCCGCCAAAAATAATAAAATGGATTAAAAAAAATACCTGCGGGAGAAACTTCTCTTTCATTCTTGATATTTATTTGCCATTCAAAGTCATTCCTATCAAGGCACACAAACACACACACACACACACACACACGAATGCAGAGCACCTGTGCGCACCTTTGTATAGGTGTCATGGGGACAAAATTTGAACGGTCCATGTGATGTGGTACCCCTTGAAACCTCACAAGTCCAACTTTTAGCCAATATAAAACTTTAGTGGGACATGGCAAAAGTATATAGGTTCCTCCCTTGATTTGCATTTCTCTTTACTATGACCCACTAGAATTTTGGATCAAGTTTAAAATTGAGTTTATAGAATTTCAAGAGAAGTCGCATATCAGATTTTATGCCCATAAAGTTTCAAGGGGTGCTGCATCACGTGGACCGTTAAGATCCTATGTCTCGCACGTGTGTGCAAAGGTGCTCATGTACGAAGGTCTCTCTCTCTCTCTCTCTCTCTCTCTCTCTCTCTCTCTCTCTATATATATATATATATATATATATATATATATCCTGGTCTCCTGCGAACTGTACCGTATGAGACTTCGTGCGCACTAAGGCCGGCTTACTTAGACAGTAGGTTGAGGGTGGACCCCACTGTGATTCGTTTGAGACATCCATTCCAACCACTACTTGCCTTGTTAAAATTCATGCACGATAATGAAAAATTTATACATACGTACTATTGATGTGACCACACTACATGAAAATGTAGTTATTGAACGCCCACCATTAAAAGAATTTTAAGGGTTACAAAAGTTTTAGAATAAGTTGATATTTGTGTTTCCCTTCATCCAAGTCTGTATGACATAATCAACAAGTTGGATATCAAATAAACGCTACAGTGGACCCTAGGAAGTTTTTAATGGTCGACGTTGAATCACCATTGTTTCTATGGTGTGGTCTACCTTAGATTGGATCTAACTTATTTTTTGATCTCATGTCATAAAATAAGCTAGCAAAGTGGATAGACATAGATAAAACACATGGATCATTGTGCGGGCCACGAGCTAGCACAACCAATAACAAGGTCTGTGTTGGCGAAATTGGATTGCCTAATGAGTTACTCAGTACATTCTTATTTTGCTGAGTAAACTCATTTGGGACCACCTTGAATATATGTGGTCTATCTATGTCGTCCATCCATTTTTTCATCTAATGTAAGGGGTTAAGTTCAAAATTGAAGCATTTCCAAAGATCAAGTGGATCATACCACAGGAAAAGGTGGGGATAATGATTTCCACAGTTGAAACCTTTCTAGATCCCACGGTGATGTTTATTTGTCATCCAACCTGATAGCAAGATCTTAAAAACATGGACGAAGGGAAAAAAACAATTATAAGCTTGATTCAAAACTTACGTGGCCCTTTACAATTTTTAATGGTAGACGTTCACATGCATAATGGAATCCACATCCTGCTAGTCTTGCCATCCTATGCCAATAGAATGTGTTGGGGATGCCTACCTCAATGTGTATGTGAAACCCACTCCAGCCATGAGGTGGGTGATAAAAAATTATCAGTAGGGATCAAACATCAACATGATTCCAAATTTAGGTAGGGCACATTAATGGAAATAGTGTGGGAGGATGCTTACCATCCAAATTAATTCACTTGTTGTAACCCACATAAATTATATGTGCCTAATTTTTTTATAACCATGCATGAATATTCATGAGACAGATAATAGTTGGAATGCATCACTGTGGGGCCCTTTAAAAATTCAACGGTAAGTATTTCCTTCTCCCACTTTTTCCTTTATTGTGGCCCACCTAAATCATGAGTCTAATTGGGTTTTGAATTATGTAGCTAAATTTTCATCACAGACCTTGTGGTCATAGTGGATTTCACGAAATTATTGTGTTGGGCCCACCCCTAGCCTACAAGCTAGCCTCGATGTGTATGAGGTCTCTTATGGCTTAGGTGAATGCCTTAGTGCGCACGAAATCTCATGTAATACTGTTCTTAGGAGACCACTGCTCTCTCTCTCTCTCTCTCTCTCTCTCTCTCTCTCTCTCTCTCTCTCTCTCTCTCTCTCTCTCTCTCTCTCTCTCTCTCTCTCACACACACACACTTGAACCCTTTACCCGGGTGAGTTCTATCTCATTTTGAGAGCATATCCTATTATGATCTAAACAATAGATAGGTGGATTTCTCGACATCGTGCTAGGCTCCACCTAATTTCTAAGTGCACAAACTTACAAGGAGAGGGTGTTGTGAATCCTTAACTGTGCGGCCCACTATAATGTATGTATTTTACATCTACATTGTCCATCCAATTTTTAAGCTCATTTTAGTGCATGATCTCAAAAATGATGTAGATCTAAATCTTTGGTTCACAAAAAAAAAAAAAGAAAAAAAAAAGAGAGTAATAATTGAATCATCACCATTAAAAATTTATGTCAACCATCATAATATTTATTTGCCATCCAACCTATTGATAAGGTCAAAAGGACCTCGATGAAGAGACCACACAAATATAAGCTTGATCCAAAACATTTGTGGTGCACAAGAAATTTTTAATGGTTTATTACTACTATTTTCTACATGATCTGCTTTATATTTTGGATCAAGTCTTCATTTTCTAAAAGATAGGAAGCATGACGGGTCAATAAAATGACATCACATTCTTACGATAGAATTAGGTGTTATTTTGACTGAATCCTCTCTTACTGAGCCTGCTGCAATTTTGGAACAGGCTGATATTTGTTTCTTCCCTTCATTCTTTTGCAGCTCAACTCCAACGGTTAAGATGGAATATAAACATTATCAGTACACCCAGCAATGTTTCAACGGTGATGTCTCCATCCGTACTGTTTTCTGTTGTGTGGCTCATCTGAGTTTTGAATCTGCTTGAAATTTTAGGCCACCGTCGGAAAATCACCTGGCGCAACTGATATACGGACCGGAAGTCACACCAACCTGCCAATGGGCTCCACAGGGCTGTTTTGTTGCCCCAGCTAACAGTGATGTATGTTCCTTAAATCCAGACCGTCTAACCATTTTGACAACTCATTTTATGGCATGATCCCAAAAATAAAACTGACCTGAATCTTAGGTGGACCACATCACAAGAAAAAGTTGTGATTGAATCCCCCACCGTTAAAAACTTCATGAATTCCATCCGGAATGTTTATTTGTCATCCAACCTGTTGATAAGGTCACAGACTCCCAAAGACCTAGATGAAGAAACCACACAAATATCATATTCATCCAAAGCTTTCGTGGCCTACAAGAAGTTTTTAACCGTCAATTGCCATTGTTTCCTGTAGTGTGGTCCATCTGATATTCAGATCTGTTTCATTTTTTACATCATACCCTAAAATGAGCTTTCAATATGGATGGACGGCGTGATGTAGTCAGATACATCACGGTGGGCCCCACAGCCAGGGGTCCCACCCACCTATCCGCTCCCGGTATGAAATCGCGTCCCATCCGACCGCATGCGAGGCGTGATTGATGATTCGAGTGGACTGATTCCCTGCCAACGCATCTATGTGGTGAGGCCCACTTGATGGACGGCCTGTATGGCGTGTGGGGACATATTCGCAAGCCTCATTGTAAAGCTCTTTGTTCCTGATGTATTTATATATTTGCAACTGGCAAGCTACACTCTTCATTGCTTCAAATAATAGAGCCTTTATTATCAACTGAATTGGACCTGCACGTGCCAACGTCTCGTAAGTGTAAAAAATCTGGACCCTTCATTAGGTGGGATTATATGGAAAAAAATCGAATATTGAATATGGACCGTTAATTATATCTAATGGTGTGACCAATTCCACCGGCCCAATTAATAATCAGATGCACATGCAAAAACGCTAAAATCCTGTTCCAGCATGATGGACTTGGGGCTGGGAACCGTCCAAGTCCATTATCCACCCTACTTAAAACTACCTGATGAACGGCTGCGATGTCTCTTTATAGTACAGGTTGGCACGTTCGTCGCGAAGAAGCAACTAATTCTTATGCGAGCGAATTCTTATGCACGTCTTTGTCTTGTTGATAAAGCGACGCGCTGAAAAATCTCTAATCAGCTTTTTTTTTTTTTTTGAATTGGCAATTCAGTGAAAGGCTCCTCACGTGAGAGGGTGAAACGCGTGCCATATATCTCTTTGTATTACGTACATGTAAAAGATCTCATCCACTCATCAGGTGTGGATATTATGTATATTACAATAATAGAAAACCAATATACTATATTCATGAAGAAACTCACACATCTGTATTGAGTTTTTTCTTTTCAAATATTTTATAACCATATATTTTTTTATACAATTTTGACCATCCATTTTATCTAAAAAATACTTATTTTCTGTCCATAATATTTTCATGGTGGATCCTACATGTTTAATGGACCAGATATCTAACATATATTTTGAACACGTGGATATCTAACACGCATTCTACCTCCTCACATGAGACAGCGCTTACTGAATTACTCCCTTTAGTTTTCTTGTCGGTTTGTCATTTGTCGTCAGACTCGTCACCATGTTCTATTCTTCTTCCTTTCTCGTAATCTCATCAACTGATGTTTCCTGATTCCACGCGCGTGTAGATCCCTGCTTATCGACACGCAGGCACGTGTGTCCATGAAACACATGTATGAAATCTGAAATTTCAAGATGGTTGAAAAAGATATTTAGATCTCATTACCAAAAAATAAGGCCGTTCTGGTTCTCAGGTGGGCCACAGGATACAAACTAACCAGACGGTTGAAACAATTTTCTGGCCGTCCATTTGCATGCCGTGGTCAAACTAAGATAAACGGTCTATATTTTTATTCAGTAACATCTAAAAGTATGTCCCACATGATGGAAATCTCAGATCTCGCACACTCGCTTCATTTGGCACGCGTAACTTCGGTTAGATAGAAAGGTCATCCACGCGCGCATGTAATTAGTAAACTTCTTCGTGTCTGTATCATTCATGGATGGTGACTGAATGATCCCATTGAATAATAAATGAGGATGGACGGTGTCATTTAATGGTGGGACCCACCAATGATGTGACATATCTATGCATTCTATAAGTCAAAAAGATCCTAGCCGTTGGATAGACAGCCCTTAACAGACAGTTGTCAGTTGGCAAAAGTTGGAAACTTGGAAGAGAGAGAGAGAGACTTTTTTTCTTATTTAAAGAAAAATGAAATTAGGTGGGGTTTCGTTGTGTAGGAACTTGTTTATTTGGGTATTAGGTACTCTATCCTTGACCAGGTGGTCCACATTTTCGATATCAGGACCGTTCATTTCGAAGCCTATCTGGATTGAGAATAGCCATAAAAAAAAAAAAGAAGAAGAAGAAATCATACCCGCTGGGCAGCACAGGACACTGAGGAACAAAGATGGACGGTTAAGATAACACAAGAAGATTGGTAGTAGACAATAAGAGGCTGATAAGAACCATAGTTCTCACTTCTCAGGGATCTGCCAAGCTAGCACGTGTTAGGAAGATCCAAGCCGTTCATCTGCCAGACGGTGTTAAATACACGAAACGGGGAGATGATCAAGTACAGGTACAGCAGTAGAACCAGGATATGGTAGCGCATCTCACCCAAAATGCGTTTGGAACGGTGATAAATCAATCTAGACCGTCCATCTAGTGGGAAATCCGAAGAATCGCATCTACAGGACTACAAGACGATCACATCCATTGCTTTCTCTGACTGAATAGCTACCACCACCCATATCAGTTTCCTACCGTCATTTTGTAGGCCGATAATTAGATGGATAGGATTTTCAGATCCATGTATGTTCTTGATCATCTACCATCCACAGTGGGGCCGACTAGATGGACAGCTACGAACGGTTATTTTCCCTGCCAAGTGGATCCCCGCCCATTCATAGCTGGGAATTGCAATCCAAACCGTTCATAAGGTCATTCTAACTGGGATTAACTGAAAACACAAATATTAGCCAGATCTAAAACTTCTCTATCCCTGTATAAGTTTTGACGGTAGGCGTTTCATCCCTACCTTTTCTTGTAGTGTGGTCCATTTAAGTCTTGCTTCTGGCTCATTTTTTGGATCATATCCTAAAATGAGTTGAAAAAACTGATTGATAGAGTGGATTTCCCAAAAACATCTCATTAAGCCCCCATAGCTCGCAGCCGTCCATTTTGCCAGCTTTAGTGGATGAGTCCCTGACCGTTGATAGCATGAACTCACAGTTTCCGATGGTACGGTCCACTTGAGATATGTATATACTTTTGGGATTATGTACGTACGACATACAACAAGGTAGGCCCCACCGTCAGCTCCTAATAAATTTTTAACGGTGGGCATTCAATCCTCACTTTATGGTCCACTTCAACATTTTATCTGCCTCTAGGGATTGTTAAATACTCTGGCAGAGGATAGAGTATGAGACTTGATACGCAGCGCATTAATTGTAAACTTCACCCGCTTTAAAATAAAACGGACCAAAAATTGAAACTCGCTGTCTCTAAGTTGCATTACCAAAATCATATTGATTGAAAAAATATAAACGTTGATCAATGTACGCCTGTGATCTTTTTATTTTTAATTGCAAAATAAATGGCCATCAATCAGACGGTCAGATTATTAAAATAAGTGGATATTTTGGTTCATGATGCATCTAACCTGGGACCCATAATTTTCAGGTTAATTATTTTGTATGAAACGTATTTAATTTATAACTAATTTATATGTATCCGTATATTATCCATCACACTACGCCAGAGTATCGTTGTCTCCTTTCATTCTATGGACCAACCGCGTAAACAGCTCTTGTCCAGCTCAGAATCCAGCGAGGATTAGGTACGACTCCCTCCAGACCTAGCCAGTACGGATGGTCCTGTTGCGGATCTGTGCGTCCTACCGTGATTTATACGTTTTATCTATGCCGTCCGTTCATTTTAACAGATCGTTTTATAGAATTATCTTTAAATGGAGGTAAATTTAAGACTCCCACTTAGACCAAAACACAAGAAGCAATAGGATTGAATTTCTACGGTTGAAAACTCCCTCGAGTCTACCGTGATGTTTATTTGCCATTCACACTATTCATAAAGCCACTTCACAGTTAGCCACCCTTCTTGGAATTGGAATTGATACCAAGACCTCAGTGTTGAAACGAGGTATCTTTCACTCAATCTATCACCTGAACTATGGATCTAATTGTTAAAGCTAGGTAAACCTGTATCTAAGGGAAAACATAAATATCATCTTGAGCCATAACTTTTATGCCTCTGGAAGTTTTCGACGGCAGAATTCACGTTGCTTCCCGCAGTGTGGTCCACTTGAGCATTCAATCTGCCTTCTTATTGTGTTTATGCCCTAAAATGACTTGTCAAAATGGATAGACGGCCAATGTATAGTAAATACCATCTTGATCCAAAACTTCTATGCCCCTGAAAAATTTTCAACCGTGGAATTCAAATCCCACCACTTCCGGTAGTGTGATCCGCTTCAACATTCCATCAGCCTTCTTTTTGTGTTCATGCTCTAAAACGAGATGTTAAAATGGATGTATAATATATGCATCTGGGAGGGCTCCACAGATCCCCTGATAAGATCCCCTGACAAGAACGTCCGTACCTAGCTAGGTCCTGGTGGGACCCAGATTGCGTCCTACCCTATCTCTAAGGCCATAACGGGCGGTTCTGTGGGTAGGCCCACCGTGATTTATCTGTTTATCCATGCCGCTCATCCCTTTTATCAGATCATTTTAAGGTATAAATATAAAATCGAGTTAAATCCAATGCTCAAATGGACCACACCAAAGATGACTCTTGCATTTAATGCAACAAAGATTATTATTTGGTGTGGTCCACTGTAGCGTTGGATCCGTCTCATTTCATGGTTGATGCCTTAAAATGATATGCGAGGATGCACAGCATAGATAAACAGAAAAATCACGGTGGGCCCGCCCACGGAAATGCCCGTTGGGGGCTAGAGACGGGCGGGGGTAGCTGAACATTTCTGTCCTTAGCTACTCTAAAATGCCAGGTTGGTACGCGTGTGGGAGATGGCATCCGTTCATCCAACGGGCCACACTGGGTTTTATTGCCAGTTGCCAATGACGAAGAAAATCTATATGTGGGCCCACCATACGTGTGGCTTGGATTCAGCGTGCATGTGCCACAAATACACCCCCGCTGGATCGCACTTGCCATTTCCAAGCATCTTCCTTTTTATCTCCCTATAGTAGTGAATCTAGTGATACAGGTGTACAAGCTATTTGGTAGCGTCACACCAGACAAACGGACGCGGATTTCCTGCGCAAGGATTTTGGATGGGCCCACTGTGATGTTTGTTAGAAATCCAACCCGTCCATCCGTTTTTTGAGCTCATTTTAGGACATGAGGCCGAAAATGATTAGGATCCAAAACTTAAGTGGGCCATACTAGATGAAACAGCGGGGAAAGGAATTCCTACCGTTGAAACCTCCCCAGGATCCACCTTGGTATTTATATTCCATCCAAACTGTTTATAAGGTCATTTTCACCTAGTTGAAGTGAAAAAGTCAAGATATTAAACCGATACAAAAATTTTGTGGCCATATAAATGTTTCAACGGTGGTCACTAAATCCCTACTGTTTCCTCTCGTGTGGCCCACTTGAGTTTTTGATCCTCCTCATTTTTTGTCGCATGTCCTAAAATGAACTCGAAAAACGGATGGACGGGGTGGCTTTCTCACAAACATGATAGCGAGCCCTACACAGAACCTTTCGCAGGAACTTCCTGCGAAAGAACTTCCTGCGACGTCCCAGACAAACATGATGAGCTGGCACACTACCTGGTAGTGAGACAAACGGCACGTCCATTCCTCAATCAGGTGGACCCCACGTCCAATCTAACAGCCGACACTTACTGATTTTTTTAGCTCACCAAACATGAAAAAACAGTAATTAACGAGTTTAGGACTCTCAGCTCCCAGTGGGGCCCATCGTCAAGTAATCCAGACCATTCATCTGTTGCATCCAAAATCCTGGAGGGAAGATCCTCGCCACCAACCGTTTTATCTACGTCAACCATCCATTTTCATCCATTTTTCCTTAAGTCCTTTTAAGTTGTAAGATGAAAACTTACTTAAGGTAATTTGTTTGGATATAAGTTGTAAGTCACTCACAAATAAGTTAGTTTTTCTGTTTGGATAATCTGTAAGTTACTGGTAGGTAGAAAGTTGTATATTTATATCGAGCAGAGCTTAGATTAAGAAATCACTCTAAAATGTTATAATCATATATAAAAAAAAAAAAAAAAAAAAAAAAACATGGGACCAAATATATTATTTTGTTAAGCTCATCAAGATAAATATTTGAGATAATTATTAAGCTAAACCAATCATCAAGTGGTCTATAAAAGTGAGCCCACGAATTCAAAATATCTATAATATGGAGTAATAACTCAATTTGTCATCCAACATGTTCATGAGATCACAAACACCTGGATGAAGGGAAAAAAATTAAAAAAAAATCATCTTGATCCATAACTTTTGTGGCCCCCCAAAAATTTTCAACGGTAGTCCACTCGATTTTTTGATATAGCTAATTTTTAGGATCAAGATTTAAAATTAAGTATTAACATGGATGGACACTGTGGATCAAATACATATATCATGGTAGATTTCACAGAGTTTACGCATTACTCAGCACGCGATCCCTAATACTCGGCCGTGCACCAATTGGCAAGAGTTCTTTTGAGAACTTTTAGAGAACTCATCATACATGATTATGAACGGTCCACAGGATGCAGAACCCCATGAAACCCCGTTACCCAACTTTTACTTTGATCTAAAATATTGGTGGGCCATAACAAAAGAAAACATTTTCCCACCTTCATTTGCATCTCTTTTCTATAGCTCACCAGAGTTTTAAATTAGGGTGCAAATTGGTCCCTAGCGGTTTCCTGGGATGCCGCATCACATGGTCCGTTTGGATTAGAGGCCCATCACTTGTACGCACATGCGTATAAGTGACTGTTTGGATACCAGCATGCCTTATAAAGCAACGTCAAACCACTCCTGTTTTCAAAGGAGAAAAAAAGGATAGATGAAACTGTTAAGAGGAGAAGAGACGGAAGGCAGTAACTACAGCAAGAGATTGCAAAGACGGAGAGAGATTGGTGAGTTGGTGCGTTTCTCCATCTCTCCCTCTTTTTTAAAATTTGACCGTTGAGCCTGTAAGTGACTCCCCACACCCATCCCCCTGCAGTTTTTTTGTAGATTTGCCTGTATAAGTGACTTACAGGTGATTTTTCTCCCCCAAACACCACCTGTAAGTGACTTCCCTGTGAGTTACTTCCCACTTACCCAACTTACATGCATCCAAACAGGCCCTTAGGGAATGAATCCAAAAATGAGGCAGATGGAAGGTTCAAATGGACCACAGTGGGGATTGAACGCCCACCATTAAAAACTTTTCAGGAGCCACAGAAGTTTTGATCAAGCTCATATTTATGTTTCATGTTTTCCCTTCATCCAGGTCTATCTGACCCTATGAACAGCTTGGCAAATAAACATTACGGTGAGCCTTAGTAAGGTTTCAAGAGTGTGCTGCTTCCTGTGGTGTGGATCCACTCGAGCCTGCTCATAGCCTAAAATGATCTGGAAAAATGGATGGGCAGCGTGGATGAAACCCATACATCACAGTGGGCCCCACAGCCCTGACTGGATCGACGGTCAAAATCATGTAACAATTCCAAGAAGCTCAGCAGGTAAAACGGTATTAGCAGCATAGGGTCATTTCCGTCACTATACAAAACAATAACATGAATACTACACACATAATTCAAAGGGGATAGGAATTTTACAACCGTTCCAGGGCTGCACTTTCTCACGCTTTTCTTCGATATTCCCAAAATGCCCACAATTAACGGCAGAACACGCGCGCGAAAATCCAGCACTCTTATTACAAAAGACAGCATTCTTCTTGAGTCTTTGAGAAACTGAGATTGTCTGAAGCAGTAAAACAAGTGTAAAAATACATTACAACATAAAAACTCATCAAACTCATATACTCCCATAATAAAAGAATAAAAGAAAATTAAAAACCCAAATTTTCCATGATCTAACCATGAATATTACCGGTCCTCCATCCTATATATCTCCAAATCCGACCGTTGATCTCACCGTCCCTTTGGGTTCATGATCTGCGAGAACACAGCACTCGGTGTCAGCCCATCTGAATCCTCGCTCGCCAAGCTCCGCCCGCCAATGCTCATGGTCGTGGCAGAGCTCTTCGAATCGGACACATTCCCTCCGAATCCCATTGAATCGTCGAGATGCTTCTTCCCCATTGTGATGCCGTCATCGACAAGCGGGACAGTTTCAGCATCCACCTGGACCCCACCGCTCTCCTCAGCACTCTCCTGCAGCTGCAGTGCAAACTCCAGGTTCCACAGCACATCGCCCATCGCTGGGCGGTCGATGCCCTGGTCAGCCACACACTTCTCTGCAGTCTCTGCAAATTTCTTGAAGCACTCCGGCGCAATCTTACCGTTCAGGTAGGGATCGATGATCTGATCAAGCACACCCTTGTTCTGGCAATGCAGGGCCCACTCCGCCAAGCTCACCTGCTCCTTTGCCAGGGTGGGATTCAAGGCGGGCCGGGCACACAGAGCCTCGAACAGCACAACCCCAAAAGAGTAGACATCAGATTTCTCCGTCAACTGCTGCCGCCGGAAGTACTCTGGATCCAAATACCCAAAGCTGCCCTTGACGACGGTGCTCACATGCGTGTGATCCAATGTAGGGCCTGTCTTCGACAGGCCAAAATCTGAGACCTTGGCAACCCATTTCTCATCCAACAGGATGTTTGTGGTCTTGACGTCGCGGTGGATGATGGTGTGTTTGGCCCCAGTATGGAGGTAATGCAGGCCACGGGCTGCACCAATGCAGATCTCGAGCCGCTGCTTCCATGGCAGCGGCGGCTTCTGGGTCTTGTAGAGGTGCTCGCGGAGGGTCCCGTGGGCCATGTAATCATAGACCAGGATCATCTCACAATTCTCCTCACAGTAGCCAATCAGGGAGACGAGGTGGCGATGGCGGAGCTTAGAGAGCATCTCGATCTCGGTTTGGAACTCATGGACACCCTGCTCGGAGAGCGGGTTCCCACGCTTGATGGCAACCCTCATGGTGCCACCATCAATGTCACCCTTGTAGACCTTACCGAATCCACCCACCCCGAGGAGAAGAGCCTCATCGAAGTCGTTTGTCGCTGCTTTGATCTCAGCGAAGGAAAAGTGGCGGCAGAGGTTTGATGGGAGTGATGATGCATAGCTACCCGTGGTGCCCGTCTTGGCAGACCCTGCAGAGTGGGAGTTGCCATACAATGACAGGGGGAGCCACCCAGATGGCCCATCACTGGTGCCGGAGTCCTTTCCTTGTCTCCGGCGACGGAAGAAAACAAAAGCAAGGCAGATGAGAGAGATTACGGCAAAGGCCGCCGCTGCCGCTCCGATAATGACCGGAGTCCGATTCTTTGAAGAATTCCCTGACCGGGGTGAACGGTTCACCAAGCTCGGATTCACGTTTTGTTCAGGAAGGGGAGTTGGAGTGGGCCCTGCAAGATTGCCCACCGTGTTGTTTAACTTGAAGATCTCGAGCCCGTTTAAGATTGCATCATAGAACTGTGTCCCAGATGACACATCCGGATGAAGTGCAACCAGCAGATCTGGTGATGGATTTCCATCCTGAACCATCACAATGTAATCTTTATACACCGGAACCCCATCCCCGCCACTCCAACCAATCACATCCGCCCCTGCTTCAGCAGTCTGATTATTGATAAAGATATCAAACACCCTCTGGTTTATCTTGAAAATCTCCGATTGGATCTCACAGAAATGGAGCCTGACCAGGTACGTGAACCCGGCATCAACAGGAAACATCCACGTTAAGTTGTAGTTTTGGTTGATGTTCTTGTCCGGTCCCATTGATCGGGCAGTTGAGTAGACATCCAACGGTGCAATGTAGGATGGGACGTCAGAGGTGTATGCAATGGTTAGGTTCTGGTCCTTCACATAAGCCACGCCAGTCCCAGCACCAAATATGTATGGCGAGTCATCAGACCAGGACCGGAACAGGCCAGAATCCTTGACAGGCGAGACATCACTGCCGCCGACGTTCAGCCGGATGACCGTCTGAAGGGCAGTGCTATTATCGATCTGGAATGTGGACGTCGAGTCTCCGGCTAGGACAAGATTGCCAGAAGAGAAGATGTATGGGGTCGAGACAACCTCAATACCATTGATGAAGGCGTAGGCATTTGAGATGTTTGGAGATGGGATGAAGGTTAAGTTCAAGAATCCAGCCCCCATGTTGATGGAGAATTCACGGGTGAGGTAAGCAAAGTTCAGGGCTTCAGATGTAAGGTAGCTGCTGAAGTTGTTTAGGAGAGTGTAGGGACCAGAATTGACAGAGAAGACGGCGTTAGCTGCATTGAAATTGCTGTAATTCGCAGGGTAGAAATAGAGGCGGATGAATTTGCGGCCTGCTCCAACAGGAAAGGTGTAGGTGAATTGAGATGTGAAAATCCGGGCGGTCATGTAAGGGACGGTGGGGACAGATGGGTCTTGGTAATTGGCTTTGAAGGGGTTTGTATTCGCTAATGAGGGGGCAAATTTTGACCCTACATCGCTCAACCAGTTGCGGCCATCTATATCAGTTTCCTGTGAAGATGCGCCGCAGTTAAGGAGGATTTGGTCGGGAGGGACGTACGTTGAATTGTTGGTGGCTGCAGAGATTAGATGGATGAAGAGAAAATGGAAGAAGAGAGGGGCAGAAATGGCAAGCAGAGGGTTTCTGTTGGCCTTCTTCATGGAGGCTGAAACTGGGCAAAGAAGGGTTGAAAACTCCAGAAAGAGGGCTTTTTTTCCCAGAGATTAATCAATTTCAGCTGAAAACCTCAGATGAAACCCTAAGATCCAAGAGCTAGGGTTTTGACTGGGAAATCAATCAGGAAAATCCGGGACATCAAGGAAACTATCTTCACATGCTGTGATTGGATATCTAAACGCCTAAATATCCTAAGATCAGCTCCAGATCCGAACTCGTCTTTCAACCAGAAAGGTTTCAATCCGAAAGCCCTAAAATCTGCAGAATGAAACAACAAAACCGGGTCTGGAGAATCAGATCGGCCGATATTTGAACTGACAAGATCAATGCATCGTGGCTCGTATCTAGAGTTTCAAGCCTCTGGATTAGGGTTCAAACAGTAAAGAAAACCCTAATTTCCAGTAAATCAGCAATGGAGGAGCAGATTTCGCACCAGAGAACAGGGTTTTGCTCTCAGATCGAACACCAAACCCTAATCGCTGATATTGCAATGCAGAAACTGCTCAAATCCAGCAAATGAGCTAGAAACGACAGGATTTTCCACTTCCTGAGCAAGATTTCAGTGAAATCAGCAAAAAAAAAAAACTCCTCAGATCGACCAAAAAAACGCGGAACTTGGATTTTGGACGGCCAAACGGGGAAAACGCACGAAAATGAGAGATTTCTGCTCCGATTTCTGATTTTCGAGAGGATTTCAGTTGAGAAATCAGTAGAAAATGGGAGAGAACGAGTACCTGATATCGCCGAAGAGATTCAGAAGACGAAAATTTAGGGCTTGAGCTGCGGATTGATTGGAAAAAGAAGCGACTGCAATGAAACGCATCGGCTTCCTTCTTTAAAGACTGTCTGTCTGAGTTGAATTTAAAATGACAGATCACTCCCTCTGATGTGACAAAAATTACAGAAACTACCCTAAACTTTTTAAATGCCGATAATAACCTCGCTGCGGACTGGAATTCTCTACAACCCATGCTTTACGGACGGTATTCTCGCTCCATTTTTACAAGTGGAGCACATTGCTCGGTGATCTGGAACGTTGGTGTGGTGGGGCCCACTGTGTATGGACCACAGAAGTTTTACTCTGCTTGAAAATCTTAAACCTTTAATTTTTTTCCTGCATGTGGATGACTGAGAAGAGGAATGAAAGAACAGTTTGCGTTCAATTCTAAAATTGGTGGTCATGATCTTTCGATGATTATCCAGGTATGGTCTTTCCAAAATAGGGCCTAGGATCAACGGTCTATATCACTGATAGGGGACTTGGACCTTGTATCAACGGTCTGGATCACTGATACGTTGCCCCTCCTTCAAATTTTGGTGCAGATGGTCGAGTTGGGAAGCGGATTGGCCGGTGTACCTTACACCACTTTCCTTGCTCGTGTGTGCGTGGCTCGAAGACGAGCGGATCACGTCCTCGAGTTCGAAATGTAAGTGAGATGCATGATCCAATATACGAGTAATATAAAAAACTTAAGGCCCTGTTTGGGCAACAGGATTAGAAGGGATTAGGTGGGATTGGATTCATCTGGTTCCGTGCCAATTCCACTCCATGTTTGGCAAAGCTTGGAATTAGATCGGATGGAATTGCATTGGGTCCTGTTCCAATTTCACTCAATGCTAGCAAGTTGTGTAGGTCCCACCCTGATGTGTGGGCTATATCCACACCGTCCACCCATTTTTTGAGATTATTTTAAAGCATGGGCCAAAAATTAGGTAATTCTAAAGCTCAAGTGGACCCACCACTGAAAGCAATGGGGATTGAATACTTACCGTTGAAAACTTCTTTGGCGCCACATAAGTTTTGGATCTACCTCATTTTTCGGCCCATACCATAAAATGAGGTTACAAAACAAATGAACGGTTTAGATATAATACATATGTGTTATTCTGGTAATTTCAAATGATGGTAGGTATATCCATTCAATGTACCACCATATTACCAACAAAGCAGAGCATTAATCTAATCTCATGGAATCAGGGGACAATCCCTGTCATGGGTAATAATGATGTTTTTTTGAATACAATCCCACCTAATCCCTTCTAATCCAATTGCCCAAACAGAGCCTAAGTGTACCACACCACAAATAGCAGTAACGACTGATGGTAGGCTAGAGCTGTAGACGAACCGAGTTAGCAATGTTAGCTCCCTCGACTGGACTCGCAAAAAGCTTGATTCGACTCACTTCAAAGCTGAGTTCAAATTGAGCTGACTTTTTGAATTTGAAAAAATTCCAAGTTGAATTCGTGCTTGTCCGAGCTTTTTCCTTGCTTGTCTTTTTGACTCCGTACACACACGTACGGTAAAATTTTACCACATATGGATACTCAACCCTTGACAGGCTGTTGAAACTTGTGAGAGTCTACCACCCGAGCAAGACTTGGATCAAACCCCAGCTCGAATTGAACCACTTTGGTGGCTCAATTATTTTCCTATTGATGTTGCTGCCAAATATTATATGAAATGACCCAACGTAGTGTTGGCCGGTGGCGACAAAGATATGAATATAAAAGAAATACCTTTGTAACTTGATTTTTATATTTTATACTGGGTGTTTGATGGAATAACTTTCTGGTGCTGCATTGTTTGTGCTATTTTACATACCTTATAAAATTGAAGATACACTCTATGTTCAAGAAAATACTATGAAGATACTATCATGGCTTAAATTAGCCCAAGCGGCTCACCGAATCAAGCTGAGTTGGCCAGCCAAGTTCAAGGACCGAGCCCAACCAAGTTCAAGCTAGGGTCAGCTAGTGGCCAAGCCCAATCGAGCTGGTTGGAGTCGTGTACAGCTCTAGGTAGGCTCACGATAATATTTATTCAAATAAACAGACAGTTTAGATATAACACATTGGTTATGGTGGGGCTCACCGAACATGGTAACGTCAACACACCAGGGAGGTGGCGGTGTGTAATACACCAGTCAATCCACATCCGTGTAGTTAGATGCCATAGACCATCCCGAAAGATATTTCCAAGGGACGATCCCATCCTTCATCCTCCGGCAATCCCAGCCGTTTAATCTTTGGCTTCTTTTCAGTTCATCAGGTGCACGTGTAAGATACCGTGCTTTTGGGGCCCACGGACACTGTGCATCAGATCCACCCGTCTATTATATGCACCCTTCTCTTTGAGACCGTGGGGCCAAAATTCGGGAGCGGATTAGGTGTGGCCCGGCCTCACTAGAGATTGTGTGGCCTACCTTGATGTATATATAGTATATCAACGCTGTTCTTCCGTTTTTTCAGATTATTTTAGTGCTTGAACCCAAAACTGAAGCAGATCCATGTCCCAGGTGGACCATACTTTAGGGAACGGTGGTGATTGACCATTATAACTCTTTATAGGTCACATATGTTTTGGATCAAGCTGATATTGGCTCTTCCCATTCATACAGGTTAATGTTTTTGTGACTTTATCAACAGTTTGGATGGAAAATAAACATTATTGAAACATTACGGTGGGCTTTGGGAAAGTTTTAATGGTAGAACGTTCAATAGCCACTGTTTCTTCTAGTATGGTCCACCTGAGATTTGGATCTCCTTCATTTTTGGGATCATGCACTAAAATGGTATGTAAAATCGAATGGACGGTGTGGATATACAATACATACATGAAGGTGGGCCCCACCCTAAGGGCCGCACAGTCTTGGGTGAGACCCGGCCGCACCTAATCATCTTCCCAAAATTCAGCCCCCAACCGAAAGTCACGTTGGCTAAACGAAAAGAGTTGGGAAGGGATGCCCCAGCAAAAAATTCTTCCCCGCTGTTTGGGGCCCAAAGTCTGGTTTATATGTCATCTAATCCATTCATCATGTGGGCCCCACTATTTTTAAGGGACACACAGAAAATAAAACGATTTCAATATCCAGGTAGGCATCACCACGTGAATATAGAGGCCGAAAGAATGATTTTATATGTTTACCCATGTTGTGGCCCTCAAAAATATTGGATCAGCCTTAATTTTTGTATATGCGATGAACAAAAGGATGAGATCACGACAGAAGGGGTCGATGAAGATCTGATGCACAGGATAGGTGGGCCCCACAGCAGTCCTTTACTTGAGCGCAGCTCTCAGTTCATATTCGTCGTAATTTTATACTAGAAGAAGGGAGTGTTTAGTAATTTCACAATAAAGGGCACATGTACTGTGATCCAGCTGGATGTTATCGGCCATCGAGCGCGGCACGACACGCGGGAATAATACTACTCTACCGCTCCGTCCGTATAAAATACGAACCGTATATTCTACACCGCTCGTGTACGAAGTTTGCTTGTATTTTGCAACGTGAATGACCAAGATACCCTTTCCTCCCTCTCTTAATTGCTAATTGGCCCTCTTATCGGATGAGTTTGCTCGGCCCACCAAGACCAAGCGATCTGAGATTTCCATCAAGTGGGCCAGTGTATAGAACGAACGGATGTTACGGAAGATTTTTCTTCGAACACCCATTTGCTCTTTGGGGTCCACCATGTTGTATATGTGAAATCTACTCCGTCCATCATGTTATAACCCTTATGTTCACTATATATGAAAGATTATCAGCCTTATAAAAGCTCAGATGTATCACACCAATGGGAACAATGTAAAATTGCTACCAAAACCTCTGAGTTCACACTTTGTGGTCCACCTGAGTTTTGGATGGGGCATATTTTCGTCAGTTCCTTTCATAATGGTGAGTCGTTCTTGATTAACGGCTTTGATAAGATGTTAAATATCACAGTGGTGCCACTTACAAACCTATGGTCGGCGTCATATTCCCATCTTTCCCTATGGTGTGGCCCACCTAAGTTGTGGATATGGATGATATTTTTACCAAAGGCCTACTGTCGGGCACTGGAACTGATGGTCCAAAAGGATTTCACACATACAACATGGTGGGTCCCAAAGTGCTTGGGTTTTACGAGCTAAGTACATCAGGCGTTGTAGAGGATTCCAGTCCTTTTAAAAACATACTAGGACACGAGGACTGCTAGATGGACGGTTACAGATCTTCCCATCACTGTACTTGTGTGGAGATTCGCCACCAGACCCGTTCGTGTGGCCGTTTCCGGTGATCTGAACCTTTGGTTGCATTGGCGGCAACATGAGTGGGCCACGACCGAAAAATCACACTGATTGGTGGCTTATAGACATTTGTTTAAAATAAAGTGGCCTGGTGACGGTCCACCTAGTGGACGGCCTTGATCATCTCGTTAGTCGAATTTTGTGCTGTTGACCATCTAAGCCAGGGGCAACGGATGAATGGTTCCCATCACAATACATGAACGCGTGTACGACGTAGAATACGTTCGTTCAACTACCAATGACAAGGGTACTTTGGGAATTTTATTTTTATTTTTTTTAAAAAAAAGGGGGAGAGTTTCGCCCATTCCAGATGCGAGCTATCTCAAACCTCACACGCGTGTTCCACCAGCTCATCTAGAACCTACACGCCACCGTCCTGCCATAAAAGTACGAGATCCAAGCCGTCCCTCAAGTGGGTCCCACAATCGAGATTGTTCAAAAGATCAGCCCAGTTCGGTCGGGTCATCTGGAGCTATTAAAAAAAAAAGAATGGCTGACGAGGGTTGGCATGGTTGTTCTAGGCCGTATGCCTGTTCCTAACCGGCTTGATTTTAGGGCTAATCATCTACGTGATGAGACCCAGCCGATGGACGGCTCAGATCTTGCTTCTGCATGTCAGACCAGCACATGTAGTACGTCACGGCATGTACTTCTTATGAATGTGTAATACGTGGATAAAGGCTGTGTGCGAGATTGCGATTCTCCGCGTTAGCGAGTGGCCCACCTCCCAGAGGGGGATTGCCTCCAGCACCCCTAAGCTCCGTGTGGGCCACCATGACACATGTGCTGTATCTACTCCGTCCATTTGTTTTTCCAGATCATTTTAGGGCACGAATTCAATCGCTGATACAAAGCTGAAGTGGACCACACCATTAGGAAACGGTGGAGATAAAGATGCCCATCATTGAAACGTTTCTAGAGCTTACAATGATTTTTATATGTCATCCAATCCGTTCGTAAGGTGGGTTCAATCTAGATGAAGGGAAATGATAAATATCAGCTTGATCCAAAACTTCTGTAGCCCTCATGATGTTTTCAACGGTGGCCATTTAATTCCTACTTTTTCATATGGTGTAGTCCACCTGAGCTTTGGATCTACCTCATTTTAGGCTCTAAGTCCTAAAAGGATCTGGCAAAATGAATGGACGTAGTGGATATAATACACGCATCACAGTGGGCCCCACTGAGCTTAGGGCTGTAGGAATTGCAGGGAATCCGCGTCCACTATTCCCGTAGTACGTCCTCAGACCACGTGATGACAGTTATGCACTGGGTGGCCTGCACGGCAAGAAGCTAACACGCGGCAACAGCTGGGCGAACGGTAACCGATGGCGGAGTCGGTCAGGCAGGGGACACACCCGACTTCGGTGAGGCAGTGACTGTGGGGCCCACCTAGATGCATTTATTGTAAATCCATGCTGTTCATCCGTTTTTCCAGATCATTTTGGAGAGGATGTCCAAAACTAAACAGATATAAATCTCAGGTGGACCACACCACAAGAAAGAGTGGGAAATGAATGCCCGCCATTAAAAGCCTCTTGTGGGCCAAATTTTTTTTGGATCAATCTGATATTTCTGTTTTCCCTTCATCGAGGTCTTTGTGGCCTTATCAACAGGTTAGATGGAAATTAAACATTACGGCGGACCGTATGAGCGTTCAATAGACACTGTTTACTGTGTTGTGGTCCACCTGAGACTTATACCTGCTTCATTTTTTAGCATGACATTCTAAAATGATCTTTCCAAACGGATGAACGGCGTGGATATACCAAAGATACATCAAGGGAGGCCACGTTAATGGATTCACGGAAGTCGGTGTTTCCCAGCCTCACCCAATCAGTCGCTCTCATGATAACGACTGTTTCAATAAAAGACGATGACGACGTGGACTGGTTTAGTAGTCCGACGGACCGCTTGAAACTGTAGCCTGCAGGCAGACCGCCACTGATAGAACCACCTGGGTGATCCGAACCATTCATCTGATGCAATCCATCGTGGACGGCTCATATTGCAATTTAGATAACAGACAATTCTTTAACCATTCTTTGCAGTGGTCCTTTTAGTTTCAACCACTCATTTGCATTCCATGGTGGGGCCCATAAGATTGTTGGAACCAACATGCCCCATATAGCCAATTATAATAGTCCATAGAATGAATGGTTCTGATATAAGCCGTGGGCCCAACGTACGGTCAGATGTCCCTTAAAAATATGGAAAAACATGTTCAAATGAGGAAGTGATTGCCTGCCGCACCGGCTAAGGGAATATTCCTAAGATCTGTTCGGCTGGCTTACCATGATGGATGTGTTTTGGCATATCATTTTTACGCATGATCTAAAAAAATGATGCAGATCAAAGATAAAGCAGTGGAGATTGAACCCCCACCGTTGAAAACTTTATAGGTGGGTTATAACCACTTAAATCACCATCCAACCTATTATGTAGTCACGTAGACGTGGATGAAGCGAAACATAAATATAAGCTTGATACAAAACTTATAAGGCTCTAGAGGTTTTCAACACTATTTTAAGTGGTTTGGTTTACTTGAGTTTTGGATCAGCATTATCATATTTTAAAATGAATTGGCAAAATAGGTGGCCAGCATGAATAAAAATATATGGATAAAACACACGTGATGGGCCTTACAAAGCTCGGGCCCATCATATCCATATCCAACCAGATGTGAATTGACCGTGACCCCAAGCACTGGAATACGTAGATGCCAAGGTATTCGGGCGGCTCACATAGATTTACATGACAAATCCATTTCTACTATATGTTTTGAAAGATCACAACAGGACATGAGTCTAAAAATAAGGTATATATTAAACTTAGCCGGGCCACACAAATGAAACAGTGGGAATGGAAATGTTGGTTGAAACCTTTCTTAAGTTAAACATGATGTTTATATGCCATCCAAACCATTCATAGGGTTATAACCACTTAAATCATACGTAGGAACAAATATCCTCCTATACAAAATTTCTATCACCCCATGCGTTCAATTCCTAATGCTTTGTGTGAGTATGGCCTACATGAGTTTTTGTAACATCCTGGATTTTTACTGTTTTGGATTTCTAAAAAATTCTTGAAATTTTTTTTTAATTAACTTATAAAATCACTTAATGACCATTAGCACTCAATGTTAGTTTAGGCTGGGGTGGACCAGTCTAGTTATGATGGGACAAGTGCGGTCATCAAGTCTTTGGATAGTCCGTTTACACTAGCAACAATGACCGTGTGGGCCACCCAGCGACCGAGGAGGTTCGAAAAAATCTAAAACTTTAGAAAATCATAGATCTCACTGGGCTTGTGGTCTATCGTGGACTGCAGACCCAGTGGATACCCAGAAATACCATCTGGTGCTTGCCTAATGCGCCCCACCAATGTTAGATTAAAATCTGGCACTGACAAAAGAAACTGAGACTCCGGACCTTCCAGCCGTCAGATTCCTTCCAAATTTGTGGTGACAGTTTAATATATTTTTCTACACCCGTCCACCAAATCACAGGACTGATCGTGGAACGGTGACCGTTGATCGTAAATCGGACCCGTACGACCAAACCCCGCATCCGTTCGTTCCCAAATTTTGTAAGGCCCCTCATCGGGCCATAGACCACTTATCATATAAATTTCATGGCCAGAGGGCCATCAGAAATGCTCCAATCACTAAAATGGCCCCCACAGGACCACTTAAAGGTCAGAAACGCTTTCTCAGATCATATATCCGTTCATCCGTTCGTCCTCAATTTTTGCATGGGCCCTAATCGGGCCATAAGGCACCTACACGCCGAATTTGGTGGCCAGAGGGGTGTTAGGGCCACCCCAACACTAATAGGGAGTCCCATAAGTCTATTTTAAAAAATTGTGGAAGCTTGGGGCCTTTTGCACCAAATCTGGAATTATAAAAAGGGTCTCATTTGGGCACCCCTCTCCCCATACGAATTTTGCCCTATAAGAGAGAAAATGGATAAGAGAAAGAGGAGAAAGGAGAAGAAAGAGAGGGAAGAAGGCATGGTGGACTCTCAATCAAGGTGGGGCCCAAGAGGATCAAACCCACAACCTCCTACACCTTCTCCAAGAAGAAACCGTGCACCACAACCACCAAAATCGTCCATTGATCGTCTAGGTATGGCTTCTCATCCTTTGTCTTGAAAACCCTTTTGATGAAGGGGGATTTTACATGGATTTCTCATGTATGAGCTTGCTTTAGGGATTCCGACCAATCGACCCCAAATCGACGTTCCTAGGTCGTTTTTGAGTCTCCAACGAATCACAAGGTGCGGACTATTATCCTTAGGTGGCCTAGCACCAATTATAGTAGGAATGTAATGATTTTGTTTGTTGAGTTGTGGTATTGAAGAATTTAGGGAAACCTAGGAATTGTGTGTTGTTAGAATTGCATGATTTTGCATGATTAGTTTACATTTGATATTAATCTTGTCTCTCACATGATTTAGCATAGGAATGATTACCTGCTCATGTTTGTTTGGATTGGTTTCGCTCATATGCATTGCTCCATAGTGTTTATGAATCTTGACTCTTGTGTGTTTAATTCTTTGAGGTCTTGGAAGAGCTTAACTTCCTCACAAACCCACACACTCACACGCACCTTGGTTCTTGATAATGTTTGCTCACTTGGTAGAAGTACTCATTTTTATAGTTGAGATGCATGTGAACATGGTATTGATATGTTAGTTGATAACTTGTATACTTAACATGTTATGAATCACCACCTAATCCTTGGGTTGGTCAGGAATGCGAGGAAAACGAAAGCGGTCCCGTTGGTAGGACCGTCTTGAGGCTAAACTCATGGATTGGACGAGTGCGTGTGGGCGACAGTAGTTAGACCACATGGGTCGCTTGTACCCGATGTCGTTCCGCCACATGCTGGCCTGATTCATGCGGTTTAGCCCACTGTCTGATCAACCCTGTTTGTTAACCATGTTTGCTTACATATATATGGAACCTGAACCACCCTACAACCGTTGTAGGCCATCAATAACCCACCTGAAATTGGTCCACAGCCTCGTGAGCTGGGCATGGTGGAATGGGACACTGTGTCCGAGCTGTCGGCCTACGCTGGGGTGTCGCGCCTCCTCGTAGTGACCGCAAGCGATCCCTTTCTCTCGTCACTCCTCATGTGCTTGAAGTCGGGGATGAGGAACCCGACGGGATCACGGACCGCGGGGTCTCGGCCTCACTCATTGATGAGGCCTTGGCCTCGCAACTAGTTTAGGGCATTGATACGTGGGGTGTATCAGAATCCCTAACCTGCTGGATGAATGGACTTAACTAAGAACTTGACTAACATGTCATTGCATCGCATTAGCTAGGGTGGCGACTCGGCAGTCGAGGTCGCTCTGAGGGTGTGTTGTCATATGCGATCGTAAGATGGAGTCGCTTGAGGGAGAGTTGTGGCGAGGGCATGCATCATACCATTCACCATGCATATGCATTATCAAGATTAGCTTAGTATCTACAAATGTTGCCTTTCATTAAATTCATGCTATAACTGTTGCCTGTTAAAACTTAAGATTAATAGTTCACACTGAGTTGATCACTCACTCCTACTCTGGGACGGTGTTTTAAAACACCAACCAGACCCATTCATAGATGCAGGTGACCCAGGGCATGAGGAGCCCAGGGCGAGGCGAGCTTGGACGAGGAGGACGGGCTCTCTACCTGCAAGGTGATGGGCGGCTCTCCATCGACTCGGCCGGCCGAATTTGGATTTCTTTGAGCCAGACTGCTCCGCTTTAGTCTTTTGGATATAGCTTTTTTTATTATTATTTATTTATCCTGTTGGGCAACGCCTTAGGCGACCCTTTATTATTTTTAGACCTGTATATTTGTGAGATTTCCTTCATTTCAGTAGACTGGTGCGATTGTGCTTCATGCTTCAGGTAATTCCAAATTACGCAGTTAATTTGATTAATCATAAAAAAACCATAAATGCATGATAAGTGACACTCGAAAACTCGGGAGTCGAGTCTATGCACGACCCCCGATTTTCCGGGGCGTTACAGTTTTGGATCTGCCTTAGTTTTAGAATCATGTCCTCTCATGGTTATCTTTATTCTCAGGTTCCTGGCAACTTGCTTCTTGTCAATAGGGAACCTTTACAGCAGCCAGCAGTTGTATGTAACAGGAACAACACTAAATCTTAGTTAGACCCATGTTATAGATTAAATTTCATCGATCATGTTCCTTCCCTTATGAGCCACTAGGTACCTACACTTTAATGGAGAACAATAGGACGATGGGGGTAACAATTGTGTCCAGAAACCTTCTGATGCCTAAGTCAGGTAAAAGGACTCAAAATAGGCATAGCTATAATTGTGATGATTGTGTGTACCTTCCCTTTAAGCGGGATGATATATTTATAGGTATTGTTAGGTAACTTGCGTATCCGAGTATATCTGTAAGATATGTTGGAAGGGTTCATATTGGAATTTGGGTCTATTCCTGAGTATTCCTCTGATTATACCTCAATTGTCGTGATATTTGGCTGAGATCTCGTTCTCTAGGCAGTTCTACTCACATATGGCACAAGATTCTCTCCGGATGTTTCTATTCGAAACTTAAGGTCGGCATCCGAGGTCAATGTCATAATACAAGGGTTAAGATTGACGTCTGAGGTCGAGGTCTATTGATGAGCCTTATCTTTAAGCAGGGTTAATTGTTTTAGCTCGGTCATCGAGTCTCCTTGTTCATCTCAACTTCCCTTAATGTAACACTTCGATAGTTTCAGAGAGTCTGCTCTGATGATCTTTTGCCACGTGTCTCATACATCAAGTGTAACGTCCTGGATTTTCACTATTTTAGATTTTCAAAAATTCTTGAAAAATCTCGATATAAATAGTCTACGTTGTCACTTACCGACCAAATTGTGGGTGGTACCAATGAAGAACTGTAAAAATTCGATCGATCAACCGTAAAAGGCCAACGAATCTGCCCGATCACTTAAACATCAAGTTTAGCCTCGTGATTTGTTCACATAGGGTCCAAATATAGCCAACTTATCACTGACTAATCAAGACAACCACAATTAAATAAATGTCTACCTAAAGCCGGAACAACCAGGAGTCGGATCTCAATAAAAAAAATCAAATTGACTTAATTATCCTTTTAACCTAAGAACCAATTCTTTAAAGTGATTATGACCGAATCACCATTTTCACTAATTTCGAATGAGTCATACTATGAACTTAGCTAATGCATACACTAATCATTGCGAACAAGAAATCTTCATACCTAATTCATTACATAAATGTCATGATTATCCAAGCAAGCTCTAAAACACTCATTAGTAGGCCACTAGTCTCGAAACTATAAAATGTCATCCGTCTCACTGGGCTCAATGCCCATCACAGGTAGTGAATAAAAAAAAGTGCCCAAAACTTCTCAAATTGGGCCAAAGGCTAAGTGCTTGGAATACGTGAATGCCGTAAGCTGAAACATGAAACTTAAGTGAAATAGACATTTTTTTCTTTCGTGAAATTGTGGCTTTCCGATAATTATATCGCAACCAAACTCAAGGTGCAAGTTAAAGGTATTTCCCCACTCATATCTATATAGTCGCGACCTCAATTGATCACCGACGATCGTCAATCGTAAGTGGGGTCCCCATAGCTAATCAAAGCCTCCGATTGCTACCTGGTTGTGATGAAACATAGATCTCATAGAGAGACACCTGCCCCATTATGCTGATAACCCAGTGGGCCCCCAGAAGGCCATGTAAGTCGAAAACCTCTACCATGGCAAGTTTATTGAAAAAAGGGGGCACTGGGGCTATTTATGCACATCTTGACACTATAAATAGCCCCCAATTCCCACTCAATCACTCCCATACAAAAATTTTAGTTGCAACAAAGGAAAGAGACAGAGAGGAGAAGAGGGGGAGGAGGTGTAGGAGGGGATTGAATGGAGCATTCGCCCCATCCCCTTTAGCCCGCAATGTAAGGCTCGTATCCTAGTCTGTACTATTCCGTCGACTCCCGCGATCATTCCCGTCGAATTCCGGTAACCTACGACCTATAATCGACGTTTGCGCGCAACCCTAAGTCGTATCCCGTAGATTTGAGTTGACTTGATTCGAGACTTGTACAATTGCGACCGCACCGTCGCCGCGGTTCCGACGTCGCGTCTTGCACACTGATTCGATACCCTGGCCAGGAGATGTGGGCTGACATTTATTTTGAAGAAACGTCGTGCATTTGCAAATCCAAGAGAATCTCTACGACCCATCATATCAATCAATCAATCAATCAAAGTACACACCCATGCTTTCTTTCTCCCCAAGTCAAGCAACCAGCATAAGTCAACTCTTAAGTCAAGTACACTATCACCTCACATCTGTCACTCACACCCATCACCTCTCTTACAACCACCATCTTTCTCTCTCTATTTCTCGACACATTTTTCAAGCAAGCAAAGTGGTGGACATCCAAGCTCTTCTAAGGTGAGAGAAAAGTGAGTTGTGTGTGGCCCACTTCCCACCCCAAGATCCATCATCCTAGCCCTTCATTTCTCATCATCTTCCATCAAAGCGAGACACAAGGAGCTTGACATTCCAACGTACCAAGAAGATCGAACGGTGGGTGTTTCTATAGACCTAGATTTCTTGTTTTGATGATGGGCCAAGTGAGGCCTACTGATCGATGGTATGGATCTCGTTTTGGACCCTAGATGTAGTCGATGGCCCACTATGATTCACATGATCATTCCATGATGAGGCCATTCTCCATGGACCCCATCATGATGTTTACTTCCTAGTTTGAAAGAGGCCATCTAGACCTTCCATTTTGATGGAGAAGGAATCTCCACCATTGATTTTGATTAGGTGGGCCCACGTGTATTGGGACTCATTTGATGTATGATTGAATGCATGGAAAGGGAGGGCTCATAGTGGCGAAGCTTTCCATCATCTCTCTCTCTCTCTCTCTCTCTCTCTCTCTCTCTCTCCTTCCTTTATTTTGTGGCCCACATGATGAATGTATGTGGTATCTAGACCGTCCATCAAATGGACCCCATGACCGTCCAAACCACGTGGGCCCTACCTTATGGATGTTGGGAAAACACATATATTAGATTGATCCAATCAAGTGGGGCCACGTCCATGTGGGACCCACCTTAATGGACGTTCACACCATCCAGCGTCCCTAGACGCTGGACGTGGTCCAATGAAGGGTGAACCGGCAGTGGGGTGTACTAACAGTAGCAAAAAAAAGATAGTTAAGGTTTTGGGTGGGCCGCTCATGTAAGGCCTACCTTGATGCATTGGTATAATCCATGTCGTCCATCCCATTCCCTGGATCATTTTAGGCGTTGAGCCGAAAAATGAAGCCAATTTGACTATCTGGGGGCCATAACATAGAAAACAATGTTTTTACCGTTGAAATCCACCCTGATGTTTCTATACCCAAAATATGTCGAATATTGGGCTCGATGGGTCTGTCTTGGGCCATAAAAATCAATGGTTGGGTCGGATTCCCCTGATGCGGGCCCCACCTAAGAAAATTCTCGAGAAAAAAAAAAAGGCAGCAGCAGACACTGTTGCTGCTGATTGTTGGAGGACGTAGCAGCGTCCTGTGCTGCCGTGAATGGGGCAGGGACGTAGGTCCCAGCTGCATGCCCCACCATGATGCGGGTTGGACATTAACACCGTGCATTTGGTAGGCCCCCTTAGGGTAGTGGGCCACCCCAAAAATCAGTTGTATGTGGAACTCAAGTGGCCCACACGGCAGGAAACTATGGGATTGAGCGTCTGCCATTGAAATCCTTTTGGGTTGTCACAAAAGTTTTGGATCCTTATGAAATTTATTTTTCCTCCTCATCCGGGTCTGTGTGACCTTATTAACAGATTGGATGGCAGATAAACGTTATGGTGGGCCCCACGTGGGACCCACTGATGTATACATTGTATTCACACCTTTCCGCCCTGCGCCCCTGGACGGAAAGGCCAGGGACCCACGGTCCTTGCCACGATGTATGTGCTTTATCTATGTTGTCCATCCCTATGGGACCCACCATGATGCATGCATTGTATCTATGTCGTCCAACCATTTTGTTGGGTTACTGGACAACCAATGGATCCCACTCTTGATGTATGTGTTACATCCAAACCGTCCATCCAGTTGGCAAACTGCCTTAAGGCTTGAGACAAAATGAGGCAGATATACCTATCAGGTGGACTACACTGCAAAGATCAGTGGACAGTGACGTCCACCGCTCAAATTTCTTAGGGGCCACAGAAGTTGCTTATCAAGCTTATATTTTTATTTTCAATTTATCTATCTTTATATTAACTTATGAATAGGTTGGATCTCAAATACATCACGGTGGGCCACACCATGATGTGTCCAGCCCTTTGATCAAGTGGATCACACCGCAAAGAAATAGTGGGATTTGAACGTCTACCATTGAAACCCTTTAGGGCCATGGACGTTTTGGATGAATATGGGATTTGTTTTCCCTCTTAATCCGAGTCTTTAAAACCTTATGATTGGATTAGGTGGAAGATAAACTCAATAGTGGGCCCTGTGATTTATTTAACAGTGAAAATTATTATCTTTACTACTATTGTGGTATGGTCTAAATGATCCTTCAATATGACTCATTTTTAGAGATTTATGAGGCCCATTAATGAGGCCCCTATTGATGTATTTGTGGCCCGTCCGTTGAGGCCCACCTTGATATATACAAGGCCCATGTGACAAGGCTCATTTTGATGTATTTGTGGCTCGTCCATTGAGGCCCACCTTGATATATATAAGGCCCATGTGATGAGGCCCATAATGATGTATTTGTGGCCCATCCGTTGAGGCCCACCTTTATATATATATATATATGAGGCCCATATGATACGACCCATTTGATGTATTGGAGGCCCATGGGTAGAGGCCCAATGGGATGTACATAAGACCCATTGTAATGTGTGATTCCACTATGGTTTATGTAATGATGTTTATGGTAGGCTATGCCTTGGGAGCAATGATGGTTTGACGCCCACATTTGTAAGTACAATGTTGGTTAAATGTTTGCATTGTAACTCTCCCAAAAGCCCATTGATAGACCCATATTAGTTGTGTGCAGGCCGTTTAGGCCCATCTTCGTTGTGAGGATAGTTCATCACTTTATAACATGCTTAGTATAATTCCATGATTCATGTCAAACGCATCATATGTATTCTTGATATGAGTGACTGATCATAACATATGTCATTGAATAGATTATTTATAGGACTCACCGATAGGAGTTACCTACATAAGCGCGTGGTACATGCGAGATTGCTGCATGAATGACGGTGTGACTCATGCATTTCGCATATGTGTAATATGATCATTGTACGCCCTAGCGACATCAAGGCCGTGGCTCCACAGGCACATCATGGATGGCCGTATCGAATACTGGAAATACTTGGTTCTAGCACTGTGGGCACTTAGAATGTCTTTGGATGAAAGTTCTAAAACCTTTTTGGTATCAGGAGATGTTTTAACGTCTAGACCGAGTAGATACACGAGCGCAGGAGTACTGAATACCAGTAAGTTACATCTCTCATTGTATTATGGTCAGTTGGAAGGGAGTGTGACTTTATCCGCCCGAGTGAGGGGATTGTAAACTAGGCTGAGTTTGACCGGCTCGCAAATGAGTCCGCTATTGACGAGCCGGGTAGGTATTGGTAGACTACTGGTCAGGCAGATAGTGTGGTCTCTTCCACTTACTGGGTCGTGCGGCTAGGGAGGCGGCAGTCAGTGTGAAGTGTATTAAACCCCGATGATATCCCAGAGAGAAACCGTACTAATATGTGTACTTGATGAGAACTGACATGCTTGCTTTGCATCTCTGGTGTTTTATTTAAACCAACATGATTTAAATGATTTTTAAATTCGCAAGTATACTAATCAGATGTAGATACAATATGTATTACGAGATCGTTCCCACGAGGACTGGTCGTCACAATTCAATTATATGATTCTCCTTAACTAATCCAACAAATAATGGAGCGAATTACTAAGCACAATTCTATGAAAAAAACAATTGAGAACAAGGAAGAAAATTCAATCAGAGAGAGCACTGGGACTTTCGAATCCATCCCTAATTATCCTATCCCTTGTTTTATCTGTTGATTCACCTTAATCTAGATTGATACAACTTATATAAAGAAAGCACAATCTGTGTCCTTAGTCGGGCATACAAAATGTCTAATCTCCTAAAGCAATGCAATGAATAACACATTCTATGTCCTTGATCAGGCACATAGAATGTATAATTCATTAAAGCACCCTGTTTCTTCCTCTATAGGAAACATGTTCATGATCAGACACAAGCACCTAAAATAAGCATTCAGACAACATCCATTATAGACTCTGGTCAAGTTCATAGATGGAGAAGTACAGAATTTAACCCAATCAAGCACGCTAGAGAAAGAAACAAACCAATCTAATTAAAATAAACTCAACATATAACAATGGATATTCAAATTAGGAGTTTCGTCTCAGCCCTTGCTGAGAGATTAGCAATCCATAAAGTTAATTAAGAAAAAGGAAATATAAGATAAAAACATTAAAAACATCTCCCTTATCTCTCTTCTTTCTTCCTCTTTCTTCTCTCTTCTCTTTCCAAGCTCTATCCAAACTCTGGCCTGCACGTCTCAGCCCAAAGATCCCTCAGCTATGCGTTTTACATCTCTTTTTATAGCTGCTGGAGTGGCTGGAGTGGTGAAAATCGGATTTGGAAAGCTATTGCACGCGCAGCGAAAACTTTTTCGGAGCCAAGTTCGGGGTCTCGAAACCGTTTTTTTTCTTGCCGTTTGTCTGAAATATTAGCGTCCCTTTGGACGATTTTGAAAGGCCTACCCGATGGACGACTTGGATCTTCAATCAGATCAACGTCGATATCACACAACAGCCCCAAAACGGGTCAGTTTCCGAACATGAAACAGGGATGCGGATTACTTCCGTTGTGGCGTTGGTCGGCCCATTATCGATGTTTGTAGATAAATCCACTCCGTCCATTAGATTTATATTGAAAAACCAGTCAGAAATATGAAGTTTTGGATCATATTTGTGGTGTCCCACAGGATTTTAAACCCACCGTTCGTTCTTCCATTGAACGGTTAAAAAAAACAACAACTGGATTGTTTCAAATTCCATCAGCGAGGCGTAGATTCTGGCTGTCCCTAGGAACGGATGAACGGTTTGGATTGTCCTTTTGGACAATGGATGGGGCCCACAACAGCCACCGACTCTCGGTGCGAACGACGCTATAACGGCAATTGCCGTTTTTGCTGAAGACAGTCGGTCGAACTGACTTTGACGGACCTGAGTGGTCCGGTGCGGCGCGGCTATACATGTGCTCAATGCACATGCCACATAAACAGGGCCCACTGTGATGTTATTCAAAAATCCAATCCATTCATTCAATTAGTATCCCTATTTAAGGCGTTGACACCAAATTTTAAGCAGTTCCAGATATCAGGTGGGCCCCACTTAAGGTATTAAGGGGCTGATCTATATGTTGGGGCACTTCCCGAGATCTTCAATGGACGAAATTTAATATGTACGGTTAATTTATAGCCCCCATCACATGTATGAAGTTTCGGGTCAATCGGATGGCGGGAACCATGTGATCTTGCATTCTAGACTAATTTCGGGCCTCTTTAACGTGAACGGCTTGATTTCCTCGGATATCTGGCATGTAAATTCATTGATCTTAGTCCTTTGGAGTCCGTTCCTTTCTCTGGTACTTCGGAGCATCAAATCCACGCTTTTAATATCATTTTTCAATTAACGCTCCTGATTACACCCTGCAATAAGAATATAATTAAAATAATCTGTTAAACATTATCATATACATAAAATCTGGCAATAATCAGGGTCTGAGATGTAATATTCGATCCTCATCATAACCCCCAACCAACATTTTGCTAGTCCCAAGCAAAACATGCGAAAAATAATTTCAGAAATACACGACGTTTCCTATAAACCTGAGTGACTCGTGAACAAATAGTTGAGATGTGAGACTTCTAAGATTTATGAACGGTGAGCAGAATTTTTCCTTGAAATCATGCTTATAGTAAATTTCATAATCAAGTTCAAAATATTAATCCATTAATCAGAAAATTCTAAACATTGAGTTTCATGAGTGTATAGTGTAATCTCAGCTTACAATCATTAAGAGATTCAATTGTCAATTTCATGATATCATTGGTAATTAACAACAGAATTCATGACAACCAAAACTGACACCAACACTTGCCTTTTAGATCATCTTTTCATTCTATCAACCTTTGATTTCCTTTATAAACAGTAGTGCCAAGGAGGGGAATCAAATCCTCACCTATAGGGAGCAAACCTATGGTGAAAACTTGTCGCCTAACTCTTTTCTCATGTCAACTATGGGGAATCGAATCTTCATGTATATAGGGAGCAAACCTATGATGACGATTATGCGACTTACCCTTTCAATTCTTCTTTATAAACTGATGCTAAAAATTTTATTTTTCAGGTTGGTTCCTTTCATGCTTAGTGATTACCAAGTAAATCATTCAATTATCGAACCGAAACCTTAATGTGTAAGCGAGATGTGATATGTGAAATCATGACTCAATCAATGTTTACAACTTCTAATCATGGATTATCAATTCAAAATTGACTTGTGAAATCAAGTAGATGGCCGAATACAAGAGTCATAAGTTACCCATATTCTCGACTATTTGTCAAAATCACTTTGAATTCATTAGAAATTCCAAAAAAATTTAAAAATTTAAAAATTTTCACATTTTCCGCTCAAGACCAAGAGAATACTGATTAGGTAATCTCCCACTCCCAACCTAAAATCTACATTGTCCTCAATGTAACAGAAATAAACATGCGATGCACATTAGACAACGAAAAGAAAAGAGGAGTGAGGGAGAGATAGTACCTAGACGGAGAATCAAGAGGCTTTCCAAAAATATCAATGTAAAAGTGAGTCAGCACAAAAGAGAAATCAACAAAAGCAAAACAAAAAAAAAATAACAAAAATAAAATCCTAAAAAGAAGATCTTACCTATACCACTTTCACAGGTGCTCTCGATTGCATTTAGCGTATGCAACAAGCCTTTAAACCCCTAGGTTGCCCCTAGTGGACGAGTTGTAGTCTTGTGAGGGTTTGCAGCAATGTTACCCACAAACATTGAAGTAACTAATTAAGAAGAAGTAATACAATAACACAAAAGGTTGGGTTGCCTCCCATGAGCGCTAAGTTTAACGTGTTCAGCGAGACAAGAACGGATCATGAATTAACTAATCTTTATAACCAGGGTCTGCCAAAGAAATTACCTCAACACCTTGATTAACCAATCCCAGCCAAGTGATGTGAGTTCCCATGAACCGTGCTATCTGAAATGAGGTAACTGATACTATCGTCAAATAATTTAAGAACTTCTGCTCGAACGACTTCTTCCATGTTAGCATCATGCTTCCTTTGCATTTCACGCGACATTTCCGCAGCATAATCCATACATACCGTGGGGCATACTCCCTGTATTTCTGCTATCTTCCGTTCAATTGCTGCCTTATATGCTCTAAGAATATTAAGCAGCCTGCTCGCCTTTGCCTTCTCAAAGTTAGAAACTGTGTTATCAGGCAGAGTCTCAAAGGGACCTAATAATGCATACTCAAGATTTTCAGGTAATTGTTTAATATCGGGATTAGGTGGTTTTTCAATAGATGGGACTGGTTTAGACTCAGAGGGATGGAGAGGTTCCACTTTTACTCTCCATTTTTCAGTCTCCAATATAGGAGTAGAGTCGAGCAGTGCATTGACTTCGTGGATGAGACTATTTATGTCAAAATCCAAGCCATATTGTGCTAAGCAGGTCTCAAGTGGATCTTCAAAAGATTTACGGAAGGAGTCCTGCACTCTCGATCATGTCCGCTTCAAATATGTCTTCCAAATATGCGGATTATTGTCCAGCATTAAAGACATTGAGTTTAATATTCATGTTACCAAAGGACAACTTTATAACTCCATTCCTGCAATTTATAATAGCATTAGATGTGGCAAAAAATGGACGACTCAAGATGACCGGGATCTGACTAGTCGGATTCCGGACAGGCTGAGTGTCTATAACGATGAAATCCACTGGAAAATAAAACTTCTCAACCTGGATTAGCACATCTTTAATAACACTCCGGGGCACCTTGACAGATCTATCAGCTAGTTGTAATGTTACTTTAGTCGGTTTCAACTCACCAAGTCCTAGCTGCTCATAAATCGAATATGGCAACAAATTGACGCTCGCCCCTAAATCAAGTAATGCCTTCCCGATCTTATGATCTCCTATGACACAATAAATGGTGGGAGCTCCTGGATACCTAAATTTAGGAGGGGTGTTATGTTGAATCATGGAGCTGAGTTGCTCTACAAGAAAGACTTTCTTATGAACATTCTGCTTACGCTTTTGAGTGCATAAATCTTTAAGAAACTTAGCGTAAGCAGGGACTTGCTTGATAGCATCAAGCAACGGAATGTTGACTTGCACTTTTTTTAACACATCCAAGATTTCATACAAGTTGTTTCTTTTTTTTATTGGTGTCAGACGTTGAGGAAAAGGTGCTTTGGGCACATAAGGTGGCACATTAGTGGTTCTTGGAGAGTCAAAGAGCTTTTGGACTTTAGATGTATTAGTGTGTCTCTGCTTCATCTTGATCTTCTGCTTTGGAATTTGATTCATCCCTAGGCATCTCTATTCCGTTGTCTATTTGTTTGCCTGACCTAAGGGTAATGATTGATTTAGCTTGCTCATGATATTGCCTTTAGTTGGAATTAGAGCCAATCTCATACTGTCCATTTGGATTAGTCACAGGTTGGTCAGGGAACTTACCTTTTTCTCTCTCATTGCATGCGGTAGCTAGTTGACCCAATTGTACTTCCAGCTTGGCAATGGATTGCGCATTTGCATGTAAGCTTTGCTGGTTGGCTAGTAAGGTTTGTTGGGTGTCTTTTTGGAATTGGAGAGAACTCTGCATAAAAAGATTGAGTGTTTCTTCAAGAGATGGTTTCCGTGATTGTGAAGGGACTTGTTGATATTGCGGAAACTGTTGAAGTTGTTGATTGGTTTCGGCGGTGAAAATCATAATTCTCACTTTTTTTACCTGGTTTGGTACACTTGAGATGTGGATCAACCGCTGAAATAAGATGAAAAAACGGATGGACGGAGTGGACAGACGATATACATTCACGGTGGGCCCAGTAGGGTTTACTCCATAGGATAAAGCGCACTGACTAACTCAGTACGCAATCCGATTTCCCTATAAATACAACCGCACAACAGCCCCTTTCTCGGCTGAAAGAAAACGCCCTTTCATCCTCTTCTCTCTCTCTCTGAGCTGAGGAGGTATCTAGATTCTTCATTTTCTTGAATTTTATTTTATATAATCTCCATTTTTGCTGATTTATTAGAATATTTGATTGCTTTCTTTCAAAGCGAAAAAAAAAGGAGAAAAAATCGTTTTCTTCTGTTTTTGCTGTTTAAATTCGTAGCGATCCTGCATAATATTTTGTAGAAATTTCCGTTTATTAGTTTTTTTTTTTTTTTTTTTTCCTGGTTACTGATATTTCGATTTCTTGAATCTTTCAGTCTCTCCAAGAATCTATTTCTGATTTTTTCAACCCTTTACTGAAATTAGGGTTTCGTTCGATTTCGCTGCGTAGACTCGGGAAAAGGGGAAAATGGCCGAAGAAGCTTCGATTGAGCTGAAGGAGGATGTTGCAGATGTATGATATTTGTCTTTTCATTTATTCTCCTTTTCTTTTTGTTTTTTTGGTAATTTTGTAGCTTTCTTTGGTAATCCGGTTGAAATGTTTTTGAGAATCCGGCATCCAAGCCTCCAAGATGTGGGGCACACTAAGTAGATGGGGGGAAACAACCGACGGCTGGAAGCTGGCCAATTTGATGCTCTTTTGTGGTCTGGCCTGTTTTTTTTGAGCTGGGCCATGTACCTGTTTGGACAGGCGTATATGACTTTGTCTCTAAGTCTGTGGGATTGGCAAGCTCTGATTTTTCATGGGCTGTAGGAGGTTTGCTGATCCCTTAAGCTCACATGACAACGTGGCATGGTTGAACATGTGAGCCGTCCATGGGTGGCCTCGTTGTCAGATGCGCTGGCCTGAATCACGAGTCCACTCATCACGTCAGGTCTACAACAATGTATGAAACAAATGGTGGCTAAAATAAAAATTTCCATTTATATCAGAGACGTTTGTTTTGTACTCTATGGCCCGCCTAATGAATGGATGAGCCTACACAATGCAACAACCTGATGAGAAACTCGGACGTAGCATGTGCCAGGTTGGCACATGTGGGGGCTGGCTATATGAATCCTGTTCTGGCCATTTCACCCTATTAAGGACTATATCTATTGTCCTAGCATGTGCTTGAAACATCATGCTGGGACCATATCACGTGTTTTGCTGGTTTTCCAATACTAGGGGGGAGACCTGAGTATGTTGATGGAATCGCTTACCAGATTTACGACCAAGCATCTTCTAGGTTGTTAACTTGCTCACCAGCATATTTATGGAAAAACAAGCTTAGGTAGGTTAGGTGCATGTGCTAGTTTTTACATCTAATATCATTTATGGATCATTATCTTGCAGCTTGCCCCATTCGATCCTACAAAGAAGAAGAAAAAGAAGAAGGTTGTCAGTCAAGAAACTGCTGATGATCCTGTGGATAAACTAGCTGAAAAAACAGAGAGCTTGTCAGGTAATCTTTGAAGAGAAGGACATTTGTGGTTGCCTAAGGCAGCATTGGGATGCTCTATTAAGTTGTATTGCAACGATTGATTTGTATACAGTGGAAATGACCAAAATGAAGCTATCATCGTTATGAACTGAAAATGGTGACTCCACTTTGTAATTTCTAGATCGAATTTTCTTGCAATTTAGTTTGAACAAGCATCCAAACCCTTCAATAAATGTATCATTTATCTGTTATTATGTTGATCTTTGCACAAGACATTGATAAGCGTGTGATTATCTTTGATGCTTGTGTTTTCACTTGTTCAGTTGCTGATGGGCTCGAATCTTCTTTTGCTGGCTTGAAGAAGAAGAAGAAGAAACCGGTAACTCGTCATGCAATATGAAATATGTTTCACCGAAATAACATCTCAAGCCAGGAAAGATATGAATCATGTGATATCTTGTTGTTTCAGGTGGAGACTGACTTCATGAATGAGGAGAATGGGGAGGGTGGAGAGGATCTTGATGGTAAGATTTCTAACTATTTCAACTGAAGAAATTCCCTTTTTGTATATGATTATTGCAAAAAAAAAAAAGAAAAAGAAAAAGGAACAAACTTCCTTTCTAACTTATTTTCACTAGGGACTCAAAACTTTGAGGGTCCATTATTTGTGGGAATGCTTTCTCTTTCTAATAGGATATTATCCTATTATAAAACTAAAAAAATGAGTTGTTCTCTTCATCTTTTAGACCATATAGGAGAGGAAGAGGAAGCAGAGGGCATTGTCTTGCAAAGTCGATATCCTTGGGAAGGCAGTGATCGGGATTATAAGTATGAAGAGGTGTGTTCTTCTATCTATGCTTGGGAGTTATACAGTTCTTATTTACTTAAGAGTGAGTTATACAGTTCTTATTTACTTAAGAGTATAATATTTTCATCCAATGGCTGTTTAGGCATGGCTGTAATTCCAATTGTCAACTTTCAACTAAATTATGTCATTTGTTGGTTAGCAAATCGTAGTAGAAGATTCGGCAAACAATTTCTTATATTGCATGAGCTATTTATTGATGGATTTGTGGCTATGAAGATCTTGGTGAAATGTCTATGACTTGTGGAGTTTCGATTCTATTTTCAAGATCATTTATTCAAACATTTGTTTATGCATGCTTTGCCGAATTCCCCCGACAATGAGTTGGTTGATCCTACAGTTCTTTTAGCTAACTATGGAGTAGCTGGGCCCCCAAGGCTCTATGATATCCAGATACTTGTGTATGCTCAATATATTGTGTGACTTGTGTTATTCATACTGAGATACTGTACTAGTACAGGGTACTCCTAGGATACTATGGTAGGTTGCACCTGTAACTGAATCTTGCTGTATTAGGTTCATTAGTTTGTTTTATCCATCATGAATCATGATCCTTGAGAAAAAATCTTGTATCCACATTTCATGCATGCAAGGAATGTTTGCAGCTACCTCTCAGAAAAAAAAGAGAATATTTGCCAAAGTCTTACTGTAAGAACTCTGTGAACCTTAACAGTTTCTTAAAATTGGCCATGCTAGAAAGATAAGAAAAAAATAATTTGGGCTTTGTTTCAAATAAAGTATCCTTGTTGTTAAGGAAAAGATCAGATAAAAATTAGGAATGCCAATGTGCAGGGCAAGGCCAAGCAAAATAAAAATTTTGAATAGTCCAAGGCCAAGAGTAATTAAAATTTTGAACAGGGCCAGGATTGTCAGTTCAAGATCTGGGCCCAAAACAAACCCAGGCCTCTCATTGACATCCCTAAAGATAGTCGCACCAGAAAGTAACCAAGTTAAAATGATGCATTTGCAGAGTGGCATAAGAAAGAAGATCCTAGGGAGACCAACAAAGGGAACTGAAGGCTTGCTCACCACAAATAAACCTGGGTAGTCGCACCATAGGGCTTGGAGGTTTTTTTTTTTTTGAAAAACTAGAGGCATTTCACCACTGAATTCCAGGAGAATCACTCTCATACACCTAAAAAAGGAACTTCCATTCAATAGAAAATATCATTTCATTGTTCCATATTGTCTCATGACTTTTTTTTTTTTTTTTTGGAAAGGCAACACTACCAGGAATTGAACCCTTGATCACTCACACACACTACACTGTCTCTACCAGCTCATCTAATGAGTGAGAGACTATAGTCTCATGAGGATGTCTGTTTTTATTATAAAGCCTAAACCTTTTATACTGTTAAAAAGATTTACAAAGCGTTTTACAAGTTTTATTTTATTTATTAATTTTTTTATTTAACGGCAACTTTAATTTCATTAGAAAAAGGAAAAACATACAGACTCGAAACAGGTCTACTTGACCGCTGAGGTAGCGGAAAAGCTAGGACCCCAAAAAGGAAAGACTACAACTCTGAAACTTATCAACGAAAGAGGTCCATTCCGCTATGAAATAGATTGCCCTTTGCACAATACAATCAGCCAAATTTGATATACCGTTAAAACATCTTCCATTCCTTTCTTCCCTAATAGCCTTTTACAAGCCGGATGGAGGTAGGTAGCAAGGAGTGAGTGGGTACAAATTGAAGGCTCTAAAAGTAGTGGGGGAAGTTGGTACAAGTTGATGCTCTCAAAGGGCAAGGAGAAGAGGCCCAAAAGGACGTGGGTGGAGGTAGTAAGAAAAGACTTTTGATGAACTTTGTCTAAATCAAATTATGACCTTTGCTAGAGTGGAATGGTGGAACAAGATTCATGTGGTTGACCCTAGTTAGTTGACTTGTGATAAGGCTTAGATGATTATGATGACAACCTTTTACGAAATCGTACTCAATTTGAAGGAGCTGTATATATTATGTAGGCTTTTACAAAATCCCAGTTAAGTTGAAAGAATCCAGGGTTTTGAACTCTATTGGTCCAAAAATTAACCTTTCCTAAATTGTCTCATTACAAAAAGAAAGGATCAACAAATAGGAAAAAATAAGTAGTTCAAATGACCTAGAATTCTCTAGGGGTCCTTTGGATGCCTATAGAATTTAAGTTTTAAGTACTTTACACCGGAAAAGAATTTCAGTTATAAACCGATTACATGCTATTCTATTTGGCTTTTAATTGGTAAAGCGTTTACAGGTAAAGAATTTATGTGTTTGGCCAACTTGCAAAGTGTTTACAATATATAAAGTGGGTAGTCACCCACAGAGAACTTGGGGTGGTAAACCCCAACAAAATATCCAACTTACAATGGGCTTATTTATCGGGGCCCTAGGAGATCATCAAGGGACATATTTTGGACGGGTTAGATGTCTTGCACTCATCACAATGCACCCATACACACAATGTAGAGGGTTTTTAATGGTGGACGTCCCATCCAAATGTTCCTTGCAATGCCGCCCGCCTGATGATCAACCGGCCTAAAACTCTATACAGGCTGCACACAAAGCCCTTTAAATTTAAAGGCATTCAATTGACCCTATGGGCCCCATAGGTTGATTGGTCCATTAGATGGTGTGGGTCCCACTGTCCAATTTGGCATTTATTATTATTAATTTTCCCAGATCGGTCATTAGGCACAACCGAGCTTTATAGGGTGGCCCTACACGGCTTGATCTGTTATCTTAACCCTTAAATGGGCCTAATCACACAACCAGCAATATTTGGGCCTTGATGGATGATCGGGTGGCCTGGATGCATTGCATCCTTGTTTAATAAAACTGGTTTCATATGGTCGCTCTAGTTTTCACATCTCTCATGTCTTGTCAATATTTGTATCAGGGTATTGTAGCTCTGGAGAAGCTGGCCTGGATATATTAACATTCCTTGTTTAATAAACTGGTTTCATATCCCCCACTTGCCATCTTATCAAAATTTGTATCAAGTATCATAGTTTTAGAGAAGCAGGAGGGCTTTTACTCGGGTCAAAGGTCCCTGGGATGACAGAGTCTCTGATCCATACAATTCAGTAGAGGGTTATTCCTTTACAACTTTCATGGCTATATTGGTTCATTGCTCCTGAAGCATTGGCATTGGAGAGGAGCTGATTTTGTCAGACTCTGGAGAATAACTCTGATCTTCCCCTCTCATAGGGCTTCTCATGCACGTAGAGAAGCCAATCAGACAGGCGATGCTTAGGCTTAAATGTCTATTTCTCCCATCCTTATGGTCTCTTGGAAGGATCATCTTCCATACGTCATTACCACCCACCTATACCCCAAAAAAAGGGAAAAGAAAAAACTTAGAGAAGAAAATTTGACAATCAGTTTTTTTTTTTTTTTCATCTTCTTTTTATGTGAAAAGATACTTTGAAAGCTTTCCAATTTCGCCTTATGTCATCATGCAATTTCACATACTTCTGGTTGTGATGTGAGGGATGCATTCTCAACTGCATCCTTTATAGTTCCAACTTGCAAATTATATAGAAAATTATATTTCTTAATTTCTCTTCTTTGATGTCAAAGCTTGTGTTAGTGAGCTTACAAAAGAATCATACTTGACTTCATAGTACATGTATATAATTTCTCTCTCACTGTTCCAATATGATTTATACTTTCGATCCCCATTCAGTTGGGATTTGAGCTGTTAGTGATTGGGTTGATTTTGATGTTAGTGTTTCTAATATCTATGCAGCTCCTAGATAGAGTGTTCAATATCTTGCGCGAGAATAATCCAGAGCTAGCAGGAGATAGGCGCAGGACAGTGATGAGGCCACCACAGGTTCTCCGGGAAGGCACGAAAAAGACAGTCTTTGTGAACTTTATGGATCTTTGCAAGACGTATGATTTATCTTTTCCACTTGCTTATCTTTTTGCAAGATTATTTAGCTTTGTTTGTTTGTTTTTTTGTTCTTCTTCTTTTTTTTTTTTTTTTTTTGAAGATTACTAAGGCTTTGATGGGCATGTTTTATATGCATGATAGCATTTATTCTTGCAACTGTGTCTACTATGTTTAAGAGCTCATCACTAACTTACAAATGGTAGAAATCCCTGGCCAATGGTTGGCGGAGTTTACTAAGTCAAATTGCAAATGGTAGAAATGGTGCTGAGTAAAGCTTAAAATCCAGGGTACCATTTGGATCAGTGTCAAATAAGGAAAAAAAGGGCCACAACTTTCCGTATGATTTTTTCTATTAAGATTGTAAAAGCTGGTCTTTTGGGGATGTTGAATTTCTAACTTACACCCATGTTAGAGAGTTTGGAGAATAAAATAAAATGGCAAGGACCTCTTTCATTCAACCTGTTGGTTTGCATCTCTTCCACATTACATTGTCTTTATTGGTTGGAGCTTTTTGTATCCTTTAGATGTGTTTTCATGGAAGTATGAATGTATTCACCAGTCATGTGTTGATGGAAATAAAAAATTGAATTTCTTATTGATGGATTTGGTTTTTACATCAAAACTTGTGTATCCAATATCCTGGAGGGTTTGGTAGTTAATGCGACTTTGTGCTGTGGTTAGCCTTTCAGGATATATAGAAGACTCATGCCTTGTGTTCATTTCCTTGTCTGTGCTCACTGCTCTATCATTGTGGTTGTAAGATGTGTGCAAAGAATCCCTCTGTTTCTTCTCACAGGAAAAGAAATTCAAATCTTTATGTTTCCTTAAAATATAAGTTGTTAACAGAACTGTGATTTACAGGATGCATAGGCAGCCGGAGCATGTTATGACTTTCTTACTTGCTGAAATGGGAACGAGTGGATCTCTTGATGGGCAGCAAAGATTGGTTGTTAAGGGAAGGTTTGCTCCTAAAAATTTTGAGGGGATACTTCGAAGATACGTCAGTAAGTTCCTTCTAGCCCATATTTCTAGTAGCTTTCAGTATTAAATAGTACGTTGCCTTGTAATTTGACCTTATTTTTCGTGCTTGTGGTTTTTACAATCATGATCACATGCTAGGTCTGTCGTTTATATTGGCTGCCCAAAATGTAAATATCGTGATCTTTGTGGCCCTCCGCAGAGAGGAGCGCCTAGCGCATCCATCCATCTGCTATTTGCCTGATAGGGTAGACATCACGCTCCCCTGAAATGTAGGGGCATTGACGCAAACGATGTACGACAAACAGTCCCTTTAATGTTTGCTGTTAATTCATGCTTGCTGAAATGAAAGTGAAATATTTTAATTAATCAGTGGGTTTCTAGAGGACTGCTTATATGTACTTGGAAACCGTAACTGTATTTTGTAGGAAAAAACCGAATGCAAGTGATATGTGCATTTAGAAGCTACTGCTTTTGTTAAATCTAAGCACAGAAGTACACATCACGTGGAAACTGAGGAAGGCGGAATGATATTTTATGTGCAAGCTAGGATACCAAGAAAAAAAATACTAGCTGTTCAGATACATGGATAACCATCTAAGTTCAACTTGAACCGTGTATGTGAAATAACCCTGATAAACACATGGGAAGTGGAAAAGTTTTTAATCCATTAAGATTTTAAGTCAAAGAAGAAGAAGAAGAAGAAGAAGAAGAAAAATATGGACCCCTTTTTGGTTATACAATTTACTGGCTCGCTAATAGTTTTCTGTGTATTAAACAAAAAAGTTCCCCCACCCCTCTTTTTAACTAGTTATTTTATTATCAATTGTTCACCTCTCTTCCCTCTAAACCCTAACACCACCACCACCCTTCAATTGTTGGGGATCCTACTTCAATGTCCGTTCAAGAATGGAGACAGATGATGATTGACGGAAAAAATGATACTATTGAACATTTTTAGTGTTCACCCGCAACCACATGCGGAAAACATGTAAATTCAAAATTAAACTGTCCAAATGGTGGGCTCCATTTTGGATGCATCATTATTTGACAAATAAAGTGAAATTACAACTTAAAATGGTAGGTTCAGACATCCAATGTGTGATGTTTTTTTTTTTGGAAAGATACTTAATCTATTTAGGCCAAGTAGGCCAAAAGAAAAGGAAAACAACAAGGAAGATAAATCAAAGGAAAAGAGAAAAGAAAGAAAAAAGGAAAAAAGGAAAAAATACAACAAGCCATTGAAGGCAACCAATCCCTAATACACTGATTGACCCTGCTGATGACCCTTAGGGAAGAATAGCTCATATTCTAGAAGCAACGATCATTCCTGATGCAAGACACATGATCTAGACTAAATATGATGCAAAGAAATTATAAATGGATTAAAGAACAACTCAAAGTTTAAACTATACTAACCTACCACAAATCTAAGAAATCAAATTAACAATAAAATTTAGATTTCAAGCTAAATAACAATCCCACAATAACTAAACCATATAAAACATGACTTTCAGAGGATCATTGGAAGGTAGAACTTTCACTTTAGCATAGGCTTAGGCCTAATTCAAAAGGGCTGATTTGTTCTCTCTAGGGTTAAGGATAATGATAATCTAGGGTTAAGGTTTGAGTATGTAAGATTAGGGATTTGAAAGGAATTAGGGCTTTGGAAGGATTTGATAGGAAATAGGGTTTCAGGCTAGGGTTTAAGGGATAGGAAAACGGATTGAAGAAATAAAAGAAAAACAGAGAGAAGGGGCTGACCGTATGGTTGTACGGCCTTGTCCGTATAGCCGTACAGATTGACTAGTACGGATAGATGGTCCATACATGTAGGGTTTGATGGTGAGGGGTTGGATTTGGTGTAGTGAGGAATATGAAAAGATGGGTTGGGGTAATGGGTTTAGGTTTAGAAGGAAAGAGTAAGGGATTGTTTGACACCATGGATTTGGGGGGATTTTAAATCCCCAGGGGCCCGTTTGGGAGCGTGGATTTGTAAACCCCTGGATTCAGAACCCCCAAGATTAGAAACCCCTTGGATTTGCAATCCTCCCAGTGTGTTTGGCACCCTGGAGTGTGAATTAACTTTAATCCAAAAGTACCTATTCATAATATATTTACAGGGATTTGAATTTAATTACTAAATCAACTTTAATATCTCTAATTAGTGAGATATGTAATTTTTGATACAATTGTTGTGATAAGCCCGCTGAAATATATGCTTTGCCTGAAAATGATGAAATTCCAAGTCTCGGATGGGCCACAAGCATAAGATTATGTTTGGGTGACTAACCAATGATTTTTAATCGTTGATTTACATGGACAATGTTTGGACGGTGCTGGACAATGTTTGGATGGTGCTGATTTACATGGACAATGTTTGGACGGTGCTGATCATCATTAGTGGGCCATGTGCCCAATAGAATGATAGTGTATAGTGACACACATGTTACACCTGCAACTATTGAAATGATTTTAGGTGTAATCCAAGCTCGGATTGCAAACCCCCTCAAAGAGGGGATTGGAAACCCCTGGATTTGAAACCCCCAGTTACTTTATGCTGCCAGACAACCAAGGGATTGGAACCCCCCTCCAATCCACGGTGCCAAACGACCCCCTGGTTGGTTGGCACCATAAAGTAATTGGGGGTTTCAAATCCAGGGAGTTTCAAATCCCCTCAAAGAGGGGGTTTTCAAATCCATGGTGAGAGCTTTGATTACATCTTAAATCCTTCTTAGAGTTGCATGTGTAACATGTGTGTCACTAGACTATTAATCTATTGGACATGTCCCGCTAATGATATCCCAAAATAATTCAATTATCAATTGCATCACCATAATTACTTTAATATGATGATTAGCGCCGTTCAAACATTGTCCATGTAAATCAACGGTTTAAAATCGTTGGTTAGTCACTCAGACGTGATCTTGTGCTTGTGGCCCATTCGAGACTTAGAGTTTCATCATTATCGGGCAGAGTATATCTTTCAATGGGCTTATTACAACCATTGTGTCAAACATTACGTAAGTTCACTAATTAGAGACATTAAAGTTGATTTAGCAATTAAATTCAAACCCCTGTAAATATACTATGCATAGCTACTTTTGGATTAAAGTTGATTATGAATCAAGGGTGCCAAACACAATAGGAGGATTTCAAATCCTAGGAGTTTCGAATCTAGGGGTTCCAAATCCACGCTCCTAGACAGGCCCTAAAGGGATTTAGAGTCTAAGGAAGAAAAGAAGGATTTGAGAAGAAGATCAGAAAGATGAGGAATACCTTTTCAAAGAAAAACAAAGAGGAAAAACAAAGAGGATAGATTAGGCTTCACACCTTGGCATCGCACCATTAATTTCTATTCACAATAGATTTTCTATCTCAAAGCAAAAGAGATTTTTTTTTTTTTTTCAAAACGTGACATCCAAGCCTTTTGTAGTCTCAAGAGGGACTTTTTACAAAAAAAGGCGTTCTTAGATGACAATCCTCAAATAACATCATTCTTAACCCTTAAATCTCAATAAAATATCAACATAAATCTAACATGAATAATCAACTACACAGAAATAAATAAATTTAAAACATCCTAAAGTGTACGATCAATGTGATCAAAGCGTCCTCTAGATCCAACCATCCAATCGATGTGTCCTCACAATCCAACGGTCCAAACTCCTCAATAAGCAACTCACATGCATCTTCCTAGTGTAGGGTCTTTGAAGATGCACGATCATGCACATGGGGTCTTCACTGTGGCCCACCTGGGCCCATATAGTGGTCACCAAGCCAAAGTGAAATTGGAGCTGATCTCTTCCTCCTCTGGTATATCCTGTAAGTTGGTCGGATTTCCTCATCTCTTCCTCTAACTCCAAAGAGTCCAGATGATGGCAAGCAGAGCAACTCTACATTTAGATGTTCTCTTTCTCCCCGATCCATTTGCATGTCAGGAGTAAAACAAATCAACAATAGAACTAGGCATCACCTAGTGGACACCAAACATCAACATATGCTGCTCCAAACTTCTTTTACTAGGAGTAGAGGTGTACACGAACCGGGCTAGCTCGGTTAACTCGCTCGACTCGGCCCGAAAAAGCTCGACTCGACCCGACTCGGAACTGAGTTCGATCCAGGACGGGGCATTTTCTTCGGCTCGAAACTGAGTTCGGGCCGAGTTCGAACAGGTCCCAGTTCGGCCCGACTCGGTTCGAAACCCGGTCCGACTCGGCCGTTTATACACACACACACACACTTGCTAAAGCCCTTCCCATGAACTTGCTGTAAGGTCCGAAACTGGCCCGAACTCACCCGATTGCTGACTGGGCCGAGTTCGGGCTGGATATGTTGGCCCGGTGACCGAGCCGGGCCGGGCCGGGTTGAGCCCAGTTCGACTCGGTTTGACTGATGTACACCCCTAACTAGGAGGCAATGAATGAATAGATAATCTATAGGAAGCAGAGAAGATAGATGTTAGGGTGCACCATAACATCTCTTGTGAAGGTTGTTAATGGTTAGGATCCTGTTCTTTCTAGGCAGCCAAGCGAAAGCTATGACTTTATGAGGAGCACCATAAAACCACACAACGTCAATATGACTGCAGGGAGTTTGGAACATAGATAGGGAGATTAGAGAATAGAACAATCTCAACAAAAAAATTCTAGACTTATGAAAATGCCAAACTGGCAAATCCTTCATGCTTGGATTAGGTTGGGGCCCCTATAGACGAGAAAGAAGGTGGACCAAATCGTGGTCTCTACATTCCAGAGATTTCTTTGGCAAGAAGGAACCATACACCCCCATCCCTAGAGACCGAAAAATTATGAGGCGATCGAACATTAGAGATAGGACAACCTGCCATCTTAGGGAAAACTGATCTAAGCGACGACTCCCTGCACCAAACATCATTCCAAAACCTAATCCGAACACTATCCCCGACAGAGAACCCAACCCATCAAACACCTTGGGGTCAATCCTAGTGACAACCTTCTAGATAGGAGAAGCACGATCGATGGATGAGTCCTTGATACACCAACCCATAGAAGAGTATCCGTATTTGCCTACAACGGACCTCTAGAAACTACCTTTTTTTTAAAGCTTGTTAGTACACCCCACTGTCAGTTCGCACTTCATTGTTAGCCACCCCCACTATGGAATCGATACCAAGACCTCAGTGTTGAAACGAGGTATCTTTCACTCAGTCTACCACTTGAGCTATGGATCAGGGTGTGACCTCTAGAAACTACCTTCATCCACACCAAATCTCCAAACCCATTTGCTCAATAAGGCCATATTAACCAAATTGAGCCGCTTAATCCCCTCTGAATAGGCCTACACACTTCCGTCCAATTCAACATGTGAAATTTACTTGAAGTTACACCACCTTGCCAAAGAAAATCCATCTATCAATCCTAATGATGATCAACATAGGACAACGGAAGAGAGTCAAAATACAGAGGAAGGTTGGACATGGATGCCTTTAATAAGGGTGATTATGGCTCCAAGAAATGAAAACTTACTTTTCCAAGGAGAATGCTTCTTTTCCATTGTCTCAATCACCTTATCTCAACATAGTGAGGGAGATCGAGGTAGGAGGAAGGAAGAGACCCAACTTGATACTCGAAGATACCCGCCAGCCGGGAGACCTCAGACAAGGACAAATGGATCCCTAACAACTTGCTTTTATCCAAAATTACTCCGACCTGAAACCACCTTGAAACATATGACAATTTTCCTTGGGCTATCCACCATGGACTTACAAAAATGAGAGTATCCTCAGCAAATTGGAGGTGACTAACTTGATGAAGGATATTAAGGACTTCAAAACCCTCAAACAGACCCATAGATTGACAAACAAGAACAGAGAGAGGGGATCCCCTTGCTGAAGGCTCCTTGAGGCTTTGAAGAAGCCAAATGGGGAACCATTGATAAGAACTGAAAATTTAGCAGAGAATTCACATGCCTTGATCCAGTTTCTCCATTTAATCCCACACCCAATTCTTCCTAGCATATAGTCCAAAAAGGATCAATCAACATGATTATAGGCTTTTTCCAAGTCTAATTTGCAAACGATTCCTTGCCTACCCTCCTGATGATGCGAATCCAAGCATTCATGAGCAATCAGAGCATTGTTGAGGATTTGTTGCCCATATATACAAGTGCTCTGGAAAGGACAAATGACTTCAGGAAGCATGACCCGCAGCCTCTGACTCAAGATCTTAGCTAATATTTTGTAGGGGCTTCCAATAGGGGAAGCAGTACAAAGGCGAGGAAAGATTGTCCCTAGTTAGGTGCACATAGGGGTGGCAATGGGCTAGGCCACGATAGGCCTGGGTCCAACCTGACACTTGAGACCCAAGGCTTGAGCTGGGCATGGGTCTAGAATAGCAGGCTAAAGCCTGACCAAACCCGACCAACCCAACCTTGCCCGAAAACTGAACCCCTTCCCCCCCCTTAAACTTTCCTAGTATGTCTATTTACCAAGTGGGCCACAGCATATCAAAACAGATGAATGGCTAGAAACAATCTTTGTAACTGTCAATTTACTTTGTATGTTGTGGCTTACCTGACAAATGAAATTGTCTGATTTTAGGAAGAACGTCTGATAATTATTTCCAACATCAGTGAAATCTCAGATCTCCAAAAACGTGTTTCACATTTGCATGTGGATGTGTACATAATATACATATACAGGTCATATGCCCATGTGGAATTAGCAAATCTGATATTATTATTATTATTATGCGAATCAACTACCCTCTTAGTGAACTTCAAAGACTATTTAACTTTGCTAAAATTATCTTCTTCAAAAGAAAAAGAAAAAAAAAACAATTTAACTTATTTAGACGTTTCAAAAAAAATTTAATTTGTCAGGTGGGTCGTACCATTACAACTACACAGCTTTGAATTGTGGCTGCTATGCTGTATATTGCAACATATATATGTTAAATCTGGACCATCTTTTTATTTTCGGCAAGCAAGCACATGCTATTTCCATGCTCTGCCTCAACCATAGAACAGATGGCATCTGATCAAGTGGTGGGACTGAAACCCCTATCCTACGAGTACTTCCTGATGGGCCCCTGGTCTATTTTGCTTTTCTCTACTTGCATGAACCTTATCACATGTATTATACCTCTCTTTACTTGCATGATCCTTATCACACGTATTTTGCCTCTCTACTTGCATGAATCGAATTCTATTCCATTAAAAATACATGTATTTTGCTTTTCTCTAGTTGAACCTTATTTCTTGATAAAGCTGCTCCATTTAATTGCCAGGTATATTGTTTCTCTCCTGTTTATAAGTATAAGCCATTTGAGTTCTGACCGTGTTCAACCCGTCACGGTTTGGGTGAATGGCTTGAGTCGTGGGTTTGCTCCCCACATACATGAGTTCAATTCCCCTCCCTGTGGATTACATGATGCATGTGGTTGACGGGTGATTGCCTGCATCTGCAGGGAATAGTCTTGCCTTAAAAATGGGCGAGGACACCCTCTTTTCATTAAAAAAAAAAGAAAGAAGAAAAAGGAAAAAAGAGTTCTGACAATGCTGTTATTATGATTGCAGATGAATACGTCATATGCAATGGCTGCAAAAGTCCAGACACCATACTCTCAAAGGAGAACCGTCTATTCTTTCTCCGATGCGAGCAGGTGATTCTAATAAACTTTATCGTTTTCATACATTTGCTTGAATCTATTTTGGGTTTTTGTATTGCTGGTGTTTTTTTTTTTTTTTTTTTGGGCGTTTCTCTTCGAATCTGATGGGGCCTGTGATGATCTGTCAAAATTTGCCTACATTGGTTGATTCTCATTCATGATAAGAATCTATGACCGTTCTGAGGCCTTCTTAAAAGAACTCACGTTTGTAATCCTAAATGGCTGGGCATGGGTCGAATGGCTGGTACCATTCTTTGAGATGAAACGGGCCCATTTTTATTGCTGTGTTGTCCACTTGGACCATGGCGTGAACTGCTTTTGGCTCTTCCCATTTTGGGCTGCTGCTGAATCATTTGTTTCTTGTCTATTTGCATGCCACTGATCTAAGGATTAGGAATGTCCAATTCTGGAGATTTTCATAGGGAAATCCACCGCATGACCCATCAGCTCCACCATCTGGATCGCTTAAATGTGGTCCCCACATGTGCAAAATGAAGACTCGATACTACACGTATACTCTGTGTGGATCATATTATTCAAGACAAGACATGGCTATGTGCCCACATGCTAACCTTGAAAATTCTGTGAATGAAGGAATGCTCAGGCAAGAGATTGTGTGGCATGTTCAGGTTTTCTAATTTGTTCAAGTGGGGCCCATGAATTCAGTGATCGAAAACATTGAGTTGATGAAACTTGCAATGGATGGCCTGTCCACCAAAAGTCCCCTAGATTAGATAAGAATAGTTACCCTTCTATTGGTTGAATGGGAATGGTTGCTGCATTTTCTTACTTTTCTCTTATTGGTGCTGTATTTTCTTTCTTAACCGGAATTTTCCATCTAGTGTGTTGATATTGTGGGCCCCACTGTGAATGAGCATGGACCATTCACAGTGGGCCCCAACTGTATCGTATAGTATCTGGGCCCACGCAGGCAATAATAACTCACATGGATTATGCCCTCAAGCCTGGGCAATCCATTCCGTGAATGAGCTATGGTTGTTTTCCCAACTCAAGAAGCACATTATCTGGCAACATGTGATTCATGTACAATGCCAATCCAACATCCTTTCCATTCAACCACAACCTGAACAATTGTTTTATTATGTGCTCCACATGCACATACATTTGTTGGACCAGTGGCTGCCAACTGACTTTGATGGTATACCCTTTCTGGTGAGTGGAACCACCCTGGTTTTTGCCCTATAGGTGAAAGATCTTTATAGTGCAACCCACATCATACATGGGTGCCAGCGGTGAAGAAACATTGGCAGGTTGCATTGTTGAGGGTCAACCTGAGTACGAGCCAAGCTCAAGAGGACCCAACCCGCAACCTGACGTGACTTGGCTTCCCACCCAATATGCACAGCCTAAACGCAAACTAAGTGAATATCTCTATATACTTGGTCATGATGCGACCCAACCTCACCCAAAAACATGTGATCGTTCCCAATCTGACCTAACCCAACCTGAATTTGCCCAACAAATGTAATTGTTTTTCAACCCTCCCTTTTCAACCCAAACTCATTTTATTTATCTCCCTTTTCATTTTCTTTTGGTTCTTCTAGGCTTTTCTTTTTCTTTTTATTCTTCAGGCTGACTGTTCTCTTTCTTACCAGTGTGGTTGCTCGCGGTCTGTTGCACCCATCAAGGCTGGTTTTGTGGCTCGTGTCGGACGTCGCAAGGCCGGTACATGATCCCATTGTGCTTTCTATTACTCTCTCTCTCTGTTACAATACATAACATCAATGATAAGTTTAAAGTAATTATTGTCATATGCTGACTTTTTGGATTTGAGTGGACCAATTTTGTTTGAGATGTCAATGTAAGCGTATTTGCGATTTTCTATGCATTTGGTAATCTTATATTAAGAGTGAATTCATTCTGGATTCAGATTTGAATGTCGTTGTTTGTTGTTATTTATATTGAGAAATGCTCCATCTCTTTTAGGGCCTGTTTGGCCGGGCAGATTGGATGGGATTGGAAGATCGATCCCATTTTGATCCTGATCTCGGGATATAGCAATCCCATGGATCTTAAGACAATCCACTGACATCACCATCGTTACCTTTAAATCCCATCCAATCCACCCTAATCCCTTCAAAATTGCCTGGGACATGTTTGGTTCGAGGGATTGAAAGGGATTGGAAGGTTTAATCCCTGGATTGGCCGGCGTGCCAAACAGACCTGATATAGCAATCTTGGGATATAGCAATCCCATAGATCTTGCACCAATCCACTGACGCAGCTATCATTATCTTGAAATCCATGCAGTCCACTCTAATACCATCCAATCCCATCCAATCTGCCCGGCCAAACAGGCACTTAGAGCACTGTATTGGTCCATTTTGACAGTTTAATCAATCAATCTGAATCATCTATTGAGCACACAACATATTTCATGAATTATGCAAAAAATTCACTGATGATCATGTCCAATTTTCTGTAGCATTTTTTTTCAGAGTTATGGAATGATTTATGATGACCAACTAAACTGAATTTTCAGAATCAATTCGTAACGGGCCTTAATAAATAGATGGATCAGATTGTTGATTGGACCCATTTTTGTGTAAACAATCTTGACCACATATGGTTGATATTTGTTGCATTGGTGCAATGTTTGCATGATAGGCCATGAAACATGTGTTTCTAACTAAGAACGTTATCTAACGCATATGTTAGATTGAATTATGGGCCCGAGAAAAGTTTCCACGGTTGACGTGAATTATGGGCAGTCATTATACCCACCCCACTGTTTCACTGATTCTTGTGGTGGTGATCCACTGTTTCTTGGGGTGTGGTTCTTGGGGTGTGGTTCACTTGAGCTTTAGTTGTGTTTCAATTTTGGGTCATCTCCTAAAATGAGCCGGCAAAACATGGTCTTAGATGTACTTTAATTTTGGGCTCATCTCTTAAAATAATCTGACAAAACAGATGGGCCACTACGATAAAACACAACATCACAGTGTTCCATTCGGTGGCTGCAGCATGTCGGGTTAATTTCCACCGTACATCAGGGGCACATTTGTACATCAATGCAAACACCCAAATCCTGGGCTGACCGTGCCGTAGGGTCGCCGAATTATACTCTGCCACGTGGATGAATTATCTTATAGAGTCGAATCTATAAGATAATTTTCCCCTGCCCACCGTCCGGGCAGGGCTCTGTCGGGTCCAAGGGTTTTATCCACGCCATTTTCTTTACGTGGATAATGACATCACCATTGAAACCTCTCTAAAGGCCAACGTGATGTTTTTTTACCATCCAACCTATTCATAAGGTCATGTTGACCTGGATGAAGTGAAAACACAAATATCAGCTTGATCCGAAACTTCTCTAGCTCTCAAGAAGTTTTTAACGGTGGTCGTTCAATCCCCCACTTTGTGGTCCACTTAATCCTTGGGTTCCATCTCATTATTTGTTTCATGCCGTAAAATGATCTTTATATAGTGATGGACGGAGTGGATAATACGTTTACATTACGGTACCCCCTCAGAGCTCTGCCCCGGACAGATTACCTTCCGGGCGGGGGTAGGACGCAATCCGCTTCCACCGAACGAGGGTCGGGTGCATCTATCGTGGCTTTCCACGTGGAAATCTCATGTACTCAATACTCTCTTCTCCATGACGAATCTATACCCGTCATCCATTCCTTATGCTCCTGTTTCGTAGAAGTGGGCCCCAATTTACGGATCCATACCGTCAATATTATTGGATACACTTCCTTCCAGATTAGAAGATCCTGGACGTCAAATATTTGTCCTCTCTTTCTATACCGTTTCTGCATTTTCAGCTTAACCTTTTATTTCTAGTCGTGTGATCAGTGGCGTACTGACCTGTAATCTATAAGAACTTATATAGGAATCCACCATCTAGAGTACGGAACATAAGATCAACTGTCTGTATGTCCAACCCATGGACTGCATCTGTGCATAATGGTCCATCACCACCCTATAAATAAGAGAAATTAACCACTGTAAATGCCACCGTCATCTCTCATTTCTCAGTGTTTAAAGAGAGATACTCTGCCAGTGTGATGGATGATACGCAGGCCCTCAAAAATTGCATACGTGGCATACAAGTAATCCAAATTAAACCGTACAAGCCAGATTTATCAGTTTATATGTATCATGAAAAAAAAAGTTACGAATATTTGGTGATCAGATTATCAGATTGGTGAACATTTTTTTTTTCACGGTCAAAAATGAAAGTATCCAATATTCTTATTTCCACGAACAAGTAGCCGCGAATCAGAGGTTGGGATTTATCAACCACACTTAGGAACTGTCGATTCGACAGTTTGCTTGGAGTGAACATATGTCATGTGTACTATACCTGCGTATCACGCATCATAGGCCGCCAGAGTATCAAATGTTTATACATATTTAAAGCCCAAATCGACGGAGAGACGAATTCCTCGCGAAGAAAATCGAGTTCCCCGGGGATCCCTATAATCAGGTAACTTTCCTTTCTTTGTCGTTTTAAATATGAAATGATCCTGGCCGTTGGTATGTTGGGCGGACGTCGATGGGCTATAGCGCAAAATATCTTGATGACAATCCTTACCTTACAATTTTTTCGTCTGCAGATAAACGGGTCAGAAGTGAAATACACCAAACATCAACGATCCACTGAAAAAATGCTAGGGATTAGTACCTTAAGCTATGGCCCAACAGATTAACGGTCTGGATCACTGATCTATCGGCCATCTTGTGCGAACTGGAAGCCCGAGTATGCTAGGCATATATCTCCTCTCTCTCATGGCGTGTTGGGAGCTCAATCTTTCACGATGTTTGGTACTATGCTGCGACGGCATAAACGAAGTGTGCGTATCGCGCACCCATGTGTAACTTAGAATTCCGTACTTGTTTTACGATGAGAAATGGTCAGATTCAGCGTCTGTACCATAAGTTCTATACAGCTAGTTTTTCTGGCCCACATTTCATCTTTGTAGAATATTCAATCCGTGAAAAATGTGGGCTGTACCATGATTATCACTTCGAGTTTAAAATAAGGCCTATAAATTTATTAGGTGGGCCACATCGCTGCATTGAGTCATACTATTGCTGTCCATTGATTTTGAATTTGTTTCCCAATCGATAAGTAGATCGGTCTGATTTTCGAATAGGGTGATTATCATGATTTGGCCCACCTATTTAACGGATTAGATGTTCTACATATGACATGTTAATAGGAAAAAAAAACGTCGGTGTCATTTCCAGTTTCTAATCCAATGGATGGAATATAATCCTATGGGTTACTCAGTATGCTTTTATCGTACTGAGTAAACTCTGTTGGGCCACCATAAATTTGTGTGGTTTATCCACGCCGTCCATTCGGTTTTCCAGATTATTTTAGGGGTTGAGCCCAAAACTGAAGGACATCCAAAGCCCAAGTCGTCCACACCACAGGAAACTTTGGGAATAATGATTTCCACCGTTGAAACCTTCCCAGGGCCCACAGTGATGTTTATTTGTCGTCCAACCTGTTCGTAAGATCACATAGACATGGATGAAGGGGAAAAAAGAAATATCAGCTTGTTCCAAAACTTCCGTGGCCCTCAAGAAATTTTCAACGGTAGATGTTCAATTCACACCTTTTCCTGTTGTGTGGTCCACTTGAGCTTTGGATATGCTTCATTTTTTTCCTCAAGCCCTAAAATTATCTAGTAATATGTATGGACGGAGTGGATAAAATACATAAATCACGGTGGACCCCACAGCGTTTACTTAGTACGCAATCGGCTTCCAACCCAGTGCGTTTGCCGCAGAGTAACACGCTGTGGCATGCGTCCATACTGGGGCCTCGAAATCACACGGTTGACATCGTTTGAACGGTGTGATTTTCAAACTGTGATTCATCTACAATTGGGCCACAATCTGGACGGTGCAGATTGGTACGATGAGGTTCAAATGTCAGACTCAAACTAGGTCTGGACTACTATGTTAGTTAAGTACCATCATGAAAAACGGTGGTGGCTCATCCTCCTAACACGTGGCACTCTGTGGCACTTGTCTACATCTATCTGAGTCGTATCGGTTGAGTAGAGGTGACTCGGCCGAGTCACGTTGAGTCGACTCGTCCGAGTCACCCCCTAGTCCCAATTTCGATAGATGGCCCTCTGGTTCGGTAATCCAGACCATTGATATGTTGATTAACATCTTGGATGGAACATGGCCCAAAAAAACCTGAATGCATTGTATAAATTCTGGGCCTGACGAGTCGTTGAGTCAGCTCAATGTGTCTAGGGCGTATTGCTTTTGTAGTTATGAACTCATCTGAGTCAGCCCGAGTCAGTCCATTGTAGGGTTTTAAGACTCGTTTTATCTACAGTGTTGGGTCTTACTACACTCATACGAGTTGTAACAGACTCGTGTGAGTCTTAATCCAAATGTGGGTCCCATTGTGGATAAAGCATGGCGAAGGGAAGCGGATTGCGTATCGAGTAAACTCTGTAGGGCCCATTGTGATTTATGTATTTTATTCACTCTGTCCATCCATTTTACCATATAATTTTAGGGCTCGAGCCGAAAAATGAAGCATATCCAAAGCTCAAGTGGACCGCACCACAACAAACAGTGTGACTTGAATATCTATCGGCAAAAAATTCCTAGGGGCCACAAAAGTTTTAGATCAAGTTGGTATTTGTGTTTTCCCTTCATCCATGTCTGTGTGATCTTACAAAAAGGTTGGATGACAAATAAATACCACTTGAGTTTTACATCCACATCATTTTTGGTCACATGTATTAAAATGAGCTCGCAAAATGGATGGACATGGTGGATTTCTCACAATCATCGCGGTGGGTCCCACCCAACATCCTTGTGTAGGAACTTATTGCGGAAGGCTTTCGCGGGAAATCATGTCCTTCATTCCTATCTACGGTCCACCGTGATGTTTATATGCCATCCATACCATTCATATGGTCATTCCTACTGGATGAACTGAAAACACAAATATTAGCATAATCCAAAACTTTTGTGGCCCCACGAATGTTTCACCAGTGGACCTTCAATCTTCACTGTTTCCTTTCATGTGGTCAACTTGAGTTTTGGATCTGCCGTATTTTTGGGCCCACATCCTAACATGATATGGAAAAATGGATGGACGGGGCAGATTTCTAACAAACATCACAATGGGCCCCACCTAGCTTTGCGTTGCAGGAAGTTAGTGTGAAAGCCTTTCACGGGCAATCTGCGTCCGATGGTGCATATCTCCAAAAGCAATCCTAACCATCCATTCATGGGCTATGAAATGGATGGTTAAAAGTGGAGGAGTCTAAATTCAAAACGTAAAAAATTAGGTTGTTATTATTTAGTACAAGTTTTGGGTTATGCTCCATCCTTGGTTTTGATTAGCAAATTGGTGGTTTAGGTTGCATTACAACTATGCCATGTGTATATTTTAAGAATCACCATTCACCATTGTTTTTCAGATGGTGGTAAACTAACACAGTAGTCCATACAAATACACTTTTTAAGCTAAGCATACACACTCTTCTCCATAAAGCATCAACTAAAGAGGTGTTATGATTTTTAAAGCTAAGCACAGTTACACTTCTCCCACTTCAAAGCATAGACAAAATAGGCATTATACAATGCTCAGCCCCATATATTTTAGAATGTATTCGGGCTTTTAGTTTGTATAAGTGGGGCCCATGTTCAGTAATCCAAAACGTTGATATGGTGGGACCCACCATGGATGGCCCATGCACCAAAAATCACCCCAATTGGAAGATCCTAACTATAGAATATTTTTCCTTCTATTGGTTGAATGGATGCTGTTGATGTTCTTTTTCTAGATCGTCTCTTCACTGGCCACCTACTAAGATGTTTATGAATTTTCCATCTGCTTGATTTTTGGCGCACAGACTACTCATAATGAGGTCCATGATATCGACTGTCAAGCACTGAACTGGTGGGCCCCACATGTAAAAACTGAAAACCGTAACCACTGTACATCCTATAAGCCCCAGCATTGTATAGTGGCATGGTCACCTACAGCCGGCTGTATTTTAACTTGTCATGTAGCCCTAAACCTGCCACTTGTACATAGAGCTAGGCACGTGACGACTCAACTCGTCTGACTCGTTTAGATCCGACTTGATCCAGACTGAGTGGGTGAGTCGATCCGAATCGCGTTGACTTCGTCCAATTTGAACTCAAACCGAGTTGAGTTCGAGTCACCTAATAACTCGACTCTACTCGACTTGAAATCCAACTCGGTACTGACTCGATTCATGTGTGTGTGTGTGTCTCTCTCTCTCTCTCTGTGTGTGTATATATATATATATATATATATATATATATATATGTATATACTTAAATTTTATGTTTCAGATCTGGTCACAAGTCCACCTAAGTTTTGAGTTGTGATTTCAGCCCATGGATATCCGTTGCACTCGACCCGACTCGGTTCTTGTGACCAGGTTGGACTCAGCCCGGATTAGTCCAGGCCAGACCCAGACTCAGATCAGGTCAGGCATGCTGGACTCGATACCGAGTTGGGTCGAGTTCGAGTCAGGCCTATTTCAAAACCGGATTGAGTCAGATCAGCCCCAACTCGGTCCGACTCGACTCGATGCCCACCTCTACTTGTACAGGACATCCCTACCATGCAAATGGTGGGCCCTACCATGTAGGCACAAGAATCAGGCCAGTTTGCTCATCAGGTGGGCCACACCATTCGAATCAATCGATAACCGACATTGTAACTCAACACTATTATGTGGCCCACCGCCCACCTAATGAGTGGACCAGCCTGATCGTAGAGATGGATGATCTTCAGGACAGGCCTACTGTTTGGGCTGCATGACAGGTTAGCATACAACAGGCTGTAGGTAATCCACCTCTACTCAAAGGATGGAGGGTCCAGGAGTCAACTCACAACTACCTTCACATGTCGTGGTGAGGTGAACGGCCCTAGATGTGTGATGTCCTGCTTCTTTCTCAAGAACAGTGGTGCCCACCAAACCAACCTTAGCTTATTTGAAGTGTGATGCTTGCCACTTCACACCTACCTCTTTCCATTTGTTTATACATTTTTTTTTTTCAAGTACAGAAAGTAGCAATTCTTGTCTTTGCTTCAAAGCTATAGATATCTTTTCCCTCTCAATACTCTTCTATTCAAAACAATACAAGCTTCATTTGCATATGTATATATATGTGGTTCTGAAACATTAGAAAACCGTTCAAATGATTTGAAACAATGGGAAGGCACATGAGAAAAACCATTTTATACCCATTTCTTATATTGAAAACTCTTTTTTCAATTTCCATTTTTATGATTTTCATTGGGAATTCAAAATCCCAGGGTTTCAATTTCAATGGAGATCAACAGCACACAGGAATCGCAGATGAATTGAAGGGTCATTTGTCATTTTTTGGGAGAAATCATGGGTACCCATTAGAGAAAAAAGCATTTTCTTCTTCTTTTTTTCTAATTGAAGAGTCATTTGTCATTTTTTGGGAGAAATCATGGGTACCCATTAGAGAAAATAGCATTTTCTTCTTCTTTTTTTTCTAATTGAAGAGTCATTTGTCATTTTTTGGGAGAAATAATGGGTACCCATTAGAGAAAAAAGCATTTTCTTCTTCTTTTTTTTCTTGAAAACTCTCTCTCTCTCTCTCTCTCTCTCTCTCTCTCTCTCTATATATATATATATATATATATATATATATATATATATATATTGTTGAATAATGCATTTGAGTATGTAGTCACATATTTGCTAATTGGTTTTTTATTTTATTTTAGAATACATGAAATGGATGGTGTTCACGGAGATGAAGGATGGGGTATGGTGCAGAAGAAAGGAAATCAATTCATTGTTAAAAACCAGCCTTTCTATGTTAATGGCTTCAATACCTATTGGCTGATGGTCTTTGCTGTTGATAAATCGACCAGATCAAAGGTTACTGAAGTGTTTCAGCAGGCGTCTACGGTGGGCCTCACTGTATGTAGGACATGGGCCTTTAATGATGGAGGGTGGAGAGCTCTTCAAAAATCTCCTTCTGTTTATGATGAGGAAGTCTTCAAGGTACTTTCCACTTTCTAAATGCCTCTGTTCTGTTCTACCTGTGGTTTTGATTAGTTAGAAAACTAGTTTTGCTAAGCCCATGAGTGTTTACTCATGTTGGTGTTGGACATCTGAACCGTCCATCAGGAGCACACTGCTATGAGTTGATCAGACAGGTTTTGGGGTGGGCTGGGCCATCTTGACTGTTGGTCTGTTATGGATTGCTGTGGATGGTGAAACATCCGGGGAGAAGCAATTGCTGATCTTAGTGCTAGTTGCACAAGGCTATCGCTGATGATAGTCTATTTATAAGCAGCGATGAAGAAATTTCCAACCTTAATAATGGGTCTTTTGACAGCATGGATTTTGTGTTAGGAATTGGAAATCTTAAATCCTGGATTTTCAATCCAAATCATGTTTAGCAACGCTAAAATCATGGATTTCAAATCCAGCTTGGATTGAAAACCCTCAAAAGGGCCCCTTTCAAAATCGAAGGGAAGGGTGGGGTGCAAAATCTAGAATTTTCAATCCTCTCCAACTGTCATAAATCTGCTCACTTTTTCTCTTTTAAAGCCCCCTTACCATGCTGCCAAACATGATTTCTGATATTCCACGGGATTGAAAATCCAGGATTTGGATGCCGAAGTCAGAATCCAAATCCATGGTGCCAAACGACCCCTAAAACTCCGAAAAATAGCTTCATGAACAAGAAAAAATGGTGGATTATTGACGAATTCATCCCTCTTTTTGGTTGTTTTCAGGGATTGGATTTTGTAATTAGTGAAGCAAAGAAGCAAAAAATCAGGCTTATATTGTCATTAGCCAACAACTGGGAAGCATATGGAGGTAAAGCACAATATGTGAAATGGGGAAAAGCTGCGGGCTTGAATCTGACCAACGACGATGATTTCTTCTCCCACCCCACCCTCAAAAGCTACTTCAAGGCACATGTCAAGGCAAGTTTCGTTAGGCTGCATTTGGATATGCTCAATTAAACTGAATTACAATCCATTCAATTCATATTTTGGATATGCTCAATTAAACTGAATTACAATCCATTCAATTCATATTTTGGATATGCTCAATTAAACTGAATTACAATCCATTCAATTCATAGTAGAGAAAATGATGAAAGACCCATGGTGCAGGTGGACCATTTTAATCCACAATGACAATCCGAACCCTTAATTGCAATTCCATGTGCTTCAAGTTGGACTTGAAAGTGCTAGTAATTGCGTTATGGGTCCTAGCCCCTCATTTTGAATTGAATGATTGCAACTTGATTGAATTGGATTTGAACATCCAAAACACGGCCTTGGTGTCTCTCTCTTATTGTGAATTACTAAATAGTACGTGCAAGTACTAACGTGCACCGGGTTTGAATGATGATCATCTTCTTCTTTCATCACATGGCCCAGTTTCAGACGGAGCCAATGAAAGGGTTATTGGATATTGGGTAAAATTGGAGTTTGGACTCGGTCCCAGAAAGCTTGGCTGGAACTGAGTCGACTCGGAATGATTTCTAGTCAATTGCTTGAGTTTTTGGACATATGACTAGAACATCCAAGCCAAAAATTTCCTACCGTTGAATGAATGAATTTGAAAATTTGGAATTTAACCCAAAAAAAAAACCCCGTTTACTGTCAATCATGTTTTCAAGTTTCTGAGGATATATTTCTGTGTTTGGTTATTCACATAACTATGCATTTGATTCACGAGATCACATTGTGACGTGTTTGGATGAATCTTGAACTTATGAATTGTGATTTTCAAGATTGGGATTTGTCTTTCCTTGGCAGACGGTTCTTACTCGAGTCAATACATTCACGAACGTGACATACAAGGATGATCCGACAATTTTTGCTTGGGAGTTGATGAATGAGCCGCGGTGCCTTTCGGATCCCTCAGGGGAGAAATTACAGGTTTGATTTCACCATCACCACCATCGTTGTCATTATTGTAGTCATCAATACCATTGGTATTATCAATGACCGATATGCTTTTATAGTGGCCCCCCATGTTGGGTTTGGTTCGAGACTTGTTTTATGAGATGTGGCCTGGTCTAGTGCCTTAAGGAGCACTAAGCCATTACTAACTTATTTTTATTGAGGAGACAGAACCTTGGTCCTCTGTACTGCACTTAAATTGGACACATGCCATGACCGTCCATGATCCCACCATCTACAGGTGGGTCCCAATGCATTGGCCGTCTTAGACAATCTGGCTGATTGGACAATCCTAACCATGGATTGGCAACTTGGACGAGTTAGATGTAACTTGTCCGAGTTGATTCGGACTCATCCGGTCGAGTTCGACACCTTGCATCTCCTAACCTTGTGGCTCAACTAAAGATCAGATGAGTCAGCTGGAATCACCATGTCTTAAATCCATGAGCCTAACGGTCCCAGTTCCAAAAATTGTATGTGGGTAGGATTGTCTGGTAACTGCATAAATCGTCCATCCACAACATGGACTTGACTGATGAAGGGTTCGAATCAAGGACCCATCACACCATGTGATGGAGAGTGGGCTGTAGACCTATTCTTAGCATAGCTGAATTGAAAGAAGCCTAAACAGAAGCGGACATAGTCCATCAGATCTGGGCCCAGTCCTATGTAGGGCATGATGTAACTGGGTCTGGGGCACATCCGGTTCGAAGAATTTCATTTCGGATAGGGAGAAATTGGCGTTCAAAGTGTGAATCATAAATCGGCCATACCTTTTGATCCAGTATCATTATGGGACGCACGACCTATCAATCTTTACTGTAACAGGCCATTCAACTGACTCCCATAGTAGGTCGCAAGAAAACGCTTCCCTTCTGATTTAAAATCACAATTTTAGAAAAAAACTTATTCTTTTTAGTAATCTTTAATTTTTACGTATTTCCTTCATTTTGGAGTTGTAGTATATACAATCTTCTTAAGAATTGCTTATAGTCATGCTAGGAATCATCTAACACAGTTAATTTAAGACTTTTTATTTTTTGAAAAACTTTCAATTTTGGCTAAGTTCTATTCTAGTTGAATTAGGACTTTTATTTAGGGATAGCATTTTTTTTTTTTGGTAATTACGGATTAGAGTTTTGCTTTTTCTTTATAATTGATGTAATTGGAAACCCTGAGACATTACTGAGTAATACAATTTCGAATTTTCTCTTCATTTTCTTGGATTCAAGAATAACCTCACGTGGATTCAAGGTTTTAATCACTGAGGAAGATGGTGATCTTCCTCCTCACCTTTTTATGCTATTCCCTGCATCACCATGTGTCCAGTCACTTTGCTGCTCTGATCATAGATCAACATTGGCAATGGCCAGTCTAAGTATGGTTGCATGAATTGTGTTTCTAGGCATGGATACAAGAAATGGCGGTCCATGTGAAGACCATCGATCCAGTCCATCTGTTAGAGATTGGATCTGAAGGATTCTACGGCCCTTCGACACCGGACAGAGCTCAATTCAATCCCAACACCTTCTCGACACAAGTAGGAACCGATTTCATGAGGAATCATCAGGCGTTCGGCATCGATTTTGCTTCTGTCCACATCTACGCCGATTCCTGGTGAGCATATTCAGGACCTTACAACTTGCATGTTCATACATACATACATTCATAGTTAAAAACTTTATGTATGTGTGTTTCCATCCAGTCATACACCACATACAGTATACACAGATTACATGGGGAATGATCACGTCTTCGAATATGTTTTAGCTGTGTGTGGCCCACTTAAATGTGTGCCATCTAGACTGTCTGTTAGGTCCACCCCCATGGATCCCAAAATCAGCTTGATCTGTAACTCTGATGGGCCACACTGAAGGGAACAATGAGGGATATTGAGGAGGGCGACTCCTACCATAGAAACTTCCAGATGGAGTGTGGGGTCCAGCGTGTTGTATATGTTATCCGACTCATTCATCAGGCGTACCCCACCATGACTAAGGGACAATATGAAATTCAAGCTCTTCCAAATTGAGGTGTGTTATAACTGTATTATGGAATTGAAGAATCGTTTATGCATCAATAATGAAGATTCAATATAATAATCTAGAGGTGTACCTGATTGGGAAGACATTCCCAAACCGCACCTCACACCTCTAGGAGAACCTTTAATGGGACAAGGGTTTTCTTTCTTATGTTGATAAGAGGACTAAGACATGTATTTATAAGAAAGAGGGCCAGAGAAGCTTACCCATCATACTTCTCCCCTCTAGGGTCTCTACACTGTAGGTTTTCATATCTGGCTTAATAACCGTGTATATGGACCACTGTTCAAGCATCCCACCTCAAATCTATTTACAATGATTATAACTATAGTGGGGCCTATTGAATTGCCCGATCTAAATAATCGAACGGTCAGATCTAAACTAATGATCATGTGTGGCCCACCGGATAAGAGTCTTTCAAGGTGGGCCATAACAAATGAATGTATAATTTTTAGTTGTGATTGTACATTGCCCCTTGCAGTGTGTCCCTCCTGAGTTTTAGATCGGGACAATTCTTTGGGTCTATTTTGGACTGTGGACATGAGGTGGCCCACCACACGCATGATTTGGATTCCTCATAAACATCACAGGTATATGAGCCTCATGATTGCCCATATACATTCAACTCCATGCATACATACATACGTTCTACGCATTCCTGACGGCCGTCATCCGTCCAATCTCATCACGCTTCAAGGATATCGCAATCAATCTCGGACGCTCACATCCAGTTCGTGAAGTCATGGATGCAAGCCCACATCGATGACGCCGACAAGACACTCGGGATGCCGGTCATCTTTGGCGAGTTTGGTGTGTCCACCAAAGACAACGGCTACAATGCATCTTTCCGGGACAACTTCATCAACACCGTCTATAAAACCATCTTGGACTCTTCAAGGAAAGGAGGGAGTGGTGGGGGCAGCCTCTTGTGGCAGCTCTTCCCAGATGGGACAGACTACATGGACGATGGATATGCCATTGTCCTCTCAAAGGCCCCATCAACCTCCAACATCATCTCCCTCCAATCCACAAGGCTCATGCTCTTCAATTCCTTGTGTTCTTGGAAGTGCCATTGGGGTTGCAACAAGAAGAATCTTCTTGAGGGATTCATGTACCATGATGATCTATAAGATGATAGACCTGGTATGGGTGGGATACGTGTATAAGATCCAGGCTGTTTATTCATTTGGGGTTGATAGGATGGGTCATAGCCTGAGAATCAACGGTTGGATGATCTTAATTGGCTATTGGAAGAGTATTCTTATATAAGTCTTCTGATCTTCGGCTAGGATCGTCCGGCTGGCGACATGTTTTTTTGGGTATGGCTATCCAAGTTAGGCCCATCAGTTAAACGGTTTGGATCATGTACATGGATGCCACGTGTACTTGGGTGGAGTGCATATGATAGCTAGTAGTAGTGCTAATGTGGATCGGTTCTATCTAGCAACAAAAGAAGGGATTTTATAAAAAAAAATTCTCAAAAAAGCTGAATTTATTGAAAAAGCCTTAGACTATTTAGAATTTTCAAAAGGTTACTACAGAATGTAAAATGACCAAAAAGGCAAGCACTGTGAAGCCCATGTGATGTGTTTATGACATCCAACCGTTCAAACATACGGACCCCACCATGATTACCATACTACCAAAAAATCAGGCCAATCAATCATCAGGTGGGTCACATCATAAAAAACAATACACACCTCTTAAAAACCTCCAATTCCACATGTGGCCCACCTGATAACTGGATCAAACTATCTTTTGGCAGCATTTGATCATCACAATGGGATGCAGCATTTGGACGGTCTAGATGTAATGCACAAACCACGTTGGCCCCACAATGCTCTACCACACCACTTAAAAAGGCCAAGGCCATTTTGGTCATTGTGCCATTCATCCGAGAACCTTTTGAAAATTAGAAAAAATTCAAGACATTTTCATAATTTCAGCCTTTGAAGGTTTTTCAAAAAAAAAAAAAAAAAAACCATCTATGTCCTTTTTGGTTATTGAATAAATATATAAGCTGTTGTAGATTTGCAAGTTTTATTTCATAAATATAAGAAAAGACATACAGCCCTACATCTCTCTCCTCCGCCCCCTCTCTCTCTCTCAGATGGTCATGAAGGAAATGAAAATCCAAGCTGCAAGGGCTGAGATGAATGTGGTGATCTTGCTGTCATGCATTTTCCAGGCACTGCTGTTACTGATTTTTGTTTTGCCATCAAAACCTGCATGCACAAAAAAACAAAGGAGGCAAAGAGAGTTTTCAACTTTTAATTCATGACTAGCTATAGGTTTCATGATTCTATGATTCAGACTGTTGGTCTTATGCATGCTGCCGTGGATGGCCCATGCCCCAAAAATCTCCTTGATTGCTAGATCCTAGCCACTGATCTTGGGCCTTCTCATTTACTTAGATGTGGACCGTTTATGTGTTTTCCTTTTCAACAATGATATATGTTTTGTTGCCTGGTCCATCCATGGTTGGGCCCAGCAGATCATCGGTCTGGATCGATAAAACCATGGGTATGTGTACACACTCATGTATGTGAGAGTGAGTTCTTCTAGAATGGTGGCCCACCAAGAGTGAATGGACGGACCAGATCGATCTTCGAACAAGTGCATGTCATTTGCCCCTGCTGTTTTTATCCAAATATGTATGCATGCGTACGTGCAGGTACATTTATAGACTCGCACGTGAGATGCATGCAACAATTCATGCGTGGAATAGACTCCAATGTTTGTTCTGCACAATTTAAAAAATGGTAGTGACTCTTCTACCGTACATATGGCATGATTTTACGGCAATCCGAACCGTCCAAATTGCTGACCCATCTGTGGATCCAGCATAACTAAAAAATTGCACTTTGAAGCATCTGAAAGTTTTCTAAGTCTGGGCCACATACTCAGTAACCATCGATTTACTAGCCATGAATCGGATGGTTAGGAATGCTTGATTAATGTGATTTCAGAGATGAGCTTGTCCAATATAGGACCCACCATTTATATGGTGTGGACATACCTCTACATCAGTGCCACACATCTGAGGATGATGTGGGGATCTCTTTTAAATGGTGTAAAACTCACATTAAGATAGTCTACAAACAGAATCACGCTGAAACGCAAGCAAAAACTGGTAGAGCGTGCACATGCGCATGCACACGTGCCATTAGGATTACAATTGGGCTGGATCGATCTGGACCATGAAGCCCGTGAATGTATTTGGGCTCGGCTTTTGAGCCCAGTAACCAATTGGGTTAGACCTTCACATGCATCTGATCAAAACCACCATAAGTGGGACCCATCTACGATCACCCATGCTCAATCTCAATCTCTTAGATCATGGGCTTGAACTGGACATGATTAAGAACGGCCCAGATCTTTCCATCCTGGGCCTTATACATACATAAATGATTGCATGCATACGTAGAAATCTATACCTCTCTCGCACCCTTCATTGATGGTGTCATTGATATCTTTCACGGTAGCTCCGTTGAGAAATTCGTAGTGACGGTGCACCCGATGGAGGCAGAGGAGCACCGCTCTTGTGTGGTTCGCACAACCTTTAGTACAGTAGTCCATGGTATCACCGAATTCTACGTTCACCCAACCCTTTTCAGTAAGATTGAAATTTCCACTGCAGCTGCACGATTGCTGCAAGAAATAAAATTACAATAGGCACTGTAAAAAGACGCTATTGCCCTTAGCAATGTACGTACTCCACTCCTATGTTAGGCGGAGACTCTTCAACCACACACGTGGAATGGTTTTAGGGAGATCCAAGCCGTCCAAATTTATGACCTAACTGTGGATGGAGTGTATTGTGAAAATTTCACTGAGAAGATAACATTAGCCGTCTGATTTTGATTTTGGACCACTCACTAATTTACTATTAGCCATCCATTTAAGAGCCATTACTTGGGTGGTATGGGTTGCTTGATTAGTGTTATTTTAGAGATATGCTCTATCCACAGTGGGTATTGAATGCCTACCGTTTGGGTGCATCAAATATCACGATATTTCCTGATTAATCAGTGTCATTTGGTGTTTGGTGCAACCAAACGATGAAACGCTATTGTAGTTTGTAAAATGAAATCGGATTGCGTACTGAGTTACTCGGTACGCTTGGGCCCACCGTGGGTATATGTAGTTTATCCACGCCGTCCATCCGTTTTTCCATCTCATTTTAAGGGTTGAAATCAAAATTGAAGCATATCCAAAGCTCATGTGGACCATACCACAGGAAACAGTTGGAATAATGACTTCCACCGTTGAAACCTTCCTAGGGTCCACATTGATGTTTATTTGTCATCCAACCTGTTCATAAGATCACACAGACATGGATGGAAGGAAAAAACAAATATCGGTTTGATCAAAAACTTCTGTTGCCCCTAAAAGTTTTTCAACGGTAGACGTTCAATTCATACTGTTTCCTGTGGTGTGGTCCACTTGAGCATTGGATATTCTTAATTTTTGGTCCCAAGTCCTAAAATTATCTCGTAAAATGTATGGACGGAGTGGATAAAATACATAAATCACAGTGGGCCCCACATAGTTTACTCTGTACGAAATCTGCTTCCTTGTAAAAGGTAGAAAATTTTGATGCTCGGGCAAAGTGTGATGGATGATAGGCATGCGATTAGAAATTATCTAAAAATTGCACACGCGGAATGCAAATTCAGAAAAAAATGTCCATGTTACTACTTAAAAAGAAACAGAAATACTTATCTATTATCAGAAAATTTATTGGACGGTTCAAATTGAATATTGTCCAACGTCTTATTATTTTTATTTTTTTTGGGGTTAGCTTGTTAGTATACACCCATGTCCGTACACACTCCATGTTAGTACTAGGGATCATACAAATGAATAATGTCCAATATGTCCAATGTTTTTTTTTTTTCAGAGGTTTGTTCAAGGGTTAGTCAATTGTTAGAGTGTACATTGTACAATTTCTTAGTGCTGAGTATTAAGTGTCATGTTCCTACTAGAGCATTAAAAAACACACACACACACACACACACACATATATATATATATATATATATATATATATACACACGGATCGAACCAGTTCGTATTTTTGACCAACCCATCATACGTGAGTGGATCAAAATCTGAACCGTTCATGTGAAGTAGCACTCTTAAACCCCTTGCCCATGTTTTACTTTGATCTAAAACTTTGATGCTGAAAATGAAACTTGATTTGTTTCTCTTTGTTAATGTCAAAAATGTCCTAATTCAACAAACAAGTGTCCTCTAATCAGAGGTCATGAATGTTCAAAACAATTTGATTTTGGGACTACGCCTTGCTTCCACAATTTAGTCAATTTAAATTATCCATACCGTTAGTTCAAATCAAGGAAAGAAACTGCTTACATTTTTCTGTTTCGATCAAAGTAAAAATTCATGTTATGGGGTTTCAAGGTTTCTTAGTGCTGAGTATCAAGTGTCATGTTCTACCAGAGCATTAAAAAACATATATATATATATATATATATATATATATATATATATATATATATATATATATATAAAGAGAAGATAATTTTACATTTTGCAAGCATTGATGAGCGCTTCCCCACTGCTCAAACGGGCTTAGATTAACGTTGCCTGTTGGGTCATCTTTATCAGTGAACTGTTTGATCACACACCCATCTGTACAATAAAAATAAATTAGGTAATTCAGTTAGGGTTATAAAATCTCAAGATAACTATAAAGTGGGACCCATTTCTCATTGATCCAATCCCTTTGATCTTATGGGACACTCTAGATGTGGGAGATCCAAAAATATTCCAGATTGAAGTAGCTGTCCACCAGATCTTTGGCCTTTTTATGGACCATCACCATTTTTTTTTTCTCAGCCGTCCATTTGTGGACAATGATGAAAGGGTTTGGGCACTTCTAATATGGGAGATTTTTGAGAAATCTCTCATCCGTGGAGTGGCCCATGAGATCAAACGTCTGGATGATTCAACGGTTGGGATTTCTTCAAAGGTGTTTATGGAATCATGATGGAGTATGGACTATGAAGTGAATTTATAGATGTGGCCAAGTGGATCCCACTTCAACCATTAGATTGGAGGGATCCATTAATGCATGTGGAAACAATATCACTCCGATTAAAAGATCACAACCATTCGATACAGGTGTTCAACGGACTAATGGTCCTAGTAAGTTGGGGCCCACATGCTGAGATTTACAGATGATCTGAACCGTCCATTCTCTCTGCACTACCATAGATAAGCTATGCCATGATAATCAATCTTTAATGATAATCTTATCCTTTGATTCTTGGAGTTGAATATGAGCCCTTGAAGGTTGATTTTACAAGATTCTTAATCCATGGACACAATAACAGTCCCAATTATCACCGTAAGTTTCATATGATAGCCCATGCAGCTAATCCAGAAAACGGACGGTTCTGATCTCCGAACCATCTCAGCAGGTGGGCCCTAACAGCGGTACAAATGTGTATACCCGGATCCGCTGCCTTCCAATGGACCCGACCCGATTTTTAATAGGTGCAGGTCTCATCTGTTTTACTTGTTAGGTAATCCGGTCGGATCCGGATCTCAGCTTTTGGGACCAGTTAAAATCAGGTCCAGTCATGTTCACGTCGGGTCCATTAACAAGGATTCAGCTAAAATCAAGTCGGGTCAGGTCCACCTAACAAGGGAGCGCATTTAGGCACCACACGTGTCAAAGTAGCACACGCATGTGTAATCTAAAGCCATCCATCAAGTAGGCCTGACCATGTAATTGCTCTTATTTGACCGTAGAAACTAGATCTAAAGACCCAAAGCGTACTCAACCTGCTTAGATCTGGGTCAGGGTCTACAAGAACAGAACGGAAAGAAGATGACTTGGACCCGGCAAGACCCGAACCAAATTAATCAGGATACGGGTGCCATTGAACCCGGCAAATTCAGTTCCGGTCAGGTTCGAGTCGGGTCCTTCAACCAGGACCCGGTTAAAACCGAGTCGGGTGAAGTCCGAGGAGGACGGCGATTTCCTGGGAAAGCCTTGTGCAGGAAGTTCCTGCACTTGGAACCCAGGTGGTGCCCACCGTCATGGTTTTTGAGAAATCCACTCCGTCCATCCTTTTTTTGAGATCAGTTTAGGTTATAAGACTAAAAATGAACCGGATCCAATACTCAAGTAGACCGCAAATGTGAGGATTGAACCTCCACAGTTGAAATATTCGTGGGCCACAGAAGTTTTGAATCAGTCTAATATTTTTGTTCTCAGTTCATTCCAGTAGGAATGACGTTATTAACTGTATGGATGGCAGGTAAACATCACTGTCGACCCAAGGAGGTTTTAATTGTAGGAATTTCATCACCCACCTTTTCCTTTAGTGCGGCTCACTTGAGTCTTGGATACCGTTCACTTTTACTCTCAGGTCCTAAAATGATCTCCAAAAACAGATGGACGGAGTAGATTTCTCAAAATATGACGGTGGGCCATCAAGTGGGCCTGGTCATGTAAATACTGTTATTTGAACCACAACAAGTAGAAACTAGATCTAAAGACCGAAAGGACACTGGACCCTATTGGATCTGGGTCGGGTCTTCAAAAACAAGAATCGACATAGGACGACTCGGTCCGGGCAAGATCCAAAACCCAGTTAGCCGCGATACGGGTGCTACAGGACCCGACCCGAATCCGACTCATTTACAGCCTAAGTTATCACAGAGACAGAAAGACAGACCTTGTGCGCAGGTGCAGCCAAGTATAAGGAAAATGACGAAAATGCCCCCAAGAAGCCCATCTTTGCCCATTTTGTCCATTCTTCCTAAATTCCCCTCCAAAGCTCGTAAGTTTTGATATCTTTTGTACAGATTTCTACAACCCCACCCCATAAATACAACTCAAATGACAATAAAACTACAAAATAAGGTCTTATTTTATTCCTATTATTTATAAAATATGCTCAGAATATTTCTATTCTCACTCATTCCGAGAAATCGAAGACAGAAATTTCAATAAAATATGGGAAATGTCAATGTACAACGATGTATACTATGGTTTTATTTCTTGTTGACACGTCACTTTTGAATAAGATCTTAGCTGTGGAATAGGTGGGCTACATCATAAAGATCATACGGGCCAAAAATCATTGTGGGCTATTGTTTGGCACGAAATTTGGTTGTATTATGCGTGTGTATAATGTTGGGTGTGCTAGAGCTTAACGTGGCTTGATTCGAACCCAAAAGCCTTTGTTCCTAAGTGTCAGGAACGACTGAGAGATCGAGAACTTGGGGTTCGACCATTTATGTAGCATCTTTAATGAAGACATGGCGGCTTATGTATTGAAGAGAGGGTATATCCTTTTTAATGAAATCTTTTTTGCTTTGCTGCTGAAATGACTTTTTCTCACTGTGATGCAATAATAGATCAGTTAACAATTTAGCATTAGAAAAATTGAAATAAAAAAATTATAACAGGAAAGGTGGAAGGATAGAAAAATACTTAAAGATACGCTTAAAGTGCGTTACGATGGTATTATCTTTAAGATGATATTCTCATCCAACCGGTGATTAAATTAGTTTGCAAGAGGAGTACGGCGAATCCTTCTTCAGATATAACAAGTATCTTCTTTGAAATCAAGAAAATGTGATCTTCAACCTGTAAAATTAAAAAACTGCACCTTGAACATACTTTTACAGCTTACATCCTAACATTTATACCATTACAATTTACCCTTTATAAACCTGTTTGCAGTTTATTGCCTGAAAAATCTGTTTACAGTACTTTACTGTCGGAAAAAACTGCCAATACTCAAAATGAAAATGAAGAAAAAAAAGAAGAGAAATTTTTTGAAATTATCATTCTGATTCGGATTTACCCAAAAATGAATTTATATAAACTATTAAGGGATATTAAAAAAGAAAAAGAAAAAGAAAAAGCATATGCCTTTTCATTTATATATAACTTTTTAAGGTTATGCCTAGTAATTGATGGCTTCCTTCCACCAGTAATGCCATCTCTTCAGCTTTAGTTCGAAGTTAAAAGATGTTTCATTTACCATATGGCATCAACATTTATAAATAAATGGTCACCAACAATTACCAAAAACTATAACCCATTCTTCGAAAACTAAATAAGCCTAAATTTTTGTCCATATATAATACATCCAATTTGGACCATACTTCATATTATTAAATTTGAATACCTTCTATGTCATGCCTATAATTTTAAAGTTATTTCTAAATGCCTCTACTTATATAAACTTATAACACATCCAATTATTTCTAAATGCCTCTACTTATATGTAAATACATAGTAAAAGATAGGGTACACCAAAATTAATTTTTAAAGTTCCATAACGACAAAAATTTATTTAAAATCTTGAACATGAAACCAAGGCAAGGAATGTCAGACAGACGGATCGTCGACACCAACCCTCAACCATGTTGTTGTTGCTACGGACCATAATTAGCAAGTCAAGCACAAACTCAACCATGCCAATGTGGAAAGTTGTTTAGATGGTGAGCATGGAAAGACAACATTCACACATCAAATCATGGACCCTATATCCATCTCTTTATTCCAATGTTGTCCCTCGACCCACATCCGAAGATTAAGACACAGCTAAAGTCATGCATGGTCTTTACTCAAGAGAAGTTAAAAGAGTGGCTATAAGAATCAAGAGATGAGATTTCCTAGAGAACATTTCAATGTGTTGTAATAAGATACATTGGAATTTTAGTGGTTGGATCATGGCCTTTTCGAGGATTTATACATTTGATAGGCCTCATGGTCAATAGGATGCTCTAAAAATTAAGTTAACCAAAATATAAGAAGGCTGAACCATTTGAATTTCTAGGTTTCTTTATGCTCTAAAAATTAGGTTTATTCTAAAAATTAAGTTAATCAAAATGTGAGTTTTGGATCAACAAGATTTTTGGTGTGTCCCATCATGATGGGACTCGACCGAATATAAATCACTCCCCTAATTAACCATATGTTTAAAAGTACAACGTATTGACTCAAAATCAATAATTTTTTGGTTTTGAGTTTCAAACTATCCAATACTCTATACTCTGGCAAAGGAACATGCCTAACAGGCATGCATTTGTAAATTGTAAACGTGCACTATATTAACTCATGTTTAACTGGTTAAAGAGAAATTTCCTACTGTACAACCCATATATGGCCCACCAACCTTTTTAAGCCCACTTGCTTTTACCTCACCAGAATAAGCCCCAGCTGTACAGCCCCATTTCTCAGGTCGAAAATGCCCCTGCTTTTCCATCCGGAAGTGGATCGCCTGGTGCTCGAAGACGAGCACTGACGCTCCTCCAACTTCGAGCTGTACGAACGGTTCAAAAGATATAAAAGTCACATGGGCCCCACAGTTATGTATTTATTATATCCATAATGTTCATCCATATTTCGAGATCATTTCGGAGCATTATTAAAAAATAAAAAAATCGTATCCAAAGATCAACTGAACCACACCACAAAGAGCAGCACGAAAATTGATTTTCACTGTCAAAAATTTTGTAGGGCCCACTGTAACATTTATTTTCCATCCAATCTATTCATAAGGTCACAAAAACCTTAATGAAGAGGAAAAACAAATTTCATAATGATCCAAAACTTCTGTGACCCCTAAAAGGGATTCAATGGTAGATGAACATCCTCCACTGCTTTTTACAGTGTGATCCACTTGATAGCTAGATCTATCTTATTTTTCGTCTCAAGAATTAATATGAGTTGGCCAAATAGATGGACGGTTTGGATATAACACATACTTCATAATGAGACCCACAAAAGTAAGGGGGATTACAACAGTAAAAAAAACAGCTCTGGGCCTATGGCTACGGATTATAGCCGTAGCCATAATGCTGAGTCTATACAGTTCCTTTATTATTATTTTTCTTTACATGGAAAACTTTATTTTACCTACATTTTTCTCTAATACATATTTATATAAATATGTATATATAAGCATATAAAAAAAATCTCTCTTTTTTTTTTTTTTTTTTTTTAAAATTTTCTTTCTTTCTTTATTCCTTTAACAAGAATATCTTTTAAACCAAAATTAGTTACTTGATGTACCATGGAGAACTTTATTCTACCTACATTTTTCTCTAATACATATTAATATAAATATGTGTATATATGCATATAAAATTTTCTTTTCTCTCTCTTTTTTAAAAAAATAAAAAAAATTTCTTTCTTTATTCATTTAACAAGAATATCTTCTAAACCAAAATTAGTTACTTGATGTACCATATTTGATTTTGGGGTAGGGGAAGCTACTTTAGCCAACCAACCTAGTTATTTTCCAAGATTCTATCAAGTCGATGGTTGAAAATCCATTTCATTCACTTCGCGGTCAATTTCAATCAAATCGTGGTCAATTTCATTCATTTCATTCACTTCGCGGTCAATTTCATTCACTTCGGGTCAATTTCAATTAGTTCATGGTGAATTTCATTAACTTCGCGGTCAATTTCATTCACTTCACAGTCAATTTCAACCACTTCACGGTCAATTCCCTTCATTTCACGGTCAATTCCATGCATTTCACGGTCAATTCAATTCATTTCACGGTCAATTCCCTTCACTTCATTGGAAATTCCATGCATTTCGCGGTCAATTCCCTTCACTTCACGGTCAATTTCATGCATTTCATGGTCAATTCCGGCGATTCCCCTTCACTTCATGGTCCATTCCCTTCACTTCACAGTCAATTCAATTCATTTCACGGTTAATTCTCTTCATTTTATGTTCAATTCTATGCATTTCACGGTCAATTCCAACGATTCTCCTTAACTTCATGGTGAATTCTATGCATTTCACGGTCAATTCCCTTTACTTCACGGTCAATTCAATGCATTTCACTATCAATTCCCTTCACTTCACGGTCAATTCCATTCATTTCACAATCAATCCCAACAATTCCCCTTCACTTCACGGTCAATTCAATTCATTCACGGTCAATTCCCTTCACTTCACGGTCAATTCCATGCATTTCACGGTCAATTTAGGAAATTTCCCTTCACTTCATGGTCAACTCAATTCATTTAACGGTCAATTCCCTTCACTTCACGGTGAATTCCATGCATTTCGCGGTGAATTTCCTTCACTTCACGGTCAATTTCATGCATTTCACGGTCAATTCCGGCGATTCCCCTTCACTTCACAGTCAATTTAATTCATTTCACGGTTAATTCCCTTCATTTTATGTTCAATTCCATGCATTTCATGGTCAATTCCGACGATTCTCCTTAACTTCACGGTGAATTCTATGCATTTCACAGTCAATTCCCTTTACTTCACGGTCAATTCAATGCATTTCACTGTCAATTCCCTTCACTTCACGGTCAATTCCATGCATTTCACAATCAATTCCGGCAATCCCCCTTCACTTCACGGTCAATTCAATTCATTCACGGTCAATTCCCTTCACTTCACGGTCAATTCCATGCATTTCATGGTCAATTTAGGAAAATTTCCTTCACTTCACGGTCAACTCAATTCATTTAACGGTCAATTCCCTTCACTTCACGGTGAGTTCCATGCATTTCGCGGTGAATTCCCTTCACTTCACGGTCAATTTCATGCATTTCACGGTCAATTCTGGCGATTCCCCTTCACTTCACGGTTAATTCAATTCATTTCACGGTTAATTCCCTTCACTTCATGGTCATTTCCATGCATTTTACGGTCAATTTGCTTCACTTCACTGCCAATGTCATGCATTTCAAGGTCAATTCTGACGATTTCCCTTCACTTCATGGTCAATTCAATTCATTTCACAGTCAATTCCCTTCACTTCACAGTCATTTCTGTGCATTTCATGGTCAATTCGCTTCATTGCACGGTCAATTTCATGCATTTCATGGTCAATTTTGGCGATTCCCCTTCACTTCACAGTCAATTTAATTCATTTCACAGTTAATTCCCTTCACTGCACGGTGAATTCCATGCATTTCGCGGTCAATTCCCTTCCCTTCACGGTCAATTCCATGCATTTCACAGTCACAGTCAATTCCCTTCACTTCACGCTCAATTCAATTCATTTCACGGTTAATTTCCTTCATTTCACGGTCAATTTCATACATTCACGGGGAATTCCGGCGATTCCCCTTCACTTCACGGTCAATTCCTTGCATTTCACGATCAATTCCCTTTACTTCACAGTCAATTCAATGCATTTCACCGTCAATTCCCTTCACTTCATGCACGGTCAATTCCATGCATTTCACAATCAATTCCGGCAATTCCCTTTCACTTCACGGCCAATTCAATTCATTTCACGGTCAATTCCCTTCACTTCACGGTCAATTTCATGCATTTCACGGTCAATTCCAGAAATTTCCCTTCACTTCACGGTCAACTCAATTCATTTCACCGTCAATTTCCTTCACTTCACGGTGAATTTCATGCATTTCGCGGTCAATTCCCTTCACTTCACGGCCAATTCCATGCATTTTATGGTCAATTCCGGCGATTCCCTTCACTTCATGGTCAATTCAATTCATTTCACGGTCAATTCCCTTCACTTTGGTTTCATTTTTGTGCATTTCACAATTAATTCTCTTCACTTCACGCTCAATTCCATGCATTTCACGATCAATTCCCTTCACTTAACGGTCATTTTCGTGCATTTCATGGTCAATTCTCTTCAGTTCACGGTCAATTCCATGCATTTCACGGTCAATTCTGGCGATTCCCCTTCACTTCACGGTCAATCCCCTTCACTTCACGGTCAATTTCATGCATTTCATGGTTAATTCCTTTTACTTCACTATCAATTCAATACATTTCATCGTCAATTTCCTTCACTTCACAGTTAATTCCATGCATTTTACGGTTAATTCCCTTCACTTCACGGTCATTTCCATTCATTTCACGATCAATTCCGGCAATTCCCTTTTAGTTCACGGTCAATTCCATGCATTTCACGGTCAATTCCCTTCACTTTACGGTCATTTTCATTCATTTCACCGTCAATTCCTTTCACTTCACGGTCAATTCCATGCATTTCACAGTCAATCCCGGCGATTCCCCTTCACTTCACGGTCATTTCCATGCATTTCACGGTCAATCCCCTTCATTTCACGATCACCATAACATTTATTTTCCATCGAATCTATTCATAAGGTCACAAAGACCTGGATGAAGAGGAAAAACAAATTTCATAATGATCCAAAACTTCTGTGATCCCTAAAAGGGTTTCAATGATAGACATTCAATCTTCCACTGCCTTTTACAGCGTGGTCCACTAGCTAGCTAGATCTATCTTATTTTTCGTCTCAAGCCTTAGTATGAGTTCACCAAATAAATGGATGGTTTGGATATAACACATACCTCATAATGGGACCCACAAAAAGCGGTGGGGATTACGATAGGAAAAAAAACAGCTAGTGAGTTAGGGTTAATTGGGTTGGGACCCGTTCGACCGGCTCAATGGCTACAGATTATAACCATAGCCATAACTGTAGCTGTGGAGATTACTACGGTTATGGATACGGTTATAATCTGTAGCCACTAACCCGGTCGACCTCGACTCGCTGGTTGTTTTTTTTTTTTCTTGTTGTAATCCCCATTGCTTTTTATGGGTCCCATTATGAGGTATGTGTTATATCCAAACCGTCCATCTATTTGGTGAAGTTGTATTAAGGCTTGAGACGAAAAATAAGATAAATGTACGGAAATGACCGTGAAATGAAGGGAAATCGCTGGAATTGACCGTGAAGTGAAGCGAATTGACCGTGAAATGAAAGTGAAGATAATTGATGCAAGGATGAACGTGATGAGGATAACTACTCTGAATCCATGGAGCTTCTCTGGACTCCTCATAGAGACTTCTCGAATCTACGAGGAAAGAAAGCAAAAAATAGAAATAAATTCTAAGAAATTCAAAATTGATTAATTGATGACTAAAAACGAGTTCACAACCCTTTAAATAGGGGTACCAAGCAATGAGAAAGAAATCAGAATCAAACTACAACTAAAACTCCTAGAATTTGTGACTTACTATAAATAGTAAACTTACTATTTATAGATGGTAAATGATGTCTACTAGTCTTGTTAGTTTTCACCAAAAATAGTAAGTGTCCTATTTGGCTTCACCAAACCGTTCTCCTAATTATTCTAAGCTCTTTTCACGCTAAAGCCCGACGGATGAAGAGTTATAATCAAACTAAAACTTACTATTTATAGTAAAAATGAAATTAAAACAGGGAAATGACCGTCGATCAAGGGGTTTTTCATAAATTCAGGCTACGCAACCCGGCATAGTGGGATTGGTTGGCTAAATTCTACCTCAAAATCATATATTTTACGTTAGGTAACTCATTCCGGATTACGAGATACGCCCGATTTAAGGTCCGACGGTCAGGATCACTTTTGTCGTTGACCGGGCCTTTTCTGATCCATCTTGGCCATGAAACTGTCCGTGACTCCCTCTACGTCGGGAATTGACCGTGAAATGAATTGAATTGACCGTGAAGTGAAGGGGAATCGCTGGAATTGACCATGAAGTGAAGCGAATTGACCGTGAAATGCACAGAAATGACAGTGAAGTGAAGGGAATTGATTGTGAAATGAATTGAATTGACCGTGAAGTGAGGGGGAATCGCCGGAATTAACCTTGAAATGCATGAAATTAATCGTGAAGTGAAACGAATTGACTGTCAAATGCATGGAAATGACCGTGAAGTGAAGGGAATTGACCGTGAAATGAATTGAATTGACCGTGAAGTGAAGGCGAATCATCGGAATTGACCATGAAATACTTGGAATTGATCGTGAAGTGAAGGGAATTGACGGTGAAATGAATTGAATTGACCATGAAGTGAAGGGAAATTGTCGGAATTGACCGTGAAATGCATGAAATTGATCGTGAAGTGAAGTGAATTGACCGTGAAATGCACGGAAATGACAATGAAGTGAAGGAAATTGACTATGTAATGAATTGAATTGACCATGAAGTGAAGGGGAATCGCCGGAATTAACCGTGAAATGGATGAAATTGACCGTGAAGTGAAGCGAATTGACCGTGAAATGCACAAAAATGACCGTGAAGTGAAGGGAATTGACTGTGAAATGAATTGAATTGACCGTGAAGTGAAGGGGAATTGGCAGAATTGACCGTGAAATGCATGGAATTGACCGTGAAGTGAAGGGAATTGAAGGTGATCAAATGCATTGAATTGACTGTGAAGTAAAGGGAATTGACCGTGAAATGCATGGAATTGACCGTGAAGCGAAGGGGAATTGCCGGAATTGACCGTGAAATGAAGGGGAATTGCCGGAATTGACTGTGAAATGCATAGAATTGACCGTGAAGTGAAGCGAATTGACCGCGAAATGCACAAAAATGACAGTGAAGTGAAGGGAATTGACCGTGAAATGAATTGAATTGACCGTAAAGTGAAGGGGAATCGCCGGAATTGACCGCGAAATGCATGAAATTGACCATGAAGTGAAGCGAATTGATCGTGAAATGCATGAAAATGATCATGAAGTGAAGGGAAATCGCCGGAATTGACCGTGAAATGCATGAAATTGGCCGTGAAGTGAAGGGAATTGACCATGAAATGCACGAAAATGACCGTGAAGTGAAGGGAATTGACTGTGAAATGAATTGAATTGACCGTGAAGTGAAGAGGAATCGCCGGAATTGACTGTGAAATGCATGGAATTAATTGTGAAGTGAAGCGAATTGACCGCGAAATGCATGGAATTGACCGTGAAGTGAAGGGAATTGACCGTGAAATGAATCGAGTTGACCGTGAAGTGAAGGAAAATTTTTGGAATTGACCGTGAAATGCATGGACTTACCTGTGAAATGAAGGGAATTGACCGTGAAGTGATTGAAATTGACTGCGAAGTGAATGAAATTGACCGCGAAGTTAATGAAATTCACCATGAACTAATTGAAATTGACCGCGAAGTGAATGAAATTGATTGCGAAGTGAATGAAATGAATGAAATTGACTGCGAAGTGAATGAAATGGATTTTCGACCATCTACCAGATGGAATCTTGGAAAATAACCAGGTTAGTTGGCTAAAGTAGCTTCTCCTACCCCAAAATCATATGTGTCACATCAAGTAACTAATTTTGGTTTAGAAGATATTCTTGTTAAATGAATAAAGAAAGAAATGAAAAAAAAAGAGAGTTTTTTTTTTGTAATATTCTTATATATACATATTTATATAAATATGTATTAGAGAAAACGTAGGTAGAATAAAGTCCTCCACGTAAAAAAAAAAAAAAAAAATAATGTATAGATTGTAGCATTGTGGCTATGGTTGTAATCCGTAGCCATTAATCCAGTCGACTGGGTTGGGTTGTAATCCGTAGCCACTGACCCCGACTTGCTGGATATATTTTTTTCTCCTATTATAATCCCCACTGCTTTTTGTGGGTCCCATTATGAGGTATGTGTTATATCCAAACCGTCCATCTATTTGGTGAACTCGTATTAAGGCGCTTGAGATGAAAAGTAAGATAGATCTAGCTATCAAGTGGACCACACTGTAAAAAGCAATGGAGGATTGAACATCTACCATTGAAACCCTTTTACCGGTCATAGAAGTTTTGGATCATTATGAAATTTGTTTTTCCTTTTCATTTACTCTTTGTGACATTATGAATAGATTAGATGGAAAATAAAAGTTATGGTGGGCCCTACAAAATTTTTAATGGTGAAAATCAATTTTCCCATTGCTCTTTGTAGCGTGGTCCAGTTGATATTTGGATATGATACACACACACACACACACAGAAACGCTCACCTGCGAACCAGTTCGTACGTAGTACGTGCAAACTTTTTTGAGAACCCATCATATGTGATTTGGATCCAAAATCTGAACCGTTCATGTGAAGCAGCACCTCGTGAAACCCCCTGGGACCAAGTTTTACTTTGATCTAAAACTTATATGGGCCATGAAATATAAAAACTATTTCCTCCCTTGATTTGCATTTCTCTTTGCTATGCGCTCGACCTCACGAGTCCGTCCCATGAGGTCGAGTTGTGTGGGCCCCACTGTGATGCGTTTCGAACATCTACCCCATCAGTCAGATGCACCATTCCATCGTGGGCCTAGGTCTCAAAAATCAAGTCAATCCGTGACTTGTGTGGGCCACACCACATACAGAAGTGGAGAGGGGCCATGCACCATTAAAACATTCATAACCATTTTTGAGGGCCCACCGAGATGTGGTTTGAAAATCTAGCCCATCCATTATGTATTTATGTGTGAATGAGGGTTCAGACCAAGTTTTAGGCGCATGCAAAACTCATGTGGGCCCACCAAGTGCTTTTATATGTTTTAACGGTGTCTTCACATAATTTTAGATGGTATGGCCCACCTGAGTTCCGCATATGGCTGATTTTTGGGATATCCCATAATTTAAAGGGGACCCATCAAATGCACGGTGTTGATGGTTGACATGCATCACAGTAGGGCCCACACAACTTAACGTGTCACGGGAGCTTATCGTCATATATATATATATATATATAGCGCTCGAGCTGATGGGAACGTCCCATGAGGTCGAGCTGTGTGGGCCCCATCGTGATGCGTTTCGAACATATACCCCATCAGTCAGATGCATCATTCCATCGTGGGCCTAGGTCTCAAAAGTCAAGTCAATCTGTGACTTGTGTGGGCCACACCACATAGAAGTTGAGAGGGCCCGTGCACCATTAAAACATTAATAATCATTTTTTGGGCCCACCGAGATGTGGTTTGCAAATCCAACCCATCCATTATGTGTGTCCCACTTGGATGAGGTTCAGACTAAGTTTCAGCAGCATTCAAAACTCAGGTGGGCCCCGCCAAGTGCTTTGATATGTTTTTGGCATGTCTTCACATGATTTTAGATGGTATGGCCTACCTGAGTTTCGTATACGGCTAATTTTTAAAATATCCCATAATTTAAAGGGGACGCATCAAATGCACGGTGTTGATGGTCGACACGCATCACGGTGGGGCCCACATAGTTTGACCTCATGGGAGCTTATCGTGAGCTCGAGCGCATAGTACCTTTTCCCTATATATATATATATATATATATATATATATATATATATGCTTTATTGGTCCGGTATGGCCAAAAAAAAAAGCCCAAAAAAAGCCAAAAAAAAGCTTAAATTATTGTATTAATTTGAATTATTTGTATTTCACATTTATAATTTCTAAGTTATTTCTAAATGCTTGTACTCATAGTAGCTTGCTTTGGATGATTTATAATACATAGTACACATACATACACTAGAATTGATTTTTAATCCTTTGCGATGTAAAAAATTAGCATAAAATCCGGAATATGAAACTAAGGCAGAAATGCCAGATGGATGATGGGGTTTTTTGCCCGTCTACGACCGGTCCTGAGTCCCGCTCGACCGGTCGTGGGAGGTGCTCGACCGGTCGTGGGTTCGAGCCCTGGCACGACTCGAAATCCAAAGAGTTCGTCTAGCTAGGGGTCAGTCGTGGAGAGCTACGACCGTCGTAGGTGGTCTACGACCGGTCGTAGGAGGGCCAGACTAGTCGTGGTTACGCAGATTGTTCCGCGATTTTGCGCGAAACTCAGCAGATTTGTGTCCTTTCGCAACCGGGATGCGGAAAGGAGTTTCCTTATAAAAGGGGTTGCCTAGGGTTTTTCTAGGCATCACAAAATAGCAAGAGGGTTTCCTAAAGCTTGTGAATTTGCTTCAAAGGGTTTAGGGCTATCAAAGGTGAGAGAGAGAGAAAGAGAGAGGAAGCTTATAGAAGGAGGTTCTCTCGTGGAGGTGCTCTACATTGCAATCTACATCTCGGCCGCTTCATGTCCTCGTAACGGTTAGATCTCTCTCCGCTTTCTCTATTTCTCTTATTGTTTATCCACTCCTGCGTGAGTGAAGAAGGTTGTAAACGTTCTACTTCATAGTGGATTGTTGATCTGGACGAGGTCCCGTGGTTTTTACCTCTTGGAGGGTTTTCCACGTAAAAATCTCTTGTGTGGTGTGTGATTGATGCTTTGATTTATTTCATTGCTTTATCCATAATTCTGGTTTGTTCTGGAGGGCTAGATCCTAAGGTTTTGTGCAAGGCCCCCAACAATGGACGGATCAGAATCACCGAACCCATGACTATCTTGCTGTTGCTAGGAATCTATGCATTTAGTCAAACACCACTTACTCACGCTAGCTTGGAAAATTGTTCATATGGTGATCATGAAAAGAACATCCATCTATCAAATTGTACATGACCCTATCTCTTTATTCCGATGTTGACTCTTCAAGCCAATTGGGAGGACTCATGTACATGAAGAGCTAAAGTCAAACACGCGCGCTTTCTATTTGAAAGAAGACAAATAAAAGAAGACAAACGAGTGGAGAAGAATCAACTTGCAAGGTTTGCTAGAGTACATATATATTGCAATATGATATGTTAGGACTTTAATGCTTGGATTATAGTCTTTTCAATGATCTAAATCATTTATAAATAATGAGGAGCCTTAAGGTCTATGGGATGTTCCAAAAATGAAGCCAATCAAAATATAGGTGGTCCACACTACTTGAATTTGGAGGTTTCTGCATGCTTTCACACTATTTTATATGGTACGGCCCATGTGAGTTTTGTATCAACATGAATATTGGCATGCCCATCCTCATGATGGGCCTTGGTGGATTAATGTTTTTGGATGCTACATAAATATTACCATGGGCACATAAGTACTCTCTCTTGATGATTTTTTACTAGTATGGTACACTCAACTCCAACATGTGACTCCTGGCTAACTTGTGATTGTGATGCCCATCCTTGTTCCAAAATCAGAATATTTGTTGAACTAGAACACTTGTTTTTGAACTAAAAGCATTTGATAATCTTCACTTTATTGGTCCAATAAATGCTTACCAATCCGATTGTTGGACAACCAAACAAGTCTAAATTTTTATTCTTGATACATCTAAATTGAGACCCATAATTTAAATTATTTAATTGGAATTACTTATATGTTATGTCTATAATTTTTGAGTTATTTCTAAAATTTTGTACTTATATATATGAGCTTGCGTTAGACTACATAGATATATACAGTGCCATTACAGTACACCAAAATTAGCTTTTGATTCTTTGAAATGTTAAAAATTAGCCTTGAATGTTGATCATGAAACTAAGGCAGTGAATTCGGATGGATGGATGAGAATCACCGAAATATAATTAGGACATGATAATCAACAAGTCAAGCACTATTCATCATGTTAGTGTGGAAAGTTGGTCAGATATGGTGATTCTAGAAAGACATCCATCTACCTTATGTGGACCCTACCTCTTTATTCCAATGTTAGACTTTTCAAGCCACTTTTAAGGAACCCTAGCTGAAGTCATGCATACTCTTCGAATTGGGAAAAGAGGGTATCGATCCCTAGCGGGTGTGGCTAACACGGAGTGTGTGTACTGACATGGGTGTGTACTAACAAGCTAACCCAAAAAAAAATAAGAAAAATTGGGAACAGAAAAAATTAATGGTTGGAAGAATCAACACACAAGATTTAGTTAGTAGAGTATACTCTCGTAAGTTGTAATAGTATATGTTGAGACTTTAACGGTTGGATCATGGTCTTTTCAGTACTAATGGGCCTCAAGATCCATGGACGCTCCAAAGAAAAATCATTTATAATAATGGGTCTTAAGGATGGTTAAAAAATAAAGCCAACAAAAATATAGGTGGGCCTCACCAATTGGTTTGGTTGTACTTTTGCATTGTTTCATATCGTGTGGCCCATGCGAGTTTTGGATTACGATAATTTTTGGTTCGTCTCATCTTGAAGTAGAGCAGGTCACGGACACTTTCATGACTGATGGACCCAATCGAAGGAGGTGATTAGGACCATCACAACCTTAAAATAGTCATATCTCACAAATCATAATGAGTTTTTCGACAAATCATATATGATTTTGGAGTAGTAGAAACTACTTAAGCCAACCAACCCACTACACCAGGTTTCCCATGTCAATTTGTGAGATTCCATCGTATTGACAGTTGAAAGTCCATTTTATTTCTGTTTTTACTACAAATATTTAGTCTTAATTCCATCGTAACCTTTGATCCTCTCAAGTTTAAGAGTTGTGCCCAACACGAAAAGGGCTTAGAAAAATTAGGAGAATAATGTGACTAGGTCAAATTGGACACTTACTATTTTTGCCAAAAACCATGAAGTCTATTAGGAATTATAATCATCTATAAATAATAAGTTTACAGTTTATAGTATGTCATGTTGTTAGGGAGTTTGAGTCTGAAACTCCGTCCTAGATTTGAATTCACTACTTAAAGGATCGTAACCTTTTTTATTATCAACAATTAATTTATTTCAAATTTATTAGCAATTATTTTCTATTTTCATCACTCATGGATTCGAGGAATTTCTATGAGTTCAAAGAACACATTGGATTCAGAGTAATTATCCCTAAAGAAGACAGTGGATTCGGAGTAGTTATCTCTAAGGAAGATGGTGATCATCCTCATCACGTTCTCTCCCGCATCACATCTTCATTATGGGCTTCAATGGATTTGTGATTTGAATGCTACACATCTATTACCATGGGCACAAAAATATTCCTACGGCTATATTTTTACTAGTACCAGTACGCTCGACTAGACCACTACCTTATATTTTATAAGAGTTCTATCTTTTCATTATTTCATCTAAGGAGAGGCCTTTGTTGTTTGATCTCAGTGAAATCCATTGATGGGAACATCTAAAGATGAACCCAGGTTGAAAGGCTAAAGCCCTAGTGTATCCAGACCACACCAAAATCCCTATTCAGGAACGAGTGAAAACATTAATTAAGCAAACATTAATTTAAAAGGGTGAGGTTCACATTTTGATGGATGGATGTCTTTCTATGGACTTTATTTGTACAACTTTCTATATTAGCATAATTAAATTGGTAGAAGGAATTGACCTCGATGACTTTACCAGTCGTCATTGCCTTGTCTCTCTTTCATGTCAACGCATGTCTTTTTGGAAGCTGGTACCCTCCCTAACCATGGGGCCATTTCCATCCATGTGTTATGTTGTATATCTATGCTGTCTATCTGTTTTTCCAACTCATTTTATGATATGTGCCAAAAAATGAAGCAGATAAAAATCTCAGGTCGACCACATAGGAAGGATGTATTTATTGAAAAGCCTCGGCTATTTAGAATTTTCAAAAGGGTATTGCAGAAAGAAAATTGACGAAAACGCCGAGCATTGTTGAGCCCATGTGATGTGTTTATGACATCCAACCGGTCAAACAGGTGGACCCAACGATGATTATCATATAAATAAAAATCAGTTCAATCCCATCATTAGGTGGGTCACATATAGGAAACAACACTCGCCTCTTAAAAATCTTCAATTCCATGTGTCGCCCAGATAATAACTGGATCAGCCTAACTTTTGGCGGCATTTGATCATCATGGTGGGACGACCCTTATGGATGGATTGGATGTAATGTACAAACCACATCAGCCCTACAATGCTCTACCACACATGTACAGTTGACTCCACCTCTTGAATGCAATGCACCAACCACGTTGTTGAAGTCATGCATTCTCTTCTACAAGAAAGAAGACAAAAAAAAAGAGCTGGAAGATTCAACACGCAAGGTTTGATAGAATACCTTTCCATGTGTCCCAATAAGATATATTGGGACTTTAACTGTTGGATCATGATCTTTTCAGTAATTTAAATCATTTATAATAATGAGCCTCAAGATCTATGGGATGGTTCAAAAATAAAAACACCATTCCATGGGATGCACAAAAATAAAACCGATTAAAAATATAAGTGGGCCACACCACTTGATTTTGGACGTTTGGACATACTTTTACACTGTTTCACATGGTGTGGTCCAAATGAGTTTTGAATCAATATGATTTTTGGTGTGTCTCATCTTTATGATGGGCCTTAGTGAATTCACACTTTGGATGCTACACAACTATTACCATGGGCAAAGAAATACTCCCCCAGTTATGTTTTTGTTAGTGCCATGCACTGGACTAGGACACTAGCTTAAAGAGTTCTATTCTTTCACTACTTCATCGAGGAGAGGCTTTTGTGGTTTCGTCCAAGCAATTCCTACTGGCCGGCGCATTGAAAGATGTACATGGGTCCAAGGAATAATGCCAATGTATTCCAGAGAACATTAATTGAAAAAGGTGGGGTCCACTGTTTCATGGATGGAGGTTTTTTCATGGTCTCCATCTAATAAGTGTTCTATTTGGCTGAACCATGATGTTCTCCTAACTATTCTAAGCACTTCTCATGTTGGGTGCAGCTCCTAAAGCGAACGGATGAAGAGTTATACTCAAACTCAAACTTACTATAAATAGTAAAAATGAAATTAAAATAGGAATTCGACTATTGATCTAATGGTATTTCACAAATTCGGCGTAGGCAACCTGACATAGCTGGGTTGGGTAGAGCTCGACATTGAGTCGAGTTGAACCGAGTTAGGGCTAACACGATTCGATCCGGTTTTGAAATAGGCTTGACCCGAACTTGATTCGACTCGATCTCGAGTCCAGCATGCCTGACTCGATCCGAGTTCGGTCTGGCCTGGACTGATCCGGACTGAGTCCGATCCGGTCAGAAGTACCAAGTCGGATTGAGAGATGAGGGAGGGAGGGAGTGGAGAGGAGGAGGAGGGTGATAGTGCTGGGTGGTTGCCGGGCTTGGAAGAGGAAGATGAGGATGTGGTTGTTGGGCTTGGAAGAGGAAGAGGAAGAGGAAGAGGAGGATGAGTGAGGGAGGGAGTGGAGAGGAGAGAGAGGGAGGAGGAGGAGGAGGAGGGTGATGGTGGTGCATGGTTGCGGGGCTTGGAAAAGGAGGAGGATAAGGGGAGGGAGGGAGAGAGAGAGAGAGAGAGAGAGAGAGAGAGAGAGAGAGAGAGAGAGAGAGAGAGAGAGAGAGAGAGAGAGAGAGAGAGAGAGAGAGAGAGAGAGAGAGGTTGGGATCGGTAGGGGTTGGGTTAGAGAGTCGGGTCGAGTCAGGTTTCGGATCGAGTCGAGTTCAACTAGATCGAGTTTCGGGTCGAGTCGGATCGAGTTAATGAGTAACTTGAACTCAACTCGGTTTGAGTTCGGGTTGGGCGAAGCTTACTCGGTTCGGACCGACTCACCCATTCGGTTTGGGTCGAGTCGGATCGGACCGAGTCAGACGAGTTGAGTTAGTCGGATTGGGTCGTCCCATGCCCACCTCTAGGTTTGGGTGGCTAAACTAGCTCGTCCTACTCTAAAATCATATATGGTACATCCAATAACTCATTCTAATTTTGAAATACGTCCGTTTTAAGTTCTGAAGGTCCGGATCACCTCTGTCTCCAATCAAGCCTTTTCTGGTCCGATGAAACTATCTACAACCCACTCTACGTCACATTTCGTTTGGTGAACACATTCAACTATAAGTGCAAAGGCACAAGCCCTTGTGCCTGCCTTTTGGAGAGCACATTGTCATATACTATGTGGTCATGATTATTATGCTCATTAATGAGATAACGTGTATATCACGGCTATAAGAGACCGGTTGTGAGAATATATATAATCACGAATTCAATTCCGATTTTCTCAGCGAGGCTGTTCTTACAATCTTTCTAAAATGAGAGATTTCTGCAAAGACATTTGAGAGGCTGTAATGATCGAGAAGATTCTAGAAATCCAAAGATCGTGTCCAATTTTATTAATTAAATTTGAGTTAATGTATCTTATGTGTACAATTTCTGAATGCCGAGTATCAATTGTCATGCTCTACCACAGTATCAAATAAAGGAAAAAAAAGAAAAAAACGAAGAGAAGATAATTTTACATTTTGCAAGTATTGGTGAGTTCTTCTCTGCTGACCAAACGGGCTTTTAGATTAATGTTGTGTGTTGGGTCAATGACCCTTTAAAAAAATAAATAAATAAATAAAATTACACACTCATCTGTCCAACAAAAATAAATTACCTAAATTCGATTAGGGTTATAAAATCCAAAGATAACTATAAAGTGGGGCCCATGTCTCATTGACCAATACCTTTGATCTCATGGGACACTCTAGATAGGGGAAGATCGAAAAAGATTTCACATTAAAGTCACTATCCGTCAGATCTTTGGCCTTTTATGGGCCATCTAGTTTTTTTTTTTTTTTTTTTTTAAATCTCAGTCGTCCATTTGTAGACCATGATGAAAGGGTTTGGAAACCTCTAATATGGGGTTTTTGAGACATCCCCATGAGATCAAATATCAGGATGATCCAACGGCGGGCTCTCTTCAAAGGTGTTTATGGAATCATGGTGGAGTATGGACTATGAAGTGAATTTATAGATGAGGTCAGGTGGGCCCACTTCAACCATTGGATTGGGAGATCCGCCATTGCACATGGACACAATATCACCTTGATTAGAAGATCATAATCATTCGATACGGGGGCTCGACACACTAATGGTCTGGGTAACCTAATCCAATTACATGTCGCCCGGTTGGGGCCCACATGCTGAGAGTGACTGATGATCTGAACCGTCCATTAATTCTCTCTGCACCACCATAGTTACAGCTATGTTCTGATAATCTAGCTTCAATATGATCTTATCCTTTGATTTTAGGAGTTGAATTTGAGCCCTTAAAGGTTATATATTGACAGTCCCAATTATCGTCCATCATCCAAGTTATCACCGTAAGTTTCATATGATAGCCCATGTAGCTAGTCCAGAACATGGACGGTTCTGATCTCCGAACCATCTCAGCATGTGGGCCCTAACAGTCGGTACACATGCTGCAAGGATCAGTCGACTCAAGAAGGAACGAATTCGGGACAGAGACATGGTCGTCAATGGGACCCGACCCGATTTTTAATGGGTGCAGGTCTAATTTTTTAAGAGAAAATGACCACTGTAGATAAACCCTTTTACCCAGCGGTTTCTATGAAAGAATACAAACCTTAGTTACCAATCTAGATTAGCACGTGCGGACAGCGACGTTGAGGACGAAACTACCCCCCCTTTTCGCTGCGAAGACGTGCGCTGACGCTCCTCGAACTGAGAGTTGTACGAACGGCTTAAAAGGATTGGGGTCGGTGGTCTGTGGGCCCCACCATGATGTATGCTATTCATCCATGCCGTCCATATATTTTTCCATATCATTTTATGGTATACTACCAAAAATGAGGTATATGCAAATCTCAAGTGTACCACATTACAGGAAACAGTGTTGAATGAGCGTCGACCATTAAAAACTTTTTGGGGGCCCACTGTGATGTTCGTGAGAAATCCTTCCCGTCTAAGTTCATTCATAGGTCACAAAGACCTGGATGAAGAAGAAAAACAAATTTCATAATGATCTAAAACTTCTATAACCCCTAAAAGGGTTTCAATGGTAGACGTTCAATTCCCCATTGCCTTTTACAGTGTGGTCTACTTGATACTTAGATCTATCTTATTTTTAGTCTCAAGCCTGAATATGAGCTCACCAAATAGATGGACGGTTTGGATATAACACATACCTCATAATAGGACCCACAAAAAGTGGTGGAATTACAACAGCAAAAAAAAAAAAAAAAAAAAAAAAAAAAAACCACGTCGATATATCGACTAACAATCGATATATCGAAAATGGTCCAGAGTCATTCCAGTGAGTTTTCCTCAAAAATCTTACAATTTTCGATATATCGACTATCTGTCGATATATCGAAATAAAGTGTTTTACCTTTAAATTAGCTACTGGATTATAATCGTAGCCATAATCAGTAGTCCGTGCTCACCATGAAATTTTTATTTATTTATTTTTATTTTTATTTTTTTACATGGAGAATTTATTCTACCTACAATTTTCTTTAATACATATTTATATAAATAGGTATATTTAAGTATATAAAATTTTTTTCCCTCTTTTTTTTCATTTATTTTTTTAATCATTTAACAAGAATATCTTCTAAACCAAAATTAGTTACTTGACGTACCACATATGATTTTGGGGTAAGAGAAGCTACTTTAGCCAACCAACCTAGTTATTTTCCAAGATTCCATCAGGTCGATGGTTGAGCGAGGCAACGTAGAAATTGAGCGAGGCAACGTAGAAAACGAGCGAGGGAACCTACGATTTGAGCTAGGCAACCTAGGAATTGAGCGAGGGAAGCTACAAATTGAGCGAGGCAACGTAGAAATTGAGCGAGGAAGCTTTAGAAATTGAGCGAGGCAACGTGAATTGAGCGAGGAAGCTTAAAATTGAGCGAGGGAAGGTAGAAATTGAGCGAGGAAGCCGAAATTGAGCGAGGCAACCTAGAAATTGAGCGAAGGCGGAGCTAGAAATTGAGCGAGGAAGGTAGAAATTGAGCGAGGCAACCTCGAAATTGAGCGAGGAAGCCAGAAATTGAGCGAGGAAGGTAGAAATTGAGCGAGGAAGGTAGAAATCGAGCGAGGAAGCTCGAAATTGAGCGAGGAAGGTAGAGTAATTGAGCGAGGAAGCTCGAAATTGAGTGAGGAAGGTAGAAATTGAGCGAGGAACCCAGAAATTGAGCGAGGAAGGTAGAAATTGAGCGAGGCAAGCTCGAAATTGAGCGAGGAAGGTAGAAATTGAGCGAGGAACCTAGAAATTGAGCGAGGAAGGTAGAAATTGAGCGAGGCAACCTAGAAATTGAACGAGGGAAGGTAGAAATTGAGCGAGGGAACCTAGAAATTGAGCGAGGGAAGGTAGAAATTGAGCGAGGGAAGCTCGAAATTGAGCGAGGGAAGCTAGAAATTGAGCGAGGAAGCGAAAATGAGCGAGGAACCCAGAAATTGAGCGAGGAAAGGTGGAAATGAGCGAGGAAGCTCGAAATGAGCGAGGAAGGTAGAAATTGAGCGAGGAACCTAGAAATTGAGCGAGGAAGCTCGAAATTGAGCGAGGAAGGTAGAAATTGAGCGAGGCAACCTGAAATTGAGCGAGGCCGTTATGGAAGGTAGAAATTGAGCGAGGCAACCTAGAAATTGAACGAGGAAGGTAGAAATCGAGCGAGGGAAGCTAGAAATTGAGCGAGGCAACGTAGGAATTGAGTGAGGAAGCCAGAAATGAGCGAGGGAAGCCGAGAAAAATGAGCGAGGAAGCTAGAAATCGAGCGAGGAAGGTAGAAATTGAGCGAGGGTAAGCTCGAAATCGAAGCGAGGAAGGTAGAAATCGAGCGAGGCAACCCAGAAATCGAGCGAGGAAGGTAGAAATCGAATGCGAGGAACCCAGAAATTGAGCGAGGAAGGTAGAAATGAGTTTAGGAAGCCAGAAATCGAGCGAGGCAACGTAGGAATTGAGCGAGGGAAGCTAGAAATGAGCGAGGAAGCGGGAAAATGAGCGAGGAACCTGAAATGAGCGAGGAAGGTAGAAATCAGCGAGGAAGCTCGAAATGAGCGAGGAACCTAGAAATCGAGCGAGGAAGGTAGAAATCGAGCTTTGAGGAAGTAGTTCAAAATCGAGCAGGGAAGGTAGAAATTGAGCGAGAGAAGCCAAAAATTGAGCGAGGAAGCTCAAATCGAGCGAGGAAGGTAGAAATCGAGCGAGGGAAAGCTAGTAATCGAGCGAGGTAACGTAGAAATTGAGCGAGGAAGCTGTAAATTGAGCGAGCTAGAAATTGCGCTGAAGCTTGTAGAAATCGAGCGAGGCAACGTAGGAATTGAGCGAGGAAGAAATTGAGCGAGGCAACGTAGGAATTGAGCGAGGATGTTAGAAATTGAGCGAGGAAGCCAGAAATCGAGGAGGCAACATAGAAATTGAGCGATGGAAGTCAAATTGAGCGGGAAGCTTAGAAATCGAGTTTGCGAGGCAACGTAAGAATCGAAGCGAGGATGCTTAGAAATTGAGCGAGGAAGTTAGAAATCGAGCGAGGAAGGTAAAAATTCAATGAGAAACCGATAATTTGAGCGAGGTAACCAGGAATTGAGCGAGGTTTAGAAATTTAGCGAGGCAAGCGTTTACAAGTTGAACAGGAACTTAGAAATGTGAGCAACATAGGATTTGAGCGAGGAAGCTAGAAATTGAGCGAGGTAACCTAGATTTGAGTGAGGGAACGTAGAATTGTGCGAGGAACCCATGTTGCCTCGCTCAATTTCTAACTTCTCTCGCTCAATTTAACTTCAGTCGGCTCTCGCTCAATCTTCTATCTTCCTCGCCTACCTTCAGCTTCTGCCTCGCTCAATTTCTTCCGCACTCACTCGATTCTAGCTTCTCGCTCAATTTCTCGACTTCCTCGCTTCAAGCCGATTTCATTACCAGTAACCTCACAATTACTACTTCCTCGCTCAATTCCTACGTTGCCTCGCCACCTCTAGGCTTCCTCGCTCAATTCCTACGTTGCTCGCTCACGAATTCCGGCTTCCTCGCTCAAACTTTTCCTTCACCACTCAATTTCTAGCTTCCTCGCTCAATTTCTAGGTTGCCTCGCTCAATTTCGACTTTCTCGCTTCAAATTTCTGGCTTCTCTCGCTCAATTTTCGACTTTTTGGCCTCGCTCAATTTCTACCTTCCTCGCTCAATTTCAGGTTGCCTAAAAAGCTCAATTTCTACCTTCCTCGCTCAATTTCTAGGTTCCTCGCCTCAAATCCAATTTCGAGCTTCCTCGCTCAATTTCGAGCTTCCTCGCTCAATTTCTACCTTCTTACTGCTCAATTTCTGGTTCCCACGCTCATTTTCTCGCTTCCTCGCTCAATTTCTACCTTCCCTCGCTCATTTCTGGGTTCCTCGCTCATTTTCTACCTTCCCTCGCTGTTTCGGAAGCTTCCTCGCTCAATTTCTACCTTCCTCGCTCAATTTCTAGGTTACCTCGCTCAATTTGAGCTTGCCTCGCTCAATTTCTACCTTCCTCGCTCACCTTTCTAGGTTGCCTCGCTCAATTTCTACCTTCCTCGCTCACCTCGAGCTTCCCTCGCTCAATTTCTAGGTTCCTCGCTCAATTTCTACCTTCCTCGCTCAATTTCTCAGCTTCCTCCCTCAATTTCTACCTTCCTTCCTCGCTCAATTTCTGGGTTCCTCGCTCATTTCTAGCTTCCCTCGCTCAATTTTTTAGGAGCTTGCCTGCTCAATTTCTACCTTCCTCGCTCAATTTCTAGCTTCCCTCGCTCAATTTCCACCTTCCTCGCTCAATTTCTAGGTTCCCGCTCATTTTCTAAGCTTCCTCGCTCAATTTCTACTTCCTCGCTTTCAATTCCTACGTTGCCTCGCTCAATTTCTAGGTTCCTCGCTCAATTTCTAGCTTCCCTCGCTCAATTTCGAGCTTGCCTCGCTCAATTTCTACCTTCCCTCGCTCAATTTCTAGGTTCCCTCGCTCAATTTCTACCTTCCCTCGCTCAATTTCTACCTTCCCTCGTTCAATTTCTAGGTTGCCTCGCTCAATTTCTACCTTCCCTCGCTCAATTTCTAGGTTGCCTCGCTCAATTTCTACCTTCCTCGCTCAATTCGAGCTCGCCTTATATTTCCTCACTCAATTTCTACCTTCCTCGCTCAATTTCTAGGCTTCCTCGCTCAATTTCGAGCTTGCCTCAAAGCTCAATTTCTACCTTCCCTCGCTCAATTTCGAGCTTCAAAGCTCAATTTCCACCTTCCCTCGCTCACCGATCTGCTTCCTCGCTCATTTCTACCTTCCCTCGCTCAATTTCTACCTTCCCTCGTTCAATTTCTAGGTTGCCTCGCTCAATTTCTACCTTCCCTCGCTCAATTTCTAGGTTGCCTCGCTCAATTTCTACCTTCCCTCGCTCAATTTCGAGCTTCCCTCGCTCAATTTCTACCTTCCCTCGCTCAATTTCGAGCTTCCCTCGCTCAATTTCTACCTTCCCTCGCTCAATTTCTAGCTTCCCTCGCTCAATTTCTAGCTTCCCTCGCTCAATTTCTAGCTTCCTCGCTCAATTTCTACCTTCCCTCGCTCAATTTCTACCTTCCCTCGCTCAATTTCTAGGTTGCCTCGCTCAATTTCTAGCTTCCCTCGCTCAATTTCTAGCTTCCCTCGCTCAATTTCTACCTTCCTCGCTCAATTTCGAGCTTCCTCGCTCAATTTCTAGCCTTCCTTGCTCAATTTCTGGGTTGCCTCGCCATTTCTGGCTTGCCTCGCTCGATTTCTAGCTTCCTCGCTCAATTTCGAGCTTGCTCGCTCAATTTCTACCTTCCTCGCTCAATTTCGAGCTTCCTCGCTCAATTTTACGGCTTCCCCTCGCCAATTTCTAGCTTCCCTCGCTCAATTTCTACGTTGCCTCGCTCAATTTGTAGGTTCCTCGCTCGATTCCTGGGTTGCACTAGCCAAATCGTAGTTCCTCGCTCGTTTTCTACGTTGCCTCGCTCAATTTCTACGTTGCCTCGCTCAACCATCGACCTAATGGAATCTTGGAAAATAACTAGGTTGGTTGGCTAAAGTAGCTTCTCTTACCCCAAAATCATATGTGGTACGTCAAGTAACTAATTTTGGTTTAGAAGATATTCTTGTTAAATGATTAAAAAAATAAATGAAAAAAAAAGAGGGAAAAAAATTTTATATACTTAAATATACCTATTTTTATAAATATGTATTGAAGAAAATTGTAGGTAGAATAAATTTCTCCATGTAAAAAAATAAAAATAAAAATAAATAAATAAAAAATTTCATAGATGCACAGTATTATGATTATGGCTACGGTTATAATCCGTAGCTAAAGGTAAAACACCTATTTCGATATACTGACAGATAGTCGATATATCGAAAATTGTAAGATTTTTGAGGAAAACTCACTGGACAGCTCTGGACCATTTTCGATATATCGACTGTTAGTCGATATATCGACTTTTTTTTTTTTTTTTTTTTTTTTTTTTTGTCATGTAATTCCACCACTTTTTGTGGGTCCTATTATGAGGTATGTGTTATATCCAAACCGTCCATCTATTTGGCGAGCTCATATTCAGGCTTGAGACTAAAAATAAGATAGATCTAAGTATCAAGTAGACCACACTGTGAAAGGCAATGGGGAATTGAACGTCTACCATTGAAACCCTTTTAGGGGTTATAGAAGTTTTAGATCATTATGAAATTTGTTTTTCTTCTTCATCCGGTCTTTGTGACCTATGAATGAACTTAGACGGGAGGATTTCTCACGAACATCACAGTGGGCCCCCAAAAAGTTTTTAATGGTCGACGCTCATTCAACATGTTTCTGTAATGTGGTACACTTGAGATTTGCATATACCTCATTTTTGGTCGTATACCATAAAATGATATGAAAAAATATATGGACGGCATGGATGAATAGCATACATCATGGTGGGGCCCACAGACCACCGACCCCAATCCTTTTAAGCCGTTCGTACAACTCTCAGTTCGAGGAGCGTCAGCGCACGTCTTCGCAGCGAAAAGGAGGGGTAGTTTCGTCCTCAACGTCGCTGTCCGCACGTGCTAATCTAGATTGGTAACTAAGGTTTGTATTCTTTCATAGAAACCGCTGGGTAAAAGGGTTTGTCTACAGTGGTCATTTTCTCATTTTTTAAACCTGTTAGGTAATCGGGTCGGATTCGGATCTCAGCTTTTGGGACCCAGTTAAAATCAAGTCCGGTTAAGTCCACCTGACATGGGAGCCCATTCAGAAACCATACATGTGTCAAAATAGCGCACGCACATGTAATCTAAGCCATCCATCAGGTAGGCCAGACCATGTAACTGCTCGTATTTTGACCACAACAAGTAGAAGCTAGATTTAAAGACCGAACAGATACCAGACCTGATTAGATCGACATGGGTCAGGGTCTTCAAGAACCATAAAGGACATAGTAGGCCTCGGATCCAGCAAGACCCGAATCCGACTCATTGACAGCCGAAGATGTGAGAGAGACCTTGTGTTTTTATTTCCTGCTGACGTGTCACTTTTATGTAACATCTGGACCGTTAAAGAGGTGGGCCACATCATAAAGATCACTTGAGATGAAAACCATATAATGGGTTTACTAATCGGGGCTGCTATGTAGTCCAAATAAATGGACAGCTGATGGTCTAACTCAATTATTATGTGGGGCCCATCTGATGAGCAGTTTTTTCTAATTTCCAGCTCCACGGTTTCCACGACTTGGATGTTCCACTGAAGTGACATATTAGCTAATCATAAGACCAATGTGTGGTTGTATGCGAACATTTCTTCCCGCAGCGACGTTCATGTGGACCCCACCTATCCGTGTGGACCCTCATGAAATGAGGTTCATGCAATCGTAAACAAATGGAAGCTAAAGGGGAGGGCATTACCGTCATTTGGCAACAGTAGTAGAGCCATGAGAAACGGGAGGGGATTGTCTGCGGGCACAGAGATATCTAAGTTCCCGCGGCTGTTTGGGGTTGACAGAGATGTCCATGAAAAATCCGCTCCGTCCATCTGTTTTGAAAGATTACAATAGGGCAGGATTATAAAATTAGGTAGATCCAAGAATCAGGTGGGCCAGATCAACAAAAAAGTTGGAACAACAACCGACCACCATTGAAACCTTCCTGTAGATGACCATGATGTTTATATGCCATCCAAAACGTTCATAGAATTATTAACACTCAGATAAAATGTAGGAACAAATATCATCCCTATAAAATTTCTTTTGTCACTGCCAAGCGTCCAATCCCCACTGCTTCGTGTGGTATGGCCTCCATTAGTTTTACATCTACTTGATTTTTAAAATTCTGTCTTGTTGGTATGGACGCGGTTTGGCCACTGACGCCGGGTTGGTGATATGTGGACCTCATATGTATGTGTTTTATCCACGCAGTCCATCCATTTTGAAAGATAATTTTAGATTTTGCTCCTAAAAATAGATATAAATCTAAAATGGACCACACCCTGGGAAAACAGTAGTGATTGAATGTCCACCGTTAAAAACCTCCTAGGGCCCATGTAATGGTTATTTGACATCTAACTTGTTGATTAGGTCATATAGACTTGGATGAAGGGAAAAAAAACTATCATTTTGATCCAAAACTTTTGTGGCTTCTAGGAAGTTTTTAACTGTGGGTGTTCAATCAACGCTGTGCAGTCCACTTGAGATTTGGATCAGCCTCATCTTTAGGCTCATAGAATCAAATGAGATGGAAGAATGAGTGGACGGCATGATGAAAGACATACATCATGGTGGGGCCCACAGAGCACTGACATCAGCCATTGGCTAATGTCATGGGGAGTAGCCAATCCTTTCCATTGTGATCTTTCAAAACAGATGAGCGGAGTGGATTTGTTATGGCCCCACACAGCCTTGCGCCGGGGTTACGATAAATCCGCACCGGGCTAGGAACCAGCTGGGGCGCTTAAGGGCCACTGCTATGGTTTTTATCAACGCGGTTAATCTATTTTATCGTATCATTTTAGGGTACAATATAAAAAATTAGACAAATCCAATGCTCAAATAGCTCATACGGTGAAGATCAAACACCTACCAGCGAAAAGTTCTTGAGACCCACAAGAGTTTTGGATGGAGCAAATATTTGTATTTTACATTGAGCGTTTCAATGGTGGGAATCATTATCACTCTATTTCTTATGGTGTGGTTCACTTGAGCTTTGAATTTATCTTATTTTTGGACTAGCATTCTCAATATTGACAAAATAAATGAAATGTGATGCAGGAAAGAGTGTAGAGACTGGAAGAGGACGAACACAGTTTCCTCTATGTGATATAAATCTTGAATTCACCGTCTTTAAAATGAGATTATAAGACTTTAAATAATAAAACGTAACTCTAATTAAGAATTCTAATCCTTATAAATTAGAACTTTTTCAAAATAGTAAAATTTACTAAAAATAATTAGTTTTAATTTAATTATGTAGGATGATTTTAGTATGATAAGAAACAAATCTTAATAAGACACTACGTTTTAGAGATAGGTGCATCCTAAATAATAAGTTTTTTCAAAAAACAACAATTTTAAATATGAATGAGTTGTTTTCCCATAAAGCGGAGTAACGCGACTCACTTGTGAGGGTTTGTTGGCCCCGAGTAGCCTATTCTATTAAAAAATTATAACTCGTGTGTCATTTAATGATTCTCAAATCAAAAGTTATGGTTGATTTATTATTCACACGTTAAACAATAAATTTTTTCATTTCAAAATGATGTTTTTACTATCTGAACATACCTAAGTTCCAACACGCCATACGTATAGAGGTGTACACGAATCGAGCTAGCTTGGTTAGCTCGCTCGAGTTGACTCAAAAACGCTCGATTTGACTCGGTTCGAAGCTAAGTTCGAGCCGAGTCAAGCTGATTTTTTGAGCTCGAACTGGCCTCAGCTTAACTCGACTCAGATCGAACCCAGCTAGAATCGAACTAGTCCAGTGACTCAATTACTTTGATATTGATATTGCTCACCAAGTGTTTGATAAAATTACTTAACAAAGTGTGGCTGGTGGCAAGGAAGGTATTTACATGAAACAAATACTCATTTTTTTCTTAGTTTTTATGTTGCTCAGAAGGTGTTTGATAAAATACTTGTAAAATCATTGCTTTTGTTTTACAAACAGTGAGATTTTGAAGGTACAGTCCAGGTATTTGTGGAAATGCATGCACGGACGAACTCTTACTCGATCTCTGGCTCGAACTTGGCGCTCGAATTGGCTCCGAATTGACCGAATCCGGAGCCGAGGCCGCCAATCGAGCTCAAGGACCGTGCCGAGCTGAGGTTAGTTGGTGGCCGAGCCGAGTCAAGTTGTGCCGAGGCCGGATCGACTTGGTTAGACTCGATGTACAACTCTACTTACATAGGACTAGGCCTGCTATTAGACTACATCCACTGCCACTAGGGCTTCTTTTAGTCCATCCATGTAAAGAATAGGCCCGTGGCTTGCTCTATGCCACGGTGGCCCCTACGAGCTCCTGCCTGTTCCTAGTAACGTACAGGTGAAGTGGTACCTAATCTCAATCATCTTCCCAATCTCAATCTTTGTAAATAAAATAAGTGATTTTTTGAAAATATTTTTTTTTTTTTAAAAGGATGTTTTCAGTCCATAGCCTAAAAAATAGGCGGCCGTTTGAAAAAAATCTCCAACATATTTAAACATATAACTCAAAAAAACTACCACCGTACGCGGCTTTCACATCCAGCACCTTCTGTTCTGCCAACGCATCACACGAGTACGAGATCCCAACCATGTGAAAGGTAGGTCTCATTAAGAAAATCAAGCCCCATGAAAAATCTAGGCGATCCACTCATTTTATGGGCCAGAGCATTGGCTTTCCATTGATCTGATTGTGTGGCCTGCACATCGAGTGGAAGAGAGCCTGCTCTTAATGGTGTATCCTGCTTAATGAGACGACTCCTTAACCGTTATTTCATGGGCCATTTCTCGAAAGGATAAGAACTTCCGATCTTGAAGATTTCCCAGGCCACCACTATTAGCTGTTTGCCTAGTCAGATCAATGGTCTGGATTACTGATCCATGGTCCTACATTTACGGGGAGTTGGATGGTGAGCATGAACTTATTATTCACCACAATATCCATGATGACTGGACTCTGTAGGGCCACCATGATGTATGTGTTTTATCCACGCCGTCCACCCGTTTTTACAGCTCATTTTAGTGCGTGAGCACAAAAATGAAGCCTATATAAAGCTCAACTGGACCACACCATAAGAAACAGCTGGGATTGAATGCCTAAAAATAAACAAGGTTTCAACGGACGTAATTATCTCTAATGTTTCCTATGTGTGGTGAATTCGAGCTTTGAATATGCTTCAATTTAAAATTCGTGTACTTATATGAGCTGGCAAAACGCATGGACGATAAAACACATAAATCATTGTGTTCTAGTCATTGGCCAGGATTGAGTCAAACGCCTGGAAATTTCTGGTCGTTACATTGTCCTTTTAGTAAACGACGACTTTTCAAGTAAGTCGTTACTCACACCGAAAGAAAGGGTAGCTGATTGCTTACCGAGTAACTGCGTACAGAGTAAACTCTGTGGGGCCTACCATGATTTATTTACTTTATCCACTCCGTCCATCCATATTACCAGATAATTTTAGTCTTTAAATATAAAAATTAATTATATCCAAAGATCAAATGGACCACACCACAGGAAAAAAGTGTAAATTGAGTGTCTACTGTTGAAAATTCTTGAGGCCACAGAAGTTTTGGATCAAACTGATATTTGTTTTTTCCATTCATCCATATCTATTTGATCTTATGAACAGTTTTCATGACAAATAAACATCACGATGTGCCCTAGGAAGGTTTCAACGGTGGAAATCATTATCACTACTGTTGCTTTTGGTGTGGTCATTTTTGAGAATTGGATATTCTTAAAATTTTGTATCCCCTCTAAAATAATCTGGAAAACCGGATGGACGGAGTGGATAAACTACTTACATCTAAGGTGGGCCCAAACGAATTTACTTAGTACGATGAAGGCGTACTGAGTTAGTGCGCAATTCGATTTCCTTGGAAAGGGAATGAGAAAATGACCACTGTAGACAAAACCTTTTACCCAGCGGTTTCTATGAAAGAATACAAACTTTAGTTACCAATCTAGACTAGCACGTGCGGACAGCGACTTTGAGGACGAAACTACCCCTCCTTTCACGGAAACGGATTGGGTACTCCCCCTGCCACCAGCCAATGGCGGATGGTCGGTGGTTTGTGGGCCCCACCATGATGTATGCTATTCATCCATGCCGTCCATATATTTTTCCATATCATTTTATGGTATACGACCAAAAATGAGGTATATGCCAATCTCAAGTGTACCACATTATAGGAAACAGTGTTGAATGAGCGTCGACCATTAAAAACTTTTTGGGAGCCCACTGTGATGTTTGTGAGAAATCCTCCCCGTCTAAGTTCATTCATAGGTCATAAAGACCTGGATGAAGAAGAAAAACAAATTTCATAATGATCCAAAACTTCTATAACCCCTAAAAGGGTTTCAATGGTAGACGTTCAATTCCCCATTGCCTTTTACAGTGTGGTCTACTTGATAGTTAGATCTATCTTATTTTTAGTTTCAAGCCTGAATATGAGCTCGCCAAATAGATGGACAGTTTGGATATAACACAGACCTCATGATGGGACCCACAAAAGGCGGTAGGGATTACAACAGTAAAGGAAAAAAAAAATATAACCGTAGCTATAATCGTAGCTACAGATTACTTTCAAATAAATTCTCTCTTCTTTTTTTTCATTTATTTCATTATTCATTTAACAGGAATATCTTCTAAACTAAAATTAGTTGCTTGACGTACCACATATGATTTTGGGGTAAGAGAAGCTACTTTAGCCAACCAACTTAGTTATTTTCCAAGATTCCATCAGGTCGATGGTTGAAAATACATTTCATTCACTTCGCTGTCAATTTCAGTCACTTCGCGGTCAAACTAGAAATTGAGCGGGACAAATATGAAATTGAGTAGGCAAATTGAAAATTGAGCGAGGCAAGGTAGGAATTGAGCGAGGGAACCTAGAAATTGAGAGAGGCAAGGTAGGAGTTCGGCGAGGGAATCTAGAAATTGAGCAAGATAAGCTAGAAATTAAGCGAGATAAGCTAGAAATTGAGCGAGGGAACCTACGATTTGAGCTAGGCAACCTAGGAATTGAGCGAGGGAAGTTAGAAATTGAGCGAGGGAAGCTAGAATTTGAGCGAGGGAACTAGGATTTGAGCGAGGGAAGATACAAATTGTGCGAGGGAATCTAGAAATTGAGCGAGACAACCTAGGATTTGAGCGAGGCAATATAGAAATTGAGCTAGGGAACTTAGGAAATGAGCAAGGCAACGTAGAAATTCAGTGAAGAATCCTAGGAATTG